>JAWDHB010000229.1:0-308737 GCA_033439405.1 Fusarium sp. NFCCI 5145
AAAGAAAAAAGGTTTTAGTATTTAGGAAAAAATTTAAATTTCTAATTAATTAGGCAAGAAAAAAAAAAGATTAAAAAAGAGATTTTATAATAATTAATTACTTACTTAATTAGTTAATTAATTATTATAAAAAAAATAAATTATAAGGCGCCTTATAATAATAATTAAATAGCTAATAAGAAGTAATATAATAAAGTAATATATTAGAGTAATACTAAAATAAGAATTCCTATAAATATAAATTAAAGTAATTATTATTAAAGAGATTGCATAAGTAAACTATTATATAAAAGCCAAAATAGATAAAAATAATAAATAATAAATAAAGCAAAATAATAAAACAATATTATTATTATAGAGATAGTAATTCGCCATTGAAACCTGCCACTAATGGAAAATACTGAAGAGCAATACGCAGGTCAAGGTAAGACAATAATATGTTTCATCCAATGTGGCCCACTTGTACTCACGCTCATAGAATTATACGCAGGGCCACCTGACAACTCACAAGTCCCCAAACCCCCTCGCTACCCCGAGACTTTGGCATCCGAGGTCTCCGAATGGCTGAACAAGTTTAGCAAGGCACCTGATCAAGCCTTTGTCTTCCCCAAGGTTGTCTCGTTCCGCGACCGCGCCCATCGCGAGAAATCGAGGTAGTTCATGTGCGACGCAAAGGACGACGAACGCGCTACTGTTCAAGAGTTTCTTTCGTATGACCACGAGGGAAAGAGAACTTGGATTGCCTTTTTCAGTGTTGAGACCGAGAAGAAAGTCGGCAACACCAAAACGGACTTTGAAAACGCCCCTTGGCACTGCTTTGCCGTGGCCATAGTCAAAAAGCAAGGCCAAGGCCGCAACCTGATTATCTACGATGTCGATCCCCACTCAAAAGCGATAACTAATTCGAACCCCCGTGCCAGGGACATTCTTCGTGGTGTCCAGCGGAAGCTATATCAGGATTGTGGAACAAAAAGAACACGACTGTGGTACTCGACAGCTACCACGTTCTCTGGTCGTAATGAGTGCCTAGTCCGCTCCCTCAACAAGGTCCAGCAATGGACACAGAGAGGGGATTTGTTCTGGGGAGGCGATAATGACCCACGGATCAGAGGCTGTATTCTGATCGATAAGCAGTAGAGTTTTGGTTTGAAAGAACTTTGGATTTGCTTTGGATTTGCTTTGGATTGGTAGAGCGGTAACGGGATAATGGTAGGTGATGATATGTGTTCTTTTTTAATGTTCAGGGCTGAAAGTCTTATATGCCCAAAAAAACCTTATACAAAGGGATAATGGTAGATAGCTAGATTTTAGATCTTGTGTAAAAGGTTTTCATATTTCTAAGAGCTTTACATAGAGTCATTGTTCAGGTATCCTAACAAATAATAAAATCTTCTGCATGTCACACCTTGCTGCAAAGAAGACAGATAATATTTGTCCTCGCCTACAGTGAGCATAGCAGGGGTGAGCTGTTCCCCCCCTCGCCTTCGGACCTCACAAAGAAACATCGCAAGTTTTACTTCGTCACAGACTTTGCCTCCTACGATGTCGACGCCAACTCAGGATGCAGAGGCACTTCAGTCCCCGGCATGACTGAGTTCTGCGTTGACTGGAACGCCAGGCGCGGCCACTTTAGATTCAGCCACCAATCGAACAAACGCTGCCTTAGACAGGTTTCAGAGACAAAGGTCACTTGCAGCGGATGGGCCGATTGCTTCAACACCAGCTGGCACGAGGTCCCTTGCAACTGGCGCCTTGCTTCTGTGCCAGATGAAGAGTTGGCTACCAAGTCTGAGCCTGCTGCGCCCATCAAGACGGCTGAGAACTGAGGAGGACTTTGACGGATGAGTGTGGTCTGTGGGGTCTGTTCTTGAAAATGGCAGTTGTTTAAGCAGAAGCTCGGAACTGGACGTCGTTGGGCTGGCTCGGTATAGAGGGCACGGGGCAAGGGGTCTTTAAAGCCTACAAGTGACCCATTATAGCTAGTTTGAAAACCCAAGTAGTAGGTCAGGGTCCCAATAAACACCAAACGAGATATATTGGATGGAACTGGAGGTAGACTTGAATGTTCACCTAGTCTAGTTGTACAGACTCCAAATGGAAACTTTCAATCTCCCATTACTCTGGAGTAACATTATAAGGTTCCTAAAAATACAACTTACTCTTCTGCTCCTATCACTCCCTCGCTTCGACACGAAATGAAAATAGGACTCACCCTGACCGCACCCGATCCAGAGTTTCTCAAACACTTTCATAAGAGCAGTAATGAGTCCAGGCATGCCAACTTGAAGATAAGCAACCACAAATCCCCAGACTGGTTGATACTGAGGTGGAGTATAGATACCCTATACTACGGCTTTGAAGACATGGTAATTTGCATCAGACGACAAAGGTCGAAGGTTTGATGGATGATACATACAGATAAACCCTAATTAATTAGACTGTGTGCAATCTTTACGCCAGATCGGCCCTTTGCGTGAGCACATGCTTTTTGGCCATGACGAAAAATAAGGCCAAGCGCGATAACAGGCTAATAGCAACTTGGTATGTTGTGTTGCGCCTATCTAGATCGATCTCGCGAGTGTGTGCCTTCTTTCATGGTATAATCCAGACTCTTAAAAATTATTTGCAGGTCCCATAGAATGTTATCTTGCAAGCCCTTAATAATATGTGAGCTAAAGAACACCTGACAAAATATGGCAGCTAAAGCATTCTGACGCGGCAGTCACAAAAGTTGTCGAGTGGAGGACTGAATATCCTGATACATCGATGATTGTAGGCACTCAGAGTCGGCTCGGGTCACTCCCTAGAAAAGCGCTGGGACAACGCCTTTGTACGCCCAGACGTCTGACAGTACCCCTCATCACCAGGGCACCCAGTCACAGAGGGTAAAGCGCCTATGGCGACGTTAGTCGACTTCTAGACGACGATTGTCCATTTAATACGCCTACAACAACTTCCTGGGCCATGAGTCACAGAGATAAGGCAGAAACGTGTAGGAAGACAGAACTACCGATGACAGAACATCTTAAGGAGAACTCTAACGATGGCATGATCATAGACCTCGCAGCAAAAAGTTTCATGGAGTTTCTTGAGCTTGCATCGCCAACATCTGAGTTGACTCTACCAACTGCCAGAGAGGCGCACAATTAGCGCAATATAGACACAGAAGATGATTACAATATAAACACCTACCGAATCACTAATGTATTATATATTGCGGCAAGTCCATACACTAACCTGAAGCAGGGGAGCCGATCACTCAAGGTGCTCATGGCAGGGACTCGATGAGCAATCCTTGAAGAACTTCGAAGAATACATTGGGCGCGGCACGTGCTTAAAAGCTGACTAGAAGCTAAAGGATTTATCAGCCATAGGCTGTGAGTATATACACTACCCCAAATAATCGTCACGACGCCTGCAAGAGAGACAAGAAGGATTAATTGGGTCAGGGGGGATTGTGCTAAGGCCTATACCTGGAGTCTTATCTCGATACTTGCCTGTATACTTACCTACATACTTACCTAAATACTTACCTAAATACATATCTAGATATTTAACTAAGTTTCTATCTAGACTTTTATTAAAATATTAATTTGGATATTAATTTAGATATTTATTTAGATATTAATCTAGATATTAATCTAGATATTAACTTAGATATTTATCTAGATTTACTTCTAGATTTATTTCTAGATTTTTATCTAGATTTTTATCTGGATTTTTATTCAAATCCCCTATCTAGACTTTTACTGAGATATTTATCCAGACTTTTGCCGAGATATTTATCTAGTCTTTTGGTAATTCAGGTTATCAATCCGATGCACCATCGATCTCATCAGTTATATATGTTCTTTATTAATGTTCAGGACTGAAAGTTTTATATGCCTAAAGAAAGTATATACAAAGATACTGTCAGCTTCTACAGGGACACGTATCTAACTGAATGGCCAAAACCCAAAGGGCAAGAAACTTATCGATGATGTGAATCTCAGACTCAAGGCTACCATATTCGGAGACATTTCCCACAACGTCGAGACATCTAATGTCAAAGAGTGTGAAAAATGAGAAGTCAAAACTCTATATGAAGGCCCTGCAAAATGCAGATGCTGCAAGAACTGGGTATAGGAAGTACCTGGATGATCTTCGTATGAATACCTTATCGAATAACAGACGGGGGAAAAGGAAAGGCACTTGTTGTAGGCAAGCGTAAAAGCCACAGCGACGGAAGGCCCCTTGAGCTTGACTCGGTTATCATTCAAAGCCCATCAGTAAATCAGACGCTTAGTGAAATATTCAACGACTATCAGGGAATTACGATATCACTCAAAAAGCTCGTCTTCAAAGCACCTTTCCATCCCTTCTATCACCGATGGATCAAATCCAGCGACATCCTGAAGAGACAGAAAAAGAAGGATCCCACCAGTTATTCGTTCTCTCATCTTCTGTACGAGGTGTTGCATGTTGAGCTCCGCGATGAGATGGCCGAGATTAGAGATCATATCGAACAAGGCATCATTACATACAACTTCCTTTGGGCCCTCTTTGAGCCCGGATCTATAGTCTTTAGCTTTATCGATGGAAAAGAACGATTTTTATTATAAGACGTCAAGTTTACAATAGCCAAGACGGCTACTTCAGAGTATCCACCAAGCTTATTGACTACGATGGCGAAAGATTTGGATATAACAACCAAATATTCCCGATTTGCTCATCCCTTGGAGGGCTATATCTGGCTATGCAAGACTCGTAACTATAAGTCGCACTGCCCTTTGTATTCGAGCGCTCAGGATTCCGATCATGTCATGGTAGTCGAGAGGAGGGTAGAGGACATAAGCAGCGCGAGCCGTAGAGTAGCTATTTGATTTAATTGTGCTACGAGAAAACGCTAGTTGTGTTCTTGATCTATTCCAAGACCAGAATATGCACTATTGACGTCTTGGTGGATAGTGCTCGGGTCTAGTGCCAATAAGACAGGGGTTTTAAAACAATAGTCCAAGCCACGCCCCAAATACCCCTGGCCATTCATCAAGTTATTACGAATTAGGCGTTAAGGGGAAATGCTCTTCTGCCTGAAAATTTCTAAGAGGTCTAGACGCCAGAGAAATGTACCACAATTTATTGCTCTCTCTTTCCTGCAAGTTCCATCATCCACAGCGTTGGCAACCATGTCTCTCCGCACAGCGATCGCTGCCTGTGCAGTCTTCGTCTTGGCAGGCGTTGATGCTAGCCGCTGTAAGCCGCATTCCAGCAGTTCTGTTTCAATCAGCTTGACCGAGACATTTTCAACCAGTACCGAGACCGAGGCAAGCAGCCAGATCGCGTCTTCAGTGGCAAGCTCTTCTACCAACACATTATCGACAGCGCTCATCTTAACAACGACAACTACCGCCGCTGGGGAGACATCATCAGCAGAAACTGAGACTAGCACGACCAGTACGACATCTGCTGCCCCTGAGGAGACGCTCTTCCTTCTCAACGCCGGTTTTGATAACAAGGGCGATGGCTGGACAGCCGGCCCGGGGGCTGGTTTCCTTGCTGACGGAAACTACCGCACAAATCCTGGATCTGCGTAAGTTCTCTTGGGAGATGGTGTCCTTCAGAAGTTACTGACAAGTCAACACCAGAACCGTCGCCGTCACTGAGGTCGGGGAGGCCTCTGCGTCCTGGATCTCGATTCAACTCGGCAACCTAGTGCCTGGACAGGAATACGAAGTTTCTTTGCATTGGTTTCTCGACTGGTTCTTCCCTGGTGGAGACCAATGCACATATGGGTTCTACATCGACGGTCTTGGCCACCCAAACGCGGCGTCCAAGATTAATGGCGACAGGAGCTTCCATCGCATCTCGGATAGCTTTACCGCTGCCCGAGCTAATCCTGTTTTCGAGTTTAAGTTGTGGTGCACTTACTTCTATGACACTGGAGAATCGGATTGGAGTCCGCTTGTTAATGCTTATATTGACGATGCAGATATCATCGCTATTTAGGGGCTTCAATCTATCGCGTAGCATTGTTATCATAGCTATACTTTTCGTGTAGTTGTAATTAAGATGGAAAACTAGATTTAATAACATTCTTTTTACGTATTTTTATATCAACTTGACTGGGCAGACTAACAAACGTGCTTAGCTTTATTCACAAATATACCTCTGGCCATTTAACCTCAGAGCATTTGTATATTAAGTGAGCCTTCTAACACAGCGAATCTTGCCCGCTATCTAAGCCTAGTAATAGATAAGTATCGTAAATAGAAGCATTAATAAGTTTCAGCTTTTTACATGAGGTTCGGCTTAGGCCTTATTATAATTTAATTAAGCTTCTTTCGGATAAGGTATATAACGGCGGCTAATTCTTCTGTTTGACAGTTACCGCCACTAGCCCAAAGGCTTGTATGACAGCGGCTCATTTATGTAATTTTGAATTCCTGGCGCAAAACTTAATTCTCGCGCTTGTATTCTGCAGGCCAAGCTAACAGTTTGCTTGGTTCATTTGGCTTCCACTCTGCATTAGACCTGTCTCTCTACTATGCCCCATAACATTGAACAAAGGCAAGCCCGTAATAATATCTCTTACTCCTCAGCAACACCACAAACGGACCGAGTTATTAAGTAATCGAATATCACAACTAGTCCAGGTTTTGAAAAGACTCATCTTTACGTAAAGACAAACCGGATACTATGGCGGTGAAAAATGCACAACTCAATAGTTAGTAGTTGAGCAAAATATAAGGTCACGGCAGTCGAGAATACGGAACCAGATGTCAGCGTGAGGGTACTCGGAATCGCTTATTTGCCAGCATGTTGGGCAGTACTTACTCTCCAGGTACAGCGTCCCTAGGAAACCATTTTCCTTGGCTCCTACTTCGACAAGCATCAAGTCTTTCCACGTGAACCGCAACATCGCGAGACGTACCCAGGTGATATTCCTGATATTACACCGCTCGCACTCAACCCCAATTTTACCCTAGAAGAAATGATGGATGAAAAATACACAGCATGCCTTGGAATAATTCCAATAATTAAACTCGCCTAGCTATAAGTTTGAGGCCTGTGATGAGATGATCGAATGTTTTGTGATTGACGGAAAGGCTCCATTTCCTTATGGGGTTTAGAATTGCTAATTAACTCCCCCCGTTTAACCACTGCAAGCGATGACTTGGGTATATTCTTATGCCACCTCTAAGCTGAGACAAGGCGCTCTACATAGCGTAAACTCAGCCTAATGATAGCAGTCTGGCTGTGCCCATTGATGTTTTATTTTGGAACCCTGATAAGGGACTTCATAATTGGAGTGAGATATATTGTTTTTTTGGATGGTAATAATGCCTGTCGACACTGTGGCAACTTGGGGCTGGCGTTTATATGCCAATACAGTTGTGAGTTATCCTGGATTCCTGATGTAGGCGGAAAGGCTATGCACAGGGCCTCGGCTTGATCTCCTGATCGGAGAGGGAACTACTAACTAAATGGACCGAAGGTGATAGACTACAGATGCTGGCTAACGCTTCCTGAGACGCGATCACAGATTGACAAACTTGAACTTACCCGGCTCTATGAATAGTCTTGAGACAGTCGATCCTGTGGCAATCATGGAGTCAACGAATTGTCCTGTACATATATAGGAAAGCTTCCATGCTTCCGCAGTGTGTCTCCCAGCTCAGTTAAAGACTATTGAAAGTCCCTATCGGGAAGTGAAAGCATGTCTATGATAGCTGAGACCCTCGAGTGAGCGAGCAAAGTCGTACTCTATGACTACCTATAGTTTATTGTTCTCCCGGTACTCAAGTTTCTCAGGAATAGATCCGCAGGCTGCGCAGCGACTCATGATGATTCTGTGCTTTGCTGTAACTGTGTTACTGGAAGTCTTCAAATGAATAATCCTGTCATATCTCCAGATCAGACCTTATCTACAGCCGAATTCTGGTCGGCATGCATAAGCAACCGCGTAATACCAGGCTTCTCACTTGTTCAGATCATTTTCACAAGGTTGATCCGACTCGTTAACGAGAAGCTAGTCCGCGGAATAAGAGGAGGACAGGTAGACTTACAAGACCAAACAAGCTATAGAGCTAATGCGTCTATAGTGCTAATTTTCCTTCAACTTTGTAAGCAATGTATTGGTGTGATATGGCACTTCATGATTGATGGCATGGGCTCTACCTCTAGATATATGATCTCTCTTCACTGCTCTGGACAAGAGTTTGTTGAGGTAAAAAAGAGAATTTAAGATATAGATTCGCGGAGTATTAATTAATATGGGATAACTTATGGATAGCTTAGTAGCTTGCCAGACCGTGGCGGGGAGGCTGATATCGAGTCTTTGAAGCAGCTGGGAATGAGTACAGTAATAATGTTCCTCAGTCCAAACTCGAGGCACGCTACGTCGTATCGCAATATCGCCTGGATCTGAGGTAGTAAGGGAACGCCACGCACCGTCCCGCTCTTCCTCAACGACGGCTGTTATTTGTTCAATGTTGATAGATGATGGAGTCGCCATGGTACGTACAGTAAGCTATATACAGCCAACTGCGCTGCCACAAAAGGGTTAGTATAAAAGCTTTTGGGACTTACATACGTACGAGTCCCAAAATTAGACAACTCCAGCCAAATGAAATTCGGCTTTGCTGCCAGGGTACCTGTAACCTCCAGATATACTGCATAATCCGAGGAGACCCCCCGTCCAAGTTCCGGTCATTCCACGAAAGGAGACAGAACGCGCTCGCAAAGTGGGCATAAGACGGAATTTTACAAAGGCTGTAGCGCGAGTCATGGGCTTTCGTCGGTGAGCATTGTTAAGGAAGGGTTCGGTCGGGCGGAGACAAGGTAAGGCCAGTTAAATTACGAAAATGCCCCAGGGCGAGGAGATATGGGGCTGACTTGTGGGTTATGGACGTTTCGTTCCGGACGCTTGGCATATCACGCACGTCGGAGTCGTACGGAAATATGCACTGGGGCTTAGATTGTCATAAGTTAGTCCTAGACTGCACTAGAAGTTTTTAAACTAGCGGAAATAAGCATAGTTGCAGTCGATCCGTCAGACAAATAACGAGAATCCATAAAACTCGCGGCAACTAGCCTCGGGGAAATAATTTACAATACCCATTGACCATTGAGTACAGACTTATCCCCTGAAAAGCTTTGCAAGGGTACTAAGGTAAATTCTCACATGTACGGTTCTGCGATCGAGAGAGTCAACAATATATTCTTTCAAGGTCAGTATCACGACTCTTATTGAAACATGACATGAGCCTGTGTTGATTGATACAAGAGTACTTTATCACAGATCACCTATATTAATCGAAAGAACTATTGCATTCGCTCTTCAAATTCACCGTGCTTTGTGGACCCAAAGCGAGAAAGCATAACTAAGCTATGTAACTTAAGGAAGGTGGTTATAAGCCGGCTTTGCAAGATGCCCCTTAGTGGAAAATAGTCTGAAACCATTACGTATCTGTTGTCCATTTTTGTTGACGAACTGGTGAATTTGTCTCACTAATATGGAGCAGAATGTGAGATCGGCACTGATCATTTTCTATTGGGGCAAGTCTTACCAATTCAGTTAGAAGGTGTAGAAGATCGCCCGCTAAGTCAACCTTTTATCCATGTTCAGAACGGGCCCGCTGGAGGTGCAATCGGTGCGCTAATCTCGTGCAAATGAAGCAAGATTCGCTCCCCTTCAGCTTTCACCCACTCTTTCCCCGTCCCCCTTTCTACTTGCATATTTATGTTATTAAAGACCCTCTTACACGGTACTCTACAGTAGTTTACCGAGTATGCGTCGTTCGACTTCCTTATGGCTTCTTTCAGGTAGCCAGTCCATTATCTATTCACCATGGTTACTGCATCAGCAGCATCAGCTATTAGCGCTATAGAGCGCACATGTTCAGTACCCAGCCTTCTTGGCTCCCTCTTCATTATCGCCACCTTCTGCTCTTCGAAGCTGTTTCATAAGCCCATTAGCAGAATGCTTTTTTATGCCTCATTCGGAAACATGATGAGTAATGTCGCCACGCTCATATCCAAGAGTTTCATCGATCAACCCAATTCTGCTGGTTGTCAAACGCAAGCTTTCCTAATTGAAACGTAAGTCCCTTTAATACAGCGGCTACGGTACAATCGGTCACTTGGTAGCTGATTACTTACTAGATTCATGTTTGCGGATGTCTTTTGGGCCCTAGCTATGGCTTCGAACGTATACCTCACTTTCTACCATCGATTCGATGTCGCTATGCTACGTAAAATAGAGCCACTTCACATCGGTCTATGTTACGGCATTCCTTTCGTTATAGGCATTACCTTTATCTTTGTAAGGAACAAAGACGGGGCCCGCGCATACGGGAACGCAAACTTGTGGTGTTGGCTTACCGTGGAGTGGGATGCTTGGCAGCTTGCTACTTACGGACTGATATGGTAACCCATCCCTGCTGTTACTTGGGCCCTACGGTTCGTTTGTTTTGAACGATTCTAACGCTATTCTAGGCTTATTATATTTGTCGCCTTTGCTATATACGTCCGCGCTGGTATTACCATCTATAAATGGAGGAGTCGCTTGAATGGCTTCTCAAATTCGAACGACTTGAACACTTCATCCCAAGTCGCGCAGAACTCAGACCTTCCGGGAATTGCCAAGACGACTCAAATCACCATTATAACATCAGATTCTGCTCAGACTGGTTTCGGCCAACCTCCTGGACCTGCAACTAGACCCGAGCCAGTTCATGCAGCAAATATTTACTCTGGTCCTGCTCCGTCTATACTAAATTCTTCCGATCAACGCAATATCAGAACCCATCACTTGGATCGTGGAAGACGCAGCCCGAGTCACGAAGCAGCTATGGCATATGCCAAGTGCGCTCTTTTATTCTTCACAGCGATGCTTATCACTTGGATTCCCGCCAGCGCGAACCGTCTGTACGTTCTTATTGACGGCAAAGCATCTGAGCAGTTGGGATATGTAAGCGCATTTGTGCTCCCCCTGCAGGGTTTCTGGAACGCCTTGATCTACTATTATACCTCTCGAGCCGCGTGTAAGCAGGTTATTGCTAGTTTACGGACTGGGTGTCGCCCTCTAGGGGAAAGCGATCTCAACGGGTCTAGCTTTGCCGACAGAATGAATGCTGCCGATGGAAATGACGAACAGGGGTTTCAGCTGGATAATATGAGGGCTGCTAAGACGGTGGATAATTTCGGGGACACAGACAGCACCAGATCACTAACAGCGAGGATTTGAGAATCTTATTCAATCTCAAGATTCAAGTATCAATACAAGCATCAAATTTAGTTGGAATTCTTTCAGAGGATTCGGCTCAGAAACCTACATCAGAATGATGTTACTAGGGGTCCTGTTAGAATTTGGCTAAGCAGTAACTTCCATAATAGATATCTTCTACATGCTTTACTTACTAAACCCACTCAAGTTCATATTTCACTTGTTAAGGAACTGGTGACTAAGATTCCTTTGCTGGGTTGAAAGGGGTTGGATCCGGAGAACATGAGATTTCCGCCGAGGCTGTCGCAGATCTTTGACTAAAATTGTCAGGTTTCTGGTCGAGATATAAAGATAACTTGACTTCGATTGTGTATGCAGTTTTGATTTACATCAAGTTCAATAGCACATTAACTTGAATGAGATCTCTGAACGCTGGCGACTGCCTTGAAGGTTCTTTCTAAAGCATCAGCTAGACAAGAACAATCTCCCTATCGTGCCATGTCTTCAATTGAGGCGTCTTCTCAGGTGGTCTATCTCTTCCATCTATGTTGTCGCGGTATTAGAGATCCTGACTTGCCTGTTCACCCTTCCATGCACGCCTGATGACTTCCCGAAGAGCGTTTCGCTCAAGCGGACGTGGGTTACGATATGGATTTGAGACAGCAATATCAGCAGCTTTGTCGATACCATCCTCCTTCATGCCTAATTTCTGCAGACTCAAATCTATATCCAGGCGGCGGTAAAGAGCATTGATACCTCGCACAGCATCTCCATCGCTCTCCGGTAGAGCAGCTGCAAGTTGGATCATAGCCTGAGGAATGCTCGGTGCATTGAAAGTCAACGCATGTGGTAGCACAACCACGTGAGTCTCGGCATGGGGTAGATCAAATGAACCACCAAGAGTGTGACATAGTTTATGGTGAAGTGCCATATCAACGGCACCTAAACAAAGTCCACACAACCAAGCCCCGTACAATGCCTTGTATCTTGCTTCGTTGTTCTGGGAGTCGGTTTTCAGAGTTGGAAGGGCCTCGCATAGTGACTTGATGCCCTCACAAGCCATGAGATTGATGATGGGGTTTGTGTTGCTGGCGTAGAGTGCCTCGACTGGGGTAATCGATGGAGATCAGCAATCAGATGGATTTGATATCTTGCTAGAAGATGCAAGATCAGAATGGGGGCACTCACCTGAATGTGCAATTGCATTAATGCCACTATTCACACTCATCTCCACCGGTAGCGTCAGTGTGAGATCCACATCATAGACAACAGCAGTTGGCAAAATGGCCGAGTCGCGTCTCGTAACTTTGCGCCCGTTCTCTGTCTCACCGAGAATTGGAGTCATCTCGCTACCGGCATAAGTGGTTGGGATACAAACATGTACGATCCCAGTGCGAACGCTGATTGCTTTGCCTAGTCCGATGGTGCTCCCGCCCCCCACCGAGACCACGCCGTCAATGCTCGATTCCTTGGCCTGAGAAAGAGCTGCTTCAGTAACCTGGACTGGGGTGTGCATGGTAGCGCCGCTGAAAGTTGATACTGCGACTGCGCCTAGGATCTCTGCCACGCGGTTTGCAATGTCGGTCTGCTGGGGTGTGGAGAGAATCATGACGGAATTGAGGCCGAGTTCCTTTACCAAGGACGGGATTTGAGCTAATGTTCCGTGTCCAAAGAGAACCCGGGGTGAGTTAGAGACATATTCGAAAGTACTCATGATTACTCTGTAGAAGGATGCTGGAACTTTGGTGAAGTTCGATGGTAGTAGTCGGTGAAAGGATTGATACAGTCGGGGGAGGGTGGGTGCTAAATAGGAAATAGGTCACAAATCGATAAACAGCAACTAATTTCTGAGTCTTTCCTTTACTATCTCAGGCCACCTTCTTATATCTTCAGGCTAGGTACGTGTCGGCAAGAACACCAAGTAAAAAGTACCATAAATTATGGCACTAGGGCCCCATTACATAGATAAAAGTGAATTGTAGGTTGTATTTCTGTTTACACTAGCTGCTTGCGGGGTAGCAATGAGCATGAGCTATGAGAGTTTGGGTGCGCTTGCCGACAATATCCACTCATCACATTGCCGCTGCTATAGTCGGCGTGTTCAATCCCGCAGACCCGCATCCTATATCTGGGGCTTCATTTCCATTCTTTTCCCCTGACTTTCCTTCAGCAGCCGGCATGGGATCAATTGTCGGCAAGCGTACTTAAGGACTGACAGTTCAGGGAGGGTCCGTAAGCGGCTTCTGCCGTGGCTTCGGCTACCAGCGGTAAGACTGAACATTAGATGAAATGATTGCTGATTGGTGGCTTAGCCGTAGTCTATTACTTTCCACCAAAATAACACCTTCATGGTGTTGTGGACCAAGCTGGCATTTGTCTGCCAGTCCTGAGGCCACAGTGGGTTGCTTCCAATTTCCAAGCCTGCTAGCTGCTCGTGTTTACGTTTGTGTTGATCTGTTCACCTTTCTGACTTTGATGTTCGGGATGGCCTGCTAGCCTGTTTATCCTGACAACAGTGAACTCGTGAAAGTGTTCTCGTGATGGATGTTCATTTACAAGTAAAATACCGCGCTTCAACACTATTGCCAATAACTATTGATGCGAGAATGTTGTGTTCGCATTAACCGAGAGCCTTTGAAAGTGTTCTGGCAAATCGGCCCTCGAACAGGACCAATGGTGGAAGCGAGCCTTCTGCTGATGAAGATGAATCTCCCAAGTTCAGAAGCTTACCAACACAGTTACGTTTATTTATTATCCATAATGGACTTTACAAGCTAACCTACGTCTCAATTGCACCATGCCTTATCCATTTAACAATTCAAACTTTCCGTATCAAGAGAATCACTGGAGCTGCAAGCAAATACTTCCGATACCATGCCCCAAAAGCCTCGGCAACCCAAGTTCCCAGCCGTTCAACGCCAGAAATGACCTGGAATGTTATGTATAGCTTAGAAGTTGACCTAAAAGAGGGATTGAGGGACGTCTTTTAAACCAAGAGAGAATGAAGTCGTTGTCGAGGCTTGAACGATGAGGCTGAGGTGGATTGCGTTGGCGATGCCTTACGGTTGCTGACCAAGCAAATTTCCCACAGGTCAAAGCCAGCAAGACCAACATTTAAAGATTGATTATCTTACAGGTTGTGACATTCAACAGCTTCGTCTCTAAGAAAGCATCATGGCCATTTCTGGAGCGAAGATCTATGTTTACAAGGGTGTGAAACATTCTTATCCACAAGCAGATCGATTAAGAGTACATTGCTCCTGCAAAACCTTTGGTCAACACACTTGTTCCAGGCAATATCCTGCTACGCCTTTGTTTCTCGTCAAACTAACAAGGTGATACTTCTATAACTCCCCCTGTGCCGGTTTCATTTATTCAGTCTTTGATCATAGCATGGTGCCCGTCAATTTGATGGATGGGCCGAGTGAATATCTAAACCGATATCAAGAAGAAACCACCTTATTGCTCAAAGTAAGTTCGAAGGAACTTTGAGTAATATGATGGGAATACTGCCTATCAAAGAGGAAAGAAAGAAATATCTAATTTAACTTCGTAGTGTCTAGCATCATCAGCCTTCCTCAGCTAGAGAGGAGCCAACTGCTGGGAGCTAACCCATTCGTCACCAAGTTCGTGATACTCAAGGTACCGCCACGAACAAAGTAGCGAGGAACAATAGAACTCTTCTCAATGAATGATAAAGATCCGGACTTATGACCCTGACAACAGGTTACTACCCTGACTATCACTATTACTATCATCACCAACCAAAGGCCAAGCTCAACTGAGGGCAGTAATAGCCAGTGCCTTCATTCTACTAATCTGCATGTTAACAGTCGTTCCTCTTTTCCTATGGTCCCCTTACTGGTCTAGCACTGGCAGCCTATGTTGAACATCGAAGGATAGCAGTCACAGTCACATTTTCTACTCACAGTCACATTTTCTACTCACAGTCGCAGTTTCTACTCACAGTCGCAGTTTCTACTCACAGTCGTAGGTTCTACTCACAGTCGCAGTTCAAGACCACTACTCCTTGCTAATTCTAAGCCTCCAGAGTTCTCTTTCTCCTTTTCCTCTTCATCAACAACCACTCTACTCTACGATCAACAACCACTCGACTTTCCATTAGCAAACACTATACCCCTTATCACTATCTGCTCTACTCTTCTATCAACCCTTGCAGTAGTCATAGTAACCATGTGTACTATGATTTACACCTCCATCTACTGCCGCCGATGCGGCAGTAGTCTCGGAAATGACCAAGAACTCCAAACCTGTCATGCTCGGCAACGCAACCGAGCGCATGCAGGCACTCGATCTGAGTACATCTCAGAGTACGCAAACTGGCGAAACTGCCCTGCTTGTCAAGAAGAGTACAATATGTACATCTCTTGCCGTCAGCAGGGTTATCATTACTCCCCCAACCCTCCATTCAACTAAATCGATAGCTTAACAGAGAGCTACCCAAGGCGCGAGTTAGTTTCGAATCCGGAGAGATCAACCACCACTACTATGGAAGTCTCAGCGGTACTCAAACCTTGGACGATGAGGGAGGACTAGTATTCTATGGGCATAGATACATGACAGTGTATGCCTAGACAAGGACGAAAGACTGGCATGCTATGGGCGAAGGCCTGACTGATGCACACATTAACGATGAGTTGATGCAATAACAGGAAAACACAAAACGAAAAAAAAAGATACAAAAAACACAAAATCTGACCAAAAAAAAACTCACCAAAAAAAGAGGTATTGGAAGCGGAGGGAATATTTATTAAACCAGAAAATATCAAAAATACAAAAACAAATTAAAAATGAAAAGCAAGCCCGCTCTATTAATAAATGCGTGAAATATTCTCTGCGGATGTAAATGCTATGTCAGTAGTGGTCTTGGTACTTGTAGATGATCTTGGTTGTTATTCCTGGTGGCGTGCTATTTGAGATATTCACCCTCTTTCCCTCCCCTTCGCTCCCGGTCGGAGTTCCAGTAGAATTACATTACGCCAGGACCCAAGAATGTTCGACAATGCTCCGGATCACGAATAAGGCAAACGAAGGTCTTACACGAGACTGTAACAACATCACGTTTGTGATTCTGCTACTATACCTCCATAACACCTTGAAAACATTAACGCATCTCCCGGATAAGAACAACGAAACACCAAACAAGCAATGCTCATACCTTGTACCACATGTAAACTAATGTCCGCCATCTGCAGTCATGAAGGATTACAATGAAGAAGCTTCGCCTGACTGCTCTCCAACTAACGCATCCCGCAACCCTCCAACGAAATGTCCAAGGCCCGTCGCAAGGTCACTCCCGCGCCTAACTCGACTGAGCGTCTTCATACTTCGATCATAACCCGCAAAACGCTGAGCTTGGGATTCGCATGCCTTTCTTAACTCATGACAGATTCACAGTCAAGGTTGCCCCATCCATGCGTGAAGAACTCAAGCGACTTGGACATAAGGATCGTGAGCTTCGCCATTTCACCAAAAAGATCAAGCGCAGGGGCTCTGTTTTCATCCTTCTAGGCTTTGTCAAAATCATCAACACACAGCCCACCAACGTTCAGCCCGCTGATACCAAGAACAGCAACAGCCAACGCTCCGACAATCAACACTCCGATAGTCACATCATCGGTACTGACAGCACTGACTCAGATCTTAACCTGATATCGCGGTTTCTTCAGCCACCAATGCTGGTATCACTCAATCTCGCGCAACTACTCCTGAACTCTTTGCGGTCGATCATCGTCGCGGGCTCGATGCCCGATTCATACACAGCCGTGGTCAAAGGAAGCCCTCAGCCCGCGACGAGCTTGCAGAATGAATCCTTCGCGTCGCGCACAAGTTAGACAACGAAACCAGATCCTCTTTTAAAAGTATCCGCCTCATCCCCTCCGACCATCTCCGTTACGAAGGGAAACTGCAGGCCATATTCAAACGGTTCCACTATAACTCTGAGGAATCTCACCTCACCATGTGAATCGCTACCCTGGCACACGATAAGGGCTTACCCACCAGCCAGAGGTTCAAGCCGAAGATAAAAGTCCGTGAGAAGTCAACCAACATAACAATCGCCGATACTGTGTATGCACACCTCGAGTTCCATGAGTACTTGAGCACATCGAAGCCTCTCAGGGGATGAGCTTGCTGCGGGCGATGAACCCTAGTTGGCCCTCCACGACCACATGGCAATACGTATCGGGCTTTCCGTATCGCCTGGCGATGAGCTATGTAGCCGGCCTCTCACATCAATCCTCATAGACCAAGTCGACGCCCGCGACGCCGATCTAAGGGAACCTGAGCCCTGGGAACTAGCATCACTCTCGCGTTCACACAAGGCCATTGGATAAATAAGCCAATATATTACCCCAGATGCCAACGCAATCAGTCCTTCTGTTATACCATCACTTTGCAGTGCATGGCAGTGGAAATCAATATTAAAAACCTGGGAGGCCAGTGACAAACGGGAGGCAGTGAGTCAGTGACAGTTCCAGTTATTTGTCTCCTTCACAGGCCAATGAGAACAGCTTCGGGAAAATTCATCAAGGTACGTGCATAGACGAAGTTGCAACCCAGTATCTGGCATGACTATGGACCTGACCTTTCCATCCCTCTGCTTGCTAAACCTTTCTCCTAACAATCAACCACCTCTGGTAGGACAACCATCTTCACATCAACCCTCAACTATCAGGACAAGTCCTCTAACAGCCCTCGCCACTACAACCAGACTTCGACATGCCTTTCATCGTGGATGCAGCTTCGGCGTGGATTCTGCTCGCCAACTACCTCATCGTCCTTTCGGCTTGGACTCTGGTCACCGACTATCTCATCTCGCTTGCCACCAAACTTGCTGACATGGCGGCCTCTCTCCTGCCTCGCACCACCACCCCCGGCGCACTATTCGTGCTGGGTGCCATAGCGCTGATGGTGGTGTTCATGTCAGACTGCGTTCATCACCGCCTCCGCAAATGGTTCAGTCACCGAGTCATCGATCGCAACGACAAGGTCTTCATCGCCTTTGGACTGACTAGTCTCATCTACTTGATCATCCTTCGTGTTTTCGAGCTGTAGGGAATGCACCCGCGAGTGTGTAGGCGATCTTGACCATGGCAAGGCCAAGACGGCCTGATGGTACTCGCTTGGGGATGGATCCGGAACAAAACGCACCTGAGACTTTGGCTGATTTTGAGAGGAAGGAAGATGGCAAACTGGATTAAATGGAGAGCCCCCTTCCTGTATGCGCTATCAGCAGATGTAACCAAGGTAGATTATTTGCCCCATTCAAATGAGACATTGAGAGGCGAGCTGACCTTCCCAGCAGTTCAGGCGCGAACATAAACAAAGATCCCCGAATTGTCGCCTCTGCAGTGTCCTGAAGTGACAACAAGCCAGCCCTGCCTTGACCTCGTGGCTAACAATCGTGAACAACGTCATGCGAACGTTGTATTCCAGAGTAAATGAAGACCTTTCTGGGCGTCGTTCTGCTGGTTGGAGTTGGCGATAAACCGTTTCCCTGTCACGCCGCTTCCCGGGGCTCTTTCTTTGTCTACACTGTCGCCATCGCCGTGAGCTTGCACTCCCTTAGTGAATGCTGGCCTCAATGCATTTCCTTCCCAGGGCTCATTAACCAAGCCGAATTCTCTACCTCTGAGGGGGGGGTGCTGGCTTATGCTAAGATCCAGAGGGCTCTGACCTACCCTTGACTCCACTTGAAAAAGTCAGGTTTGCAGACCGTCAGTTGAATCTACTCAATGTCGCCGCTCACTGGGGCCGTGTCGAGATGGTGCGGCTTTTACTCGACAATCAGCCCTTGTACGCCGATATCCACGAGCGAGACATCTCAGGGTGGACTGCGATATTATGCGCTGCGGATATTAGGGGAGCCATGACTCCTGACCACCTCAGCCACCAGGAGGCCTGCCTTGACAACAACGGGGCTGTGATGAATTTACTTCTTGACCGGGGTGCCTGTGCGTCGGATGTTGTTCCGCCGTGGCCAATGGACTCGGTTTTCGATTACCATGGGAACCTGATTGACGATGGGTTACTCCATAATGGCCAGCCTCGGATGGAATCACAACCACCATTTACCGTTCTCACTTCGGCTGTAGAGTGGGCAGGTCCTGAGTTGGTTGAGAGACTTATAAATGCGGGCGCTGATGTGCATGCCAAGGTTGTACAAGACACCGGCTTCATACCACGCCTTGACTACTCGCAGAAATCTCGCCAAGTCACTGCGATTCATATTGCAAGCGCTTACGCCAACTTCAAAGCGGCCGAGGTCCTCCTTAAACATGGAGGCGTTGGAGTTGATATCAGAGTCATGACATCGTGCCGCGATAGTCAAGGAAGGCTTCCTCTTCACTGGGCTACCAAATTCCAGTTATTAGACAGGCCCTCTGCTTTCCCGGCTTCAGGAATTCGAGAGAACGTTCAGAGCCTTACAGCTGTAATCAATCTCCTCCTGGGTGGCGACCCCACGACAATCAATACCCAGGACAAGGGCGGAAATACAGCGTTGCATAATGCCGCCATATTTTATGCTCGACGAGGCAAACAGCATACAACAACTCTGGAACTACTATGTAATAGAGGCGCAGATGCAAGTATATGCAACTCTAAGAGAAGGACACCTCTGCATGCCTTGTTCTACCACGGGTATGGTAATAGTCCGGTGGATATAGCTGCTATAGATACCTTGCTTGCCCACAGCGCGAAGACCACACGTCGATGATCATGGAAATACGCCCTTGCATTATGCAGCCTGGTATCTGGTTCATTCAGATGCTGTGTCATTCCTTCTCATAAATGGCGCCTATGTCAGCACAACAAATTCCCATCAAGAAATACCACTTCACAGTGCTGCTGATTCTGCCTGTTACGCACCTTCACTAAGAACTCATGCCAAGGAAGTTTTCCAAGCTCAAGGGGCCATGATTGCAGAGTTGGTGGATGTTGGGGGGATTGAACTGATGGACCAGCGAAATAAAGCCGGAAAGTCTCCACGACAGATTTGTCAAGAGTGGAAAGATCATGCGAGGGTGGAGGAGGTCTTGAGCGACAAGTCAAGAATGGGATGCCAATGGAGTTTTGGCGTGTGTATGGAAACACACGCGGGACTCATGATTCCAGCGGGCGAGGACGACGCATTGGGAACAATGGGGCCCGCGGTATGGGCCGAGGATACAGTCAAAGACCAGGTCAAAGGGCCGAGGATACAGTCAAAGACCAGGTCAAAGGATGGATATTATTTAGAGCATCTACGCTGAACGCGGTGTATTGGTCTCATGGGACAGTTGGCATGAGAGTTGAAGTAATGACCTCCTTTGTTGCCTTGATATCAAAAGTCATAGTTTACTGAACACATCGAACAAAAACATATTATTCCCACGCGATTGCTCTCTCTGGTGCGGGTGTTTGGACAACTGGGATGATCTGGGTGTCGATGCCATTCCATTCTGATATTTGAGATTCATCACCCCGGTACCAGTTCGTCTCGGGATCGCCAAGACATTCACCAACTGTAACAGCTAGATATCGAGTAATTAGAAACGCGTCGCCAATATGAACCAGCACACCTTACCTCTTCTCCCACTTTGAAGTGTTGCCTGTATAATCCGAGGAAGAATATTCTGAACGCTATTCTGATGAACATCATGCATGAGAACAATGGAGCCGCCATTGTTTAGCCCTGCGTAGTATGAAGCTAGAGAGGATTCAACACCGCCAAATGATGAATAACGCCAGTCATCGGTGTCGATATCAGCAATAATGACTTTGTAGCCCAACTGACCCAGAACTCGAAGAGTTTGGGAATTGAAACTGAAATAGGGAGGACGCATGTAAATAGGATACTTGCCGATAATGCTGGTGAAATCATTGCTGAGCGATAGCATCTGCTGTTCAACGTCGGCATCGCCCAAGCCTGCTAGATCTGGATGGCCGTAGCTTGCTCAAGTTAGCATATCGCATATTGTGGTATCTGAGGCAGAAGAACACCTACGTATGCGATGCGACCTGGTGACCTTCGTCAAGCATCCGGTGGACGGTGGATTGGTAGTCCATGATATTCCCCAGGTTAAATCCATTGAGGAAGAATGTGGCCTGCATTCCTGCTGCGGCAAGCTGATCGAGTACAGAGTCGGTGTACACAAACGGACCATCATCGAAGGTGAGAGCAATGGTATTTGGTTGAGTGCAACTATACACAGTGAGACCAGCTGGGACAGCCTTCTTTTTCAGGGACGTCGGGATTGATAGTCCAGAGGTAAGGTGGCATAACGAAGCCAGTACAGCAAGACCACGCATAATGAGTTGGGGGATACTGAATCAGGAAAGTTAAGAAAGACAAAGAATAAGAAGAAAAAGATTGTTCAACTATTGACGAACAGCGACGAGGTTGTAGATGGCTCTATATTATACCCGACTTGTTTCCATGCACTAACGACTCACTTAATTGACATTGGCCCTACAACAAAAGCCGACATCGTATATGCAAGGAGGAACCTTAAAACGCTAAAAAAGAAAAACAAGGTTCTCGTGTTTCCAGATCGACGAGGGGTTCTCGGAGCTATTCTGATGCTAACAGCTGTTGTGGCTTGGTCAGTCTCGATATTGTCGTGGTATGATCGGTCGAGATCAAAACAATATCCGATAAGAAATGAGACTGCGTCATCTATGTATCACTTTTCGGGATGAATGTGAGTCTGTTGTTTATTTGCCATATTTTAACTTATCCTCCCAGAGCAACCCACGGCCCGTGTGGATAGTATTTTGTTTTTATTTTTGCTGTCTCTTATATCTCGTATTGAGGATTTAGCTTTGGCAGACAGGGGTTTGTTTTCCATAATGACATTAATGAAAGTCATACTCCGAACTTGGAAAAACAAGAGAGTAGACCTATCTTAACCAGCCGTAGTAATAGAGCCAGTAAATTGAAAGCCAAGAGCAATGTTAACACACATGATAGAATCACCATCATATTCAGGCCGAAGGTATCTCTGATGGAGTGATTCAGCTCGGACGGAGGGCAGAGCCGAGGTCGTATTCATCATCAGTTAGTTTGAGTAAAGTGCACAGCATGAGTAGTTCTCGCAAGCCTACTCTCGCTCCCTCTTCAGATGCTCCGTCACCTCTCTCTCCATATCCTCCGTTTCTCCTTCCATCTTGGAATGTCGGCCTTCACCCTCTTCCTCCTCTTTCTTCAAGTCAGTCTGCTCCAATGCTGCCTTCTGATGCACGGTCTCCTTCTCAGTAACCTCCCGAAGCGCCTGTTTCTCGGACTCTTGTGAGTCCTCATAAACCTTCTTTGCATTCTCTATATCCGTTTCAAGGGCCGTAGTATCCTGATTCTTCTCTGTTGCCTCCTTGGCCTGATCAACAAGTCTTGTCCAAGCATCGTGATTGGCATTGACCTCCTCTGTCTTTCGGTTGGCCTTATCCTTTGCCTCTCTCAAGGCTGTTTCAGCTGCTGCAATATTTGCAGTATTGGCCTCAAGTCTGGATCCAATGCTCTTAAGCTCATGGTTTAAGAGCGATAGCTGCAAGTAGTTCTCAGCCACAGCGTCAAGGCCAGCAGTTGGCGATCCGCTGGTCTTCGTTACGCTCTTGAATACTTTCAGAGCTCTATCGTCCACAGCTTTCAGAAAATATTCTGATGTCTTGGTACGATCTGCCGGGGCCATGAGGTTATGGTCGTCCATGTAACTATCAACTTCTTTCTTTAGTTTCGAAGTCTTGCTGTCGACGATGATCTTGGACCAGTCTCTCAAAGCACTTGCGGCCCCTTCTCTGCACTGCTCAGCAAGTGCTGTCTTGGCAGCGTCACTATCGACTGCAGCATTTGCCGGGTTCTCGTAGTATTTCTGAACAATATTCTGGACTGTCTCTTTCATTCTCATGTGTAGCTCCTTGCGCTCAACCTCATTCGCCTGATCAAGGCTTTCCTTTGCGGCAATATCTGCGCCTTTACGTGCAACATCTTGGATGACCTCGAGGCGCTCTTTGTAGATGGCTTGTTCTTTCTCTTCAGCTTCGCGGGCCTCCTTGGCATGCTTCGCGAGATTGATTCCCAATATCAAGAGGCCAGTGAAAGCGATTCCAACCCATGTAAACGGCTGGGAGAGAAATTCCATGAATTGGTCCTTATTATTGAGATGATGTGGCTTAAGCGAGGTGCTTTGAGCTTTGATGGGCGTATTGGTCTGGTTTCCCCCCGTGGCAACGACGCAATGGAAGCCGCTTAGCTCACGGATTACAGATCCCATCGCTTTATCAAAGTTTGAGGAGAATTGCACGATGTACCACTCAGAGTTGGGTGTCACATTCCACTGAGCCCAGGGATTGTTTTGGTCGTCCATGAGGACAGTAGACTTGAGTGGTGTCTCGCCTAGACCCAAGTCTAGGGTACCATCCGTGCCAACAACCACCTCATAGGCACCGTCAGGGAAACCGTCTGAGTTGACATTGTACGAGCCTGTAAAAGCGAGGAAGATCCAAGCTTTGGCGTCCCCAGTGTCCGGCTTGGTGGCGGGCGGGCTAGAAGAAGCCTGAGATGATGTGTTTGCTGCAAGGGCTATGGGCGAGGTATTGCTGGGGTTTGTAATGCTCTCAATTTGGGCCTGGGTGAGAGAATTATAGCCGTATTGTTTGAGAGTAGCATCTATTTGAGTATCTCGTGTTGAAGCATTTGAAGACAGGAGTGCTTTGGAGTAAGCTTGTAGAAAGGGGCTTTGAGGGACAGCCCAATAGTCGGCTTGAAACTTGGCGAAAAGATCGTTATTGGAAGTGGCAGAATCAGTCATCTTTGAGGCAAGAAGGAAAAAAATGGATAATAGGGTAAGTGATGTGGATGAAGCAACGGAAATGGTTTCGCAGTGTCAACATACTTATCAACTTGGCTTTCATCCTCGGCAAACTCCGAAATTTGGGCTGACGCCAATGGCGGCTCAGAGTTATGTGCCACCACAGGGCTTAGATTTTCTTTCCCCTCACCAAATTTGAAGCCCCCTCTCCCTGCAGCCACTGAGTGCGATTACTGAACAGATGATCGCGATTCTCATGCAAGGCGTTGCTGATAGTCATGTGCACATGTCTGAGAAAGGTTATGGTTGTCGTTCCAGATGCAATAGTCCAAGCCCTATAAGGATTTATTGGAGGGCATTCACGAGATCAGAGCTCTGCTCCTCCGATGTAGTTTAGACGAAAGGGCGATCACTCAATGAAGTCTCACTTTAGCATATTTCTTGAAATCTATTCATTGGCCGGGATACGCCATGGCGCTGTCTTTCTTCGAATTGGCTTTCAATCGTTGCTCATCTTTAGATCTCGATGCCTCATAGTATGATTGTTGGCGCAGAGATCGTCCACAAGTTTGGAAACTGATTTGTCTGCCGCACAGATATGAACACATGTGGCACTTCAATTTGTTTCAGATCATCATGATTGACTTATGTATTGCCCATGTAGAACTGTCCGGACTATGGCAAGATCGCCCGCTGCCTAACGAAAGTTCAGCCCATCAGACCGCCACCTGTAGATCTGTCTCATCTTCGTTGCATGTGATAGTTCAACGGGCGTTGAGAAGTATTATTGTAGACACTAACGACTCAACAAAAGCCGGGAGCATTTTGCATCACTTCGCCGTCATTTCTCAACTTCTCAATCGCACTATTCCAACACAACCCATACCTTAGCCTCAGCTATACTATCACCAAAATGGCTGACTCTCTCACAAGTCTTCTGCAGCCCAGTGATGGCTCCATTCGACAGCAAATTGGGAACACCTTTCTGATTCTCCAAGCCGGCACTTTCAAGGTTGGCAACTCGTTGCTAGTTGGGACCGAAAACTCAACAGCCCCTGCCACGGTTCTTATCTATGCCGACACCATTGAAATGACGGCCCAAGAGGTCGATGCAGCTGGCTGCAACATCGGCCTCTTCTGCCGGGCGTTCAGCCTTGGTTCATTTCCGTATGTGACTCTCAAAACTGCTGGCGGCCCCGGTGCTCCTGTAACAGATCCGGAGGCGCCTCCAACACCTGATAACAACGGCCAAGACGCTGGCAACGTCAGTATATTTGTTGAAGATTTCGACCCCGACAAACTCGGTCCCCAAAATTTCGGTGGTGTGAGAAAAGGTATATGGATTTCAGATATGGGTGGGCCTGGAGCGAATGGGGTCAAGTATGGCACTGAAGGTCATTACAATGGCGGCGTTGGCGGAAACTCAGGCCAAGTCCAGGTATCTTATGTTTCTCCGATAAGTCAACTGGTAGGCAGAGTGAACAAAACGTCCATGGATGTGTCGATCCCATTCCGCTCTCGAGCTCAGACACTTGCAACGCTACTACCCAAGACTATAGTTGCAGAAGAGGCATCATTGTTCGAGACTAGGATCAAGGATCTCTTTGCTCTGTCTTTGGTTTTGGGCAGAATCAAGCACATATTTAAAGCACGGGTGCCCAAACCGACAAAAGCGTCTTTAGATTCGACTATTGGGGCAATAAATACTACCCTCCGGCTTACAACAGAACCCAGGCTGGACCAACCGTCTTACTCGAGAACTTCCATCGACCTTCATCAGAAAGCCGACAGTATTTTGAAAACATCGGTGGAAGCAGAGAGTAAAGATATTCCATGGGAGGATCTTGAAAAAGCTCTGATCGCTTTCAAGACTGCACTGCACGAGATTAGTACCCTTTACCAGCATGCTTTGTCACCATTCGCCGCTTCCATAGAGGAAATGGTGAAGATGATGAACAATCAGATCCAAATAGTCAACGAGAACCTTATAGGCTATTATTTCTGGCCAGGAGGCGAAGGTGGTGCTGGGCGGGAAGTAGGGACATCCTCTGAGCCTATCATTAAGGCTCTAAGCCCAGACTCACCGGATCTTGCGGGTGGCATCGCCTACGTCCATCCAGATCAGTGTCAGATGCTTCTCGACCTCGCCAACCGAGAGTATCTCAAAGCCAGTTGCGATACAGCTAACAAGAGTCCCGGCCGATTTGACGAGGCTCAGAAGTTGTACGAGACGATTTTCCGTCGCCTCTCCTTTATCCCTTTGCTACAAAAAGATCTTCAGAGTCAGGATCCTCAGCCTTTGACCAGAGCATATGTCCAGATGGAGGCTGATCAAATTGCCCTCAATCCCGTTGAAGACCTGGCCCAAATTCGTTCACAGGCAGGTCTCTACCTGTGTAACATTGCACACGGTAAAGACATGTTCGGTCATGACGGTGACAAAGACTCTGGAGCGCGTTGGGTGCCACGCTTGCAATACACACAGTACTCCGAGGCAATCACCAAGTCACTTCCAACTCTCTATAAGCTCGTTACCAGCATCGCTGCTCAACAGGGAACGCAGCAGAATGAACAGTATAATGCACAGCTCACTGCCACCAGCGTGCAAGCACATATGGAGACACTACAGCAACAGATCCAGCTAGATACTAGCTCTACTGGACCACTCAAGGCAGCAGAATCACAGATCAAGCAGTATACACCCGCACTCCAAGCCATGAGAGGCAGCATTGAGAGTCAGGTCACTGCGCTGACTGATGAGCTTCAAACCGCGTGGAACTTTAATCCACCTGACATAATTAACGGCATCACACAGATTCTATCGAGCCCAGACCCGTTGAACATTGGCATGTCTGTATTTTCAGGACTTTACAATTCCTTCACCACTGTACAGGGAGATGATGGCGATGACGTGAACAAACAATACGTCATAAAACAGTTTGCCTCAGCTGGCAAAGACCTCGAGAAGTTGGATGAGGCTGTCAAAATGACGGCCGGTGGAACATATTCTGCTGATGATCCTGGAGCAACGAAGCTTATTGCTGATGAGAAAACACTCAAAGACTTGCTTGACAAGTTCGAGGGGGCACTCGACGCTGGCAAAGTGAAAGGTCTCAAAAAGACTCTACATGAATTCGCTAAGCTGGCCAAGACTCGTAATGCAGCTGTGCTCAAGTATAATACGACAGCTATTATGCTGGTCAAGGCAGTGCAGGATCTCAAATTCTACACCAACAAAGCTGCTGTTCTTTCTGGCCAGCAACTCATGTCTGGTAGCCAGCAAGGGTCTCTCTTACTGCTGCAGCTGAAAACATTCAATGCCATGTGCGCAACCACGTATGAGCTTATTTACGAGGCCTCCCGCAGTATGCAATTCTGGACACTTTGTTCAAATGGTGAAGTTGCTCCGCCTTTGCCGACCTCAGGTTTCAACGACATCAATACGGTCGAGCAGATTCAGGCCTACGTTGAACAACTGAGCAGTAAATTCACGTCATGGCTAGCTTCGTATTCTGGAAATCCAGGACTCATCTTCCCTAACCCCAACACCTCTTCGGGCCCAACAAGCGGCGGAATCACTTGGTTCCTAACCCAAGACCAAGTATCTGACCTTCAAAACAACACCATTCAAGATCCCTCTGGTAGTACAGGTCAGCAGGAATACCAAATCATGTTCACCCTCCCTGCGCCAACATCTCAGTCAACCGACACGTCCGAAAGCCCAGACTACAACCCATTCACCGGCTATGCCAACGTTCGGCTTGACCAGTTACTTGTCTGGCTTTTTGGTGCAACTGTCCAGCCCGATCAAGAGACACAACAATGCCGACTGTCGATAGAGATATCTCACCTCGGTAACGACACCATCACGAAAAATGATGGAAAGACCAACCTTCAGTTCATACATGGCGCGACTCAACTCAAGTTTGTATATGACCCAACAAACGTAACGTCTTGGGTTCAGGCACAGAAGACAAATCCCATCACTGTACAGAATCTGGATAGTGGCGGTGAGGGGGCTGGGAGGGACAGTGCTAGGACCGAGAGAGACCTGTCTGTCGCCCCGATTGGTCCGTTTGCTACGTGGATGTTGACAGTTAGGGAGAGGGAGAACAATGGGCTTGATTTGAGCAAGTTGACGGGCATCTGTCTTGAATTCTGGGGATCGGCCCATACTGTTGAAGGGTCTTAGAGCTATGTCCTTCAATTGCTACTCAAGGGGTAAGCTCTATGCGGTTGGAAGACACGCAGCCATAGAAGGACGTGATTCGCTAGGAAAGCTTTCTTGTCTATCCCTAGCTACTCATATGGCATCCAGAAAAAGACCTCGCTTACCCAGGACTCACTCTCGCCCATGAGTTTTGTCTAAGAAAGCAGCCGCCTTTCAAATTATCGCCCATAAAAAGCGATAGGCACCTCTTCGGAACAGACCCATGAGTTATGACTATCGGCCTTGTTCGGGCAAATTGCCGGTGATCGGCGGACATATGACCTTATTAGCATGATAAGAACCTGGGGAGGCGGGGGATAACACGACTATGCTCAAGATAATGCGAAAGCTAATACCTCGGTGCGGAGAAGATCGGTCCATCATGGCCTGGCTTTAAATAGTCTGTTGTAATTTCCTGGTAGTTCGTTTTTTGTCTTTTCCTTTTCTTTCTCACTTGACGAACTGCTAGAACTAACCCGAATATGCGCCTCCACCAACTGGGTCTTGTGGGCCTCATGGCCACGACAGGGATGGCATCCTCATATGTCAATTCTATGTCTAAAAATGCCAAAGAGCTATTCACTGAGAGTATGGAGTGGATGGATACATACTATGACAAGAAATCTGGATATTTATATGATTTCAGTGGTGCTAGCGCTCTCCGGCACGAGACTCGTAGCTCGGCCTGGTACGCGTTCGGCCTCTTAGCACGAAACAGGGGAAAGGACGTTGCCGAAGCTGAGAAAATTATAAAAAATATTATTCATGGACAGTTCAAAGATCCGGCTGATGAGTGGTAAGTTGCAACATCTGAATTGAGAACAGTTCATTAACATGATCAAGGTACGCCACCTACCAAATGTATCCTGAAGAACCAGCTGTAGGGTCAACTGCGTACCCACCAACGATTTATGGTTCCTGGGATCCCAACTGGCGAGGGTTTGTCGGCACCACTCTCATCATGGCGCTGGAAGAATTTCCGAAGCTTATCAGCAAGTCCACACAAGAGCTGATGCTTGAGTCCCTGCACAATGCCACCAAAGGAGATGAGTATCGCTGGGGACATTTGGATCCTAAGAAGGATAACCTATACCCAGCGTACAGCAACCCGGTAAGTTGCTCGTAGATTCAGAATTGAATGTCTTGTTAATTATGGATCTTTAGGCTATCATGCGAGCTTTCATGTCAGGATGGACTGGTCGACGGCTGAAAGAAGCAAACATGACCAGGAGCGGAGAGCGATACGCCAAGGATGTCATTGATCTTTTCAAACGCGCCAATACCCTTTCCGAGTTCAACTCTGGCACATACACTGGCGTTTCACTCTACGGTCTTACTTTATGGAGCAAGTATTTGCCGAAAGACTCCATCATGACCAAAGCTGGCCCAGAGATGATCAAGCATACTTGGGAGTCAGTCGGCCATCTCTGGCATCCTGGCATGAAGAATATGGCTGGCCCTTGGGATCGCTCGTATGGCTATGATATGAACCGCTATTTGAGTCTCATGGCCCTCTGGTTCTGGAGTTTCATTGGAAAGGAGAACTCTTCTCTTATTGAAAAGGTCAGTCAGCCCAAGAAATAGCCGAGGTTTATATAAAGACTGACCACATTTGCAACAGCCACAAATCATGTCACATATGGCAGATTATGCTTGGGGGCCCATCTTTGCTGCACTTTCAAAAAGCCACGAGAAGCTGATTCCCGAGGCGGTGCTTTCCGGTCTCAAGACATTCAAGGGAGAGCACAATTTCACTGGTAGCACTTACTACCCTCCTTTCGACACAGTTCCTCGCAATATCTCGAGCTGGATCTCCAAGGATCTTACCATTGGGGCACAATCATACAAGCAGATCTCACTTGGTGGACCTGGTCAAAGTCAGGAAGCTTACAACCCTGCCGTAATTCAATGGAATACTGGAAAGGAAATTTCATTCATCTCGGTAAGTCAATATTGCGATGTCATCTCAGAGATTCATAGCGCTGACAAAGTACAATAGCTATATCCGAGTGAGACAGCACTGGATGTTCAGGTCGGTCCAGGCAAGCTTCGTCTGTCATATCCTCGAGGCAATTCGAGTTCAGTATTCACTTTACTGACGGGAACCTTACTCGACAAGCCCACTATCAAGGGATGGGATGATCTCACAAACCTAGAGGTGAATATTTCTGGAAACTTCAATCCTGACTTTGAGTTGAGCTTCGGTGGCTCTCTCGGTGGAAGTTCCAAGACACTACGAGAGTTTGAGGTGTGGAACTTGACATATACCATGCCTGCTGGTTTCAAGGGCATTCCAGAGCTGACCCTAGACTTGAAGACATTGCAATAAATATTAGTAGTTTTTACAGTAAATAATCAGATTGGCATATCGTTATGATCCATAGTTTGAAAGCTTCCTTAGCTGTGCCCTTGTCTGCTACAGGACTAGCCAGTAATGCAGCCACTAATACCAAATATAGTTTGAACAATAATCAACCCTCCCTCGACTACAACAAGTTTCAAAAGACGAGGAATATCTTTAATAACCGCCAATTGCCTGTCAATCACTTAGCTATTGTGCAATGCAAATGTATCCTGCGATGTTTCAAGTTGAAAGAAAGATATGCGAATCCAACAGTATCCAACAGTTGTTAACAAAACTGGCGAAATTATGTGTAACTTCAGATAGGCTTAAGTATAACTATTGGCCCCAAAGCAGTCGAATTTAGGCTGATCCGGCGTGTTTGAAGCTCCTTGGCGGCCCCTCGGATAATTATGCACTCTTCAGCAATCTAGCGATGCTCTCGCTTCAACATATGAAGCTCTCTATGCCGCTTTTAACGTCTAGAGTAGCTCCTAATTTAACAAAGAATAAAGATCCAGGGTCCCCCTTTAATTGAAAGGACACGGATAGAGCAAATAGACTGAATCTCGGACACTCACCTACCTAGCTAGGTCTCGTTCCCGTGGCAGAGGGCTACTTGGCTACGTTGGGGGTTTGTGATGGCGATCAACAGCGCAACTTCAGCCTGAGGGCGATTAGTTGCTTCACCTACCAAGACTGCCCTCTCCTGGTGGGTTTTGTTTACCAGGGTATGGACCAGACGCGTCGAAAGTGAGTGGATGGCAGTGTCGGGGATTTGGCGCTTCTTGGGGTCAGAGGACGTCGCATCGCCTTCCATGCTATATTAGGATCTACTTTGGGCAAGACTGTGACTCGATCTATGATTGATTATTGGCCCTAACATGGCCTTTGTGCTATTCGGCGACTTGTCTTGGTTGACCATATTTTGAAAGATCAGTGATTGGTAAAGATAAGGAAGGATGAGACGCTTACTGGCTTGTTACTAGTTTTGCGTACCTCGACTTGCCTCAGCTACCTTGGGGAATCAGACAAGGACACGGTGTGCTCCTAAATGGACGAAGACTATCCGAACCTTGTGGGCTGTGTGGAAATCAGAGGCTGGTGGCGTTAAAAACGGCGTCTTAGACCTTCGTCTGGCGTAACAGTCCGAAGCTGAAAGTATAACGGCTATTCCTTTTTGGGCGTGAATCCCGAGTCTAGTACTTGACAGTCATCGATGTATTGGATCCTAGAGCCGTCTGTCTCTGTTATGAACTCTCCGTTCGCAAGTGACATCTAGTGCATCCCAATAGTGCGTCAATCTATGTAGAAATCGGCTAGGCTTCAATTTTTATTGGAAGTATTTGCACGTGCACAGACACCAAGCGTTGGCGTTCGTCTCACTCGAGCTTAGAGTGGCTGGCTGGGCTCTTTAACTTACAAGCTAGTTTAGCAACTCAGCCAGTAAGCATTATCCAACTACAACAGCCATTTTGATTGTGGCTCGTCGACAGGAATGCTAACAGCTTAACTAGGCATGCTCTATGGTCCCATGGCACGTGGGGTATTAAGCTTAGCGATCACTAGTGTCGGTACTAGCTCCTGAAAGGGCGATGAATCTGGTTGAAAGCCGCTGTATCAAGACAAAATGTATCAATGGCTGGCTGAACTGGATTATACTACCTTCTAAACGGTTCTCGCTACAGTGTGCTGGCATGTATAGTGGTCAGGCCTATCTGAGAAGATCAAGCCACACCAATGACTTGACCGCTTGTGTGAGGTGTGCAAGCCAGAGTGAAATATTTGCAGCTCGAAATAATATTCTACACTTCCTTGAGTACCTAGCCTGCGGAACTTGACTTATTGATAACTTGACTTTCAATGCAAGTGCGAAGTGGCTGTAATTCACTGCATACATTTTATCCTGACTTGAGCGCATTGATGGAACTGTCCAAGATTGATAAAACGACAAGGCATTAGTCTTACCGGGCAGCCAGAAAGGCATTTTCGGGGAATGAACGCCATCTTCAAGCCATCGAATGATAATTTTCATCGCTTCGCGAGGGTTAAGAGTCTAGACTTTTGTTAGTTTGCTATGGCTTGACAATACAAAGGAGCGGTGGATCAAGCGGATACTGCGGCATGGATATCTTCTACGGAGTACTGATTCATCACGATCTTTGCTCCAAAATTTGAAAATATAAATACGAACATGTTCTCTTTTATTTCTAAGAAACTAAAGCACCATCCCGACAGCTTACTCTCCAATCACTTATCTATCAATACTCTCAAGATGCAAGTTACATCAGCCCTCCTCACTTGTACTTTGTACGCCCCACTCGCTCTCGCGGCTGCGTTGCCTCAAGAGCAGCTCTCAACCTTGACCTTCCATAATGTTGGTCCCAAGAGTCGTGGCTGTAGTATGGAAATGCCAAAAGCATGTCCCTTGGGAAATGCCTATACCATGCTTAAGAGTCCAGACTGCAGCGTTAAAAGCATTCCCTGCTGTCTAGTTGTCTGCGTCCCGACAAGCTGTAAGTTGCTTCCTTTGCTAACATTTGCCCTTGTTTCTAATTAAATGTTTAAAGCAGCATCATAGTCTCCGGTGCTGGCTATGAAATCTAGCCAAATCGGAGGGATTGGACTTTATCTCATCTGGATACATAAGAACAATGCAGGCCAAGTTTAGTTAGTTAATAACTTCGTTGCATGTATAAACTGTTTGCAGCTTCTCCCAGTCTCCTCTAAGCGCGAATTAGGGAATAAGCAATGTAACAAGTTGTGCTTCCCCGTGCTCTCCCAGTAACGTCACAAAATATTTGACCTATCCATTATTACATCCAGTGCCATGGCTCCCACTAATTAACTTACACGGGATGAGGAATGCTGTGGATTATGTTCCATTAATTAAGCCCCAATATTAAAAAAAGTCCAAATCTGACATAATCCTAAATCTGACTCCGATTTCTTTTGGTAAAGATGAGATTCAATTGGTTCCTCGGTATTTAGGTCTGGATACCGAGCGGAAGCTTTCCGTTCGCTTGACCAAACGCGGGGTGAGTTGACACAATCAGCGAGGGTCAACAAGCTCAATACCCAAATCACTCTTTGGTTTGATATAAAACAGCAAACACTCTCGTCTATTCTATTCTCCTCACATGAAAGAAACTTCTTGATTTTCTACCATGTCGTCAGTATCCGGGCTTCAAGGCCAGGCCAAGCGCAATACCGATGCGTCACACGTCCCTGATCGGGCAAGCTATACATCTTTTGATATTATGACCCATGTTTGGAAACGTCTTGGTCTACCTGAAGCTGCTTTGGCATCAGTAAAGCTCCCCGGCGAACAAGGCCCTGCTCTTCCTTCGTCGTTCAAAATTGGGATTCTTGCGCAGGCGTCGATTGCATTATCGGCTTTGGCTGCCGCCCAGATCCATGCTCTCCGCAACAAAAGTGCAGTTCCTGTCGTCACAGTACCGCTCGAGCATGCTGTCGTCGAGTTCAAATCGGAAAGATTGTATACTATGGCTGAGGAGCCCACATCTTCGACTTCGAGCTCCATTGGCGGATTGCACAAGACGTCGGATGGCTACGTACGAATCCATGACTCGTTCCCGAATCACGTTCAAGGAACACTGGAGCTTCTCGGCTTAGATCCTAACTCGACTCGGCAACAGGTGTCTGAACAAACGGCAGACTGGGCCAGCATAGATCTAGAAAATTGCGGAACAGCAGAAGGGAAAGTTGCAATCTACGCCCTTCGCTCATATCGTCAGTGGGATAAGCTACCGCAAGCAGAAGCCGTCAGCGACTTTCCTGTTGGTGTTGGGCAAATCTGGTACTTGCCTCCAAGTGGTCTACCGAGCAGAATGCAACCCGGTAACCTGAAATGCCTTCAAGGTCTTCGTGTGGTCGAAATGAGCCGGGTCATTGCCGCGCCGCTATGTGGAAAGACTCTAGCAGCTCATGGTGCCGACGTTATTTGGGTGACCAGCCCAAATCTGCCGGATCTGCCCAAAATTGATCGAGAATTCGGTCGAGGCAAGCGGACAGTTCAACTCGATATACACAATCCCGATGATAAAACGCAACTTCTGAGTCTTCTCAAGGACTGCGACGTGTTTATCCAAGGTTTTCGACCAGGCAGTCTTGATTCGTATGGCCTATCACAGGACGAGTTGAGAAAGGTCAACCCCGACATCATAGTAGCCAACATGTCTGCTTTTGGTGCTGATGGCCCGTGGTGTGACCGTCGAGGCTTCGATTCACTAGTTCAAACATGTTCAGGCATGAATATCTCCGAAGCTGAACATGCGGGAAAAGGTGAAGCTGCCCGACCGATGCCTTGCCAAGCCCTCGATCATTCAGCCGGCTACATGCTCGCTGTTGGTATCATGTCAGCTGTTTACCACCGTGCTCTTCTGGGTGGCTCATGGAGAGTTGGTGTGTCGTTGGCAGGCATGATGAAATACTTGAGGAGTTTGGGGCAGTATCCTGGCTCAAGCGGCTTCGAGGTAAAGGATTTCGAGAAGCCAGAAGATGTCCCCGAGTCGTACTTTGAGACCAGCGAAACGGGGTTCGGTACCATGAGGACAATCAAGCATAGTGCTACGATTGAAGGTGTGCAGGTTGGTTGGGACATTATGCCGAAACGACTTGGATCTGATAAGCCTGAATGGAATTAGAACAAATTTGGGAATAGTTCTTGAGTAACGAATAGATAAAAGTCGCTTGGTCGTCTTGAATTCACATTTGACTTGAATCCAAAGCTTGTAGCCACCATGAAAGTGCCCTATTAGAGAGAATAATACTATTTAGTTAGATACAATTGAAATTCGGAGACTAATGTATAGTTTCCGGGCGGTTCAATATGTTACCGAACAAGCATGGGAAAAGGCCCCTACTGCTTATAAATGTCCGACATTATTCGGCTGTATCATTCAGATTATCCTAGCAAAGCCCGCATGGAACAAGCTCCTCACGAATTACATGCCATTGGCGACCGAAATGACGCACCAAGAAAGGATTGTAACCGGTCAGAACCTGTGAAATGGGGACGAGTAACATGTCATTCAGCCCTTCTTAGTAAGAGCCGAAACACATATTGAGGCGGTGCTCGGATCCTTACTCTCGGACCCCAAAATCTTAATCACTAATCAACAAAAGCTGCAATCAAGTGTAACTATGGGCAGTTCAGCTTCTCTTTTAGCCACTTTTCTTTCTGCGTTTACTGGATAGAAATACCGACAGGGGTCTAGCATCGCCACCTCCCACGCCGGTAAATCGTAGGGTGCACTTTGACATGCGCACCCAAACAGGGTCTAGACTCTTGTCTACTCCCGAGATGGCCTGGATATCGTTTCCCGCCAATGCAACGATACGTCACATTTAACGGCCCAGCTGCCGGCGCTTAACTAAACTCAAACCTTCAGCAAATGGAGTAACGATCTTCTTTTCATGTCCCTCGGATATCTTAACATTCAGATCGCGCACTTTAGGAAAACCACAATGTCTTGTCTTGTGCCCTATCCAATTTAATTACTTAGTAGACATGGTCAACACTGGGAAGCCAAGTCGAGGTTGCGCGACATGCAAGAAGCGAAAGATAAAGGTAAACATAGATAAACTCCATTCATCTTGGCATCTCTAACGTTTTCCAGTGCGATGAACTAACGCCAGCATGCACCCAATGCAAAATAGCAGGGTGGCCATGTCCAGGGCCCTCTGAAGCCAAGATCATCTTTCGCAATCAAACCACTGCCGATATCGCCAGTAAAAGTGCCGGAACACCAAGCACGCCACAGTCAGACGTCTGGAAACGATCAGTGTCTCCCCCAGCCAGGGAACGAGCCACCACCTTCTTCATGCGGCAGTATGTTTTCGATGCCACCAGTGGAGGCGGCACCCTGCCCTTCAGGGACAGCCATGAGTTTCTCCCAGGGCTGATCCGCAACCAGCAGTCTTCATTTGGTCTTCTTAGCACAACCGTGGCGGCGGCGGGGTTTGCTGCACTCTCTAATGCCGGAAATGTCTCAGAGTGGCGCGCAGAGGCATTTCGGCTCTACGACAGCGCCATTCGTCAGTTGCAGACGGCGCTTCAGGATCCGGTGCAACGAACATCTGATGAAACTCTGGGGGCAGTCCTTCTCATGGGAACATTTGAGGTGAGACCACGTTTGCCTCGATCCATTTAATCGATAGCTAATAGTTACCAGTCTATTGCTTTCTCCGATCCTGGCTCTTTAAAAGCGTCTAGCCAACATATCATTGCAGCGGCGAGATGCATCGAAATGCGTGGCCCTGCCCAGTTCCAAACCGTTGTTGGTCTCAAGATGTTCATGCAGATGCGTCGCATTATGGTAAGCGCCAAGTCCCTCTGATTACGTGCGTCTGCTCACCTGATATTTGATCGCAACATGCCATCAGCTGCAGGAACCCATACCTTTCGAGCTGTCCAAGTGGTCGCGCTGGGCTGAAGGCAGCCAACAGTGTGACTTAGTCCCGGTCAACCGCTTCAGCGAGATCAACGAGCAGTTAGCAGGTGCCCGTGCTGAGCTGAAATATCATAGCATCACAGACCCCGCTGTTATCTCCGATCGGCTTCTCAAATTCGATAGGCTGCTCGAAGAATGGGCGATATCACTACCACCGAGCTGGGAGTACAAGTCGTACAGGTCTATCGGTCCCAATGGAGTGCCTTCTAGCAGATACGACCTACAGTACGATATGTATACGGATCCCTGGATCGCTTGCGTGTGGAACTGCTACCGCAACGTCAGGCTTGTGATACATGAGTCCATCATTATAGCTACACTCAAGCATGGCACCCCAGAGCAGAAAGGATCTTTGCAGAGCTCGGCTAAAGTCCTGGCTGCCATGGCCGATGATATCTGTCACAGTGCTGCTTATCACCTTGGGTATCGAGCTCAGGATGATACAATCAAAGGTTTTGCGGAGAACATGCATCTGGGCAGCAATCCCATACCTGGAGGGTTCTTGCTTCTCTGGCCTTTGTTTTTTGCTGGCATACAGAGAACATCAACTGTCGATCAGAGGAAATGGGTCGGTGGATTGATCCGTCAGATTGGACTACGGATGGGCTTGCAGCTCGCTGCGTCGATGGCTACCATGCTGCTGGAGACGGAGATTCAGGACCTTTCATTTTCTAACTGCGAGACATTTTTTATTGGTGAATGGTACCCCAATTAAACCATCGCTCGCTTGTTATAATTAATTATTACAATAATATTTTGCTGGCTTGGCTAATCAGATCCATACACCATCCTGCTCGTCGTGAATCCTGCCGGATAGTCCAGGCTATCATTCGGCTCTCTTTTTCCTTTCAATTCCCACCAATGTAATATTATTACAGGGGTCACTGAGTAAGCATGGTATACCGCAAGATACGCGGCGGCCGCTTAGGCGGCTAATAAGCTCAACAGTAAACGTCGTATTTTGACAGGGGTGTTCGGTGCGGACAAGAAGGCTGTGCATTTACATTAGCGTCATGAATAATCATTGATCGTTGGCTCTGTCGCATGGCTAACTTGAACTAGCTTAGATTGTGACGTTCTGGCGGGACAGATGGACGGACAAGGATTCGGCTCCTTGTGGATCATCCGGCCGCTCGGGTGCAAGTTCGTATCATTGGATGTAAATACATAGATCATTGAGTTGCTATTTGAATTCGACTTCTCGGGTATAGGGTGATTTCATTGGTTTAGAATACATAGATATTGGGTTGCGACTTGAATTCGGCAAATTCCGCCATTACAGTTCAAACACCAGATCCTTTCCTCTGCCGATCTGAGTCCAGGCTGAGAAGCCCGCTCCTCGCTTATCCGTCATTAGCATTGCACTCTTACTACATGACAATATTTGCTCCATGAAAATGGAGATATCAGACAGTTTTACACTAGACTCGGTTCAAGTTAGCACTTTCCAATCAAATATTATTCTAAAGGCTTTCCAGAGGAGGAGCTTAGGGCTTTAGACTTATGCAAGGACTGGCTGCAAATAAGCATATATCTAGGGTAGACACATTGCCACGAAACTGAAACCGTTGGGAGCACATAGTTTCTGAGCCCGAGAGCCTGGCTCAACGAAGGGTAGGGCTGGGCTTAGCCACAAAAGTGGCTCTAGCATTGAGAAAGCTCGGGCTGTATTGGCTGTTTCGCAAGGCTAACCATATCCAGATGTACATCTATGAGCCTCATAAAGCAACTAGGGGTTATCCCAGTACTCACTGCAAATCTACTACCTATTTCCATTTATCACGCAGCCACATTAGTGACTTGTATACCATTAGAGATGATTATCCGTCAAATTTGAGTTGTTAGCTCGGTAGGATTGCTTACTTTGCCCCGCCTTGTTTCAAGACCGTTAGCTAGAAGATAAGAGCTGGTTGGTTGCTTTGATCCTGATCCATGACTGCAGAGTCAGGGTCTGAGTGAAAACATTATGCGAAAGCGAACGTAGCAGTGTTTCTCATCCTGTTGCTGGCAGTATAAGGATGGATGTTAATCCCATGTCAACCTTCTCACAGAGATCAACTGGGCATCATTCAACCTGACTCTCCAAGCTCTTAATTGCATCTAACTCACGACCTCCTTGCCACGGCAGTAGCATCTCAAACTGGCACCTTGACTCACTCGAATCGACTTTCCATTTAACGCAAGCAATAATGAAAGACACGGGGAACTTTGTTATCTTTGGGCCCAAGGCCAACTGTACCTTGGAAGTAAGTCAACCAAGCCAAGACCAATATGTTCCTGATACATCACCACCAAAGATACTCAAATCTTTTCTTGAGCTCACCAGAGTCTTTTGCTAACATCGCATTAGCTTTGTCCAGTTGAGATGAGTGTGTATAGTTATCGCCCTTCACTTGCAGCCAACATCTCCTTCGCCGCACTCTTCACACTTGCCACTATCGTCCACGCCTATCTAGGTTTTAGGTGGAAGACACCATGGTTTATGTGGTGCATGATCTTGAGCTGCACGCATGAAGTGACGGGGTATGTAGCTCGCATTCTCCTATGGGTGAATCCATGGAGCTTTGGTGCTTTCATTACTCAAATCAGTAAGCCAAGCGTTTAAACTACCTAAGTGTACGGTCGAGAATACTAACCAGCTCTAGTCGCTATTACTCAAGCTCCTGTCTTTTACTGTGCAGCCATCTATGTTACCCTCGGTCAAAGGTCAGGCTATGCGTCTGTAACAAGAGTGTTCCGCGGACTAACCATTCATAGTATTGAACATTACGGCCCAAGTCTCGCCCGATTTCCCACAAAGTACTTTGCTTGGGTATTTGTTCCTATGGACATTATCTCATTGATTTTGCAAGGCACCGGTGGAGGTCTCTCGGCATCCTCATCCGGTGCTAGCCAGGTGGGAGTTGATGTCGCCATGGCAGGACTTATTTTGCAAGTAATCATGCTTGTTGCATTCAGCGTCCTGTTCGGAGATTACATGTTCCGATACCTGCGATCTAAGAAGTCTCAAAAGCTCGAGTCAAGGGACAAGCTCTTCTTCGCATTTCTCGCCATTTCAGTCCTTGCTACCTTGGCTCGTTGCATCTTCCGTGCTGATGAGCTCAAAGAGGGTTACCAGGGAGAATTGATCAAGCACGAAGTTCTGTTCATCGTGTTAGAAGGGGTGTAAGTTCTTTACTACCCATCAAGCCCATGACCATGACATACATACTTGATACTAATAGTTGTTTCAAGATTGATTGTCGTCGCCATCTTTTGCCTTTTCATCGCGCATCCTGGATTTGTGTTTAACCGTCCCAAGAAGACCGTCTACTATTCTGTTCCCCTTGCTGAGGTTTCAGATGAAACCGCTTATCGATCAAAGCTGGGTGGCTCTGTTGGTGAATTGGAGCGCTAAGATGGTCTCAGCAGAGTGGCGTATCTTGATAGTAGGACAAGAGCCGTATGCAGGTCCTACGGACCGTGATATCAATCCCGAGGGAATGGTGTACAAGCATAGAAAGTACATAACTATAGTAGTTCGTGATACCAGCAGACCATCTCAAGATATACAATTCTGTCCTCTTACTGCACGTGTATTAATCTCTCCAGACTTCTTATGTGCCAAGAAATCGCAATGGCATTGTGTTCATATACTAGATACTATCTCAGTTATAATTCGCTTCTTTAGATGCATATATAGAACCATCCGTGACGAAAGCCACAAGCATGAGACCTATAATCTGTACCATCTGCCGTTTCTTGGACTTTATGGCTTAAATACGAGCATATATGTCCTGGTATCGCGATCCATCTATGGGTGCGTATTAACAGCAACGACCTTGGCACCCTCTGTTTTTGATCCATCAACAGGCTTAAAAAGTGCACCTCCAGTGGATACAAACAAGGTGTCTTTTGCCTTTTTACCACGGCCGAAAGCTACAGCAGTCGAGCCAGCAACGGTCATCTCATGCACACCACCAACGACAGTCTTCCACTTTCCAGTTTCAGTATCCACGAACACGATCGAGTTATCGAGGTTAGTGGCCGCGTAAATGTTGCCCTCGGTGTCGAAATCGAAGTCGTCGAGAAAGCTCACACCGTTTGAGAGGTCCGCGATAAGGTGGGGTTTGGCTCCCTTTGCTGGGTACCCAGCTGTCGTGATCTTAATACGATATATCTTGACGGCGTTGGAGTTTATGAAGTAAAGGTAATTGCTGCGGATCTTGATTCCATTGATGCCGAAAGAGTCGTTAGAGACTGGAGCCATTTCCGGAAATACAAAGGCCGAAGTATCAAAGACGCCCGTAGCTAAGTCAAGACGTCCAACAAACCCAGCCTTTGAATCAGAGACAAGTACGGCATCTGATCTGCCTGGAATCGCAACCACGCCATTGAGAAAAGTGCTGTTCTTCGTCATGTTGCTGATCTTCCTGGCTTTTACTTTGGCCTGGTGTCGTCCATGTTGAAACTCAATAGCCCAGGCCTCAAATGTTCCTGGCGTGAGATGACTGAGAGCAGTTGCCTTGCTGCCAACAACGACAAAGGTCTCGGGCTTTCCAGGGCTTTCGGGGACTTCGGCGATTCCCAAAAGTCCAGTGATAGAGGGTATTGCAATCAGTTTCTCAAGGCCAGCATCATGAACAGCCGGGTTGGGGAGGGTGTAGACATTCGCCGAGGGCCAGAGCTCAGTTACCAGGAGATCATTATTAGATCGTACGGCAATGTTCTCAAGCCATGTGCCAAGAGGAAGTTGACTGAGTGTCTTGGCAGGGAGTGAGTGGGTCAGGGCGAGAGATGGGAAGGCGAACGAAGTGATGAGTACGTTGAACAACATGGTGGTGCTGCTGCTGGCTCCGACGTGAGACAGAAACTGAAGTAATGCAGTCAACTGAGCGCCAAGGGAAGATTTTGAAGACATATCATGGCTCGGATTAAATAGGCATTGTGGAATCCCTGGCGTGTTTCCAATGAAATAAGCCGTAAACCCAACTCAATATCGTTCGCACAATAAACGAGACTTGCATGAAAAGTGGCATAGATACGGGAAACCTGATTGGACTGACACGGCATTTAGGTTTGACTAAGCCTGAGCCAATATGCTGAATAATAATTATAAGAGTTTGTCAGCCTCCCTGACCGTGTCTGGTTGGTCAGCAATATTTCCACGGCGCAATTATCACGACTGGGCTGGGGGGAAATAGATCTTGTCTATGATCTACCTATTTAGGAAGCTGCAGTATTTATCAGCCAGTGCAATATTCTCGCCCAAAGTTCAATAGCTTGAATCAATTACAGACAGCGCTACCGACGTCATATTACACTCAGGAACAAGCAAAAAGAATTGAATTAAATAAAGAACCAAAGCTTGACAGACATCCTGAGACCTTTTCCAAATCAAGGGTATATAAGTTGACAAAAACGTTCACGTGACATCGAATCCTCACTACAACGGTTGTTCACAACCGCCAATCTTCCGTAGTATAGTGGTCAGTATGCAAGCTTGTCAAGTACAATTCGCTTGAGACCCGGGTTCAATTCCCGGCGGGAGAGACGCCAGGCAAGCATCAACTTGTCGTTATCATCTTTTTTTTCTTCTTTTTTTTCTCGTTACTAATATTTCTGCCATTTTTTTTAGAGTATCCAAGAGTGTATTTCCGAGCGCTCTAGACTGTATCTGTGCCACGGAAGCAGTGCCAGCTCTTGTCTCGTATTGATCCCGGAAATTCCCTGATCTCCGAGGAGCGGAAGCCCTGGATGGACCGCTGTTCTGTTCTGTTTTATTCGGTGAAAATCCAGAGTTATATTTTCTCTTTACCAAGTTACTTAAAAAAAGAGAAATATATATTATTCAGTTTAATTACTTAAATAAAATGGGCTTTGTGTTAATATATTTCCTATATATTTATGCTATTAAAACGCTCTCATCTAGGGTAGATAGTCCTCCTTATCCGAGCGGGCTGAAATTGCTAGTACATAGGTCTCGGAACAAAATCAACGCGTTGCCGACTCAAGAGCGCCAATTAATAAGAAGGCTCCGCTCTGTGTCATCTCAGCATCATCAAGCAACAGCGGAGTCTAGTCTACTTTGGGAAAGCTCTTTTTTGGACGCAACTGCTACGTAGCAATCATCCCTCCCATTCGCCAGCCAAAAATATCGCCAGGTTCCAATCCGCGGAAATCTCATAAATTCCCACTAAAGAAGTGGAAGTATTCGGAACATGGCCTTCAGATTCCAATCTTTTCCGGAGCCTTGGAAAGCAAACTGAGGCTCTAAGAGTACGAGAGCTGAGAAAATGTAAATGTATATATATGTATCGGGCCCAAAAGTCCCACGAGTTTAGTTTTTGTACATCACAAGCCCAGAACCCATGAAAATACATCAATTCTGAATATCCATTACCCATCATGCCGTTGACAGCCTCTCAAGTCGACATTGTCAAGTCGACAGCACCTATACTCAAGGTTCACGGAGAAACCATTACATCTCTCTTCTACAAGAACTTGATTGAAACGTACCCTGACCTTCGCAACATCTTCAACCTCAGCCACCAACAGGACGGCGCCCAGTCAAAGGCCCTCGCTGGCGCTGTTCTCGCCTATGCCTCCCATATTGACAACGCTGGGGTGTTGATGCCAACAATCGAACGCATTGCCCAGCGACATGTTAGTTTGAAAGTCACGGAGGACCAGTATGCGCTTGTTGGCGAGCAACTTATCAAAGCTATCGGACTCGTGCTGGGAGACGCATTGACTGCCGATATTGCTGATGCATGGACAGCTGCATACAGCCAGCTCGCCGACATCTTCATCAACCGCGAGAAGAAATTGTACCAAGAGGCCGGTGAATGGGACGGCTGGAGAAAGTTCAAGATCTCCAAGCGAGAAAAGGAAGCCGACCTTATTACCAGCTTCTATCTTGTCCCGTCAGATGGCAAGACACCATTGCCACAATTCAACCCCGGCCAATACGTCAGCCTTCGAATCCCCGTCCCGGAGCTCGGTGGGATTTTCCAGTGTCGCCAGTACAGCATGAGCCAGGCGCCTCATGGTGACTATTACCGAGTGAGCATTAAGAAAGAGAGTTTCACTTTGGAAGGCAAAGACAAGCCTTTGCCAGGTACCGTTTCAAATCTTCTCCATGACCACTATCAGGTTGGAGATGAGATTGAGATGACGCATCCTCGGGGTGAATTCTGGCTTGACATCGAGGATGGATCAAAGGCTGATGTGCCTCTTGTCTTGATCTCTGCGGGAGTCGGCGTCACGCCTCTCATGTCCATGCTTGAGTCTGTCCTGAGCTCTTGTCGGTCTCGCGTGGCCAAGAGACCAGTCCTTTGGCTCCACGCAGCTCGATCTTCACCTCAGATTGCTTTTGGCGATTATCTTCGAAGTGTTGCGAATAAGCACGAAAATGTTGAGACTACTATCTTCCTCAAAAACGTGGGAGAGAACGATAAGAAGGATGAAAACTATAATATCGAGGGTCGGCTAGATCTCGATGTTGTCCATGATACAAAGAAGGATGTGTTTGAGAACAAAGAGACTCAATTCTTCATTTGCGGTCCCGCTTCATGGATGGTAGCTACTAAGGACAAGCTTCAAAGCATTGGTGTTGCGCATGGGCAGATCAACATGGAATTGTTCGGAACTGGCAGCGTCAACCAAGAATAGAGGACCATGAGGGCCATGAGAATGATCGATATAAAGGAGGCAAGGATAGACTGTATAATTAGAGAATGCGATAAGCTAAATAGAATAGAAAAATACGTTTTTAGAAGTAGTAGCATCCCTGCAACTCAAGCAATTCATACAGAGAATACCTGAGCCAGCAATGCAATGGCTTGATCTTGGATACCTACGGGGGCGTTCTTACCAAGAAGTAGTGAATGAAGAAACGACTTTGTCGCCAAATTTGACCGACTTCACATCAGAGCCCAGGGCAATGACTGTACCAGTGAACTCATGGCCCATGACAAAGCCGGGTTCAGTGGGCTCCAATCTCGATACAGATGCAACTCCCTGATTCTTGTTCAGTAGTGTAATTGATACGGAGTATCGCGAAAGTAGGAACGAGCGATCAACACAAAACAGTCATATTGACCTTCACAATTACATCGTGAGGGCTTTGGACTAGTCTAAGTCAGACAGTCAGGATTTATTCGGAGCTGGTAATGCGGGAATACACTTTAAGGGACAGGTCTGTTTTGCACAGCAATTTCGAAGGCACCATCGAAAACAACAGCATTCATGACCTCCTAATCAAAGCAAGCATCAACCACACACCATCAGCTTACGAAACGACCCCCAAGAAGAAAGACAAATAAACTGCCTGGTCAAACCACCAACCCACAGAAGGTGGACCCAACCCATCTAGCACTTAGAAGCCAGAGTCGACATCACAGCCACCGCCAGAGTCAACGCTCTCCTGGCGCCACTGGTTCACAACGTCCTGATTGAACTGGCGGTAGTCATTGAGCGCAGGTTCTCCCATCCGGACCGTGATGTAGTTAACTGCGTGGTTGTCACCCACTACCTCGCAACTTGGATTGATGTACCCCCGCGCATACTCGGGCCGGCGGGCCTTCTCTGCATGATAATGTTAGTATAAGTACATATATAATAGTCTTGGCTTAAATGGACGAGAATCTTACCCATAAACAGTGTGCACCACCGCGTTAGCATCAACCTAGTGCTCCCCGCCCAATGCCATCCACTACCATGGACTCCTGCGCGGGCATCCACCCGGTATCTGACCATCGTGCCATAGGGGCCGGCTACTAGCTCATTGCTATCCCAGTGTGCGTAGAGGTCACAGGGGGCCCTCTTCTCAAGCTCGTTGGTAGCGGGTTCAGCTGGAAGAGCGGATACCACTGAGGCAAGGGTAAGGAGAAGAGTAGGCTTCATGTTGCTGAAGGAGGGGCTGTCTCCTGACAGTGTTGTAAGGAGTGGGGTGATGGAAATCTGGAGTGGTGATGGAGGTTGTTCGTTCATGTTCTGTAGATGGGCACTGGTGGCCTTTATATATTTGAGGTCGGGATAGACTAGACAACTAGTAGTGGATGTCGACAGGCATTCCGTGAAACTTAAGCCTTAATGTGGAATTAAAGTAGCCATCATCGAATGTCTATGCTTAGGTTTGGCATCCTGGAGGAGCGGTCTGTTTGAGTCCACTTACAGCGTTGTAATCTACATCCCAGTCCCTGGTAGAAGGATGCGATGCAGGGATGAGCAGGGCGGCCTCATAGACAACAAACACAGGAAGTCTAAACACAAGCTTGGCAACGGTCTAGACTTCGCTCTCAGGAAGCCCGACAAGTCTTTCTATCTTGGAATCCTAAGGCAATACGGCCAGTCACCCACTTCTCTTCTTTCGAGCAATTCAAAATCCTCAGCCTATGCTTTGTCTTGAAATTGCTATGATAGTTGCCAAGTCGGACCATTGCATCTTGTGACTGTTTTGGGCCTAGCTAGTCTCTTTTACCCAAGCCAGACTACCTACTCTGGACAGTATTGCGTTTTGTAACTTTTTTGGGTCTAGCTAGTCTCATTAATCCAGGTCAGACTATTGCATCTTGTAACTATTTTAGGTCTAGCCGGTCTCATTAAAGTGCTGACCAACTTCCATCTACCATCCAGAACCCGACTCGCAAATACCGGTACATGGCATAAACTATAAACTGGTGTCGGCATTAATTCGATGGAAATGCGTTGCTTGAATTGAAAGAGGGTCGCGCCTGTAATGGCTCGGAAGTCAGCTAGTCTCCGTATAGGACTCCGTATAATAGCTTTACAACAAGAAGTTCTTTTTCGTCTATCTTGCCTGCTCTCTGCTGACCACTGCCATCGTCGCCTTGTTTACCCCCAACAATGGCAGCCGAGAAATTGCCTACCAGCCCAAGGTGCCTGGACCTCGTTACACCTACAACTTCACCTCCGACTCGGATGAATGCGCCGGCCAAGCTGAGCAGCCGACACCCAATACATTCGAATGGGGTATGGGAAACGGAAGCAGCTTCTATGCTAGGATGTTCAAAGGTTGCCCCCCAACGCGAATTACTTCTCATGCACTCAACATCAATTCTGAAAGCCCAGATAGATATGTCTATGTTGACGCAGGCGTTGCGGTCGAGCGTACGGCGATGGGGGCTTCGGCACAACTCTACCGAGGTCCGATCTTCCAGAAGCTCGACGGGAAGCACGGGCAGTTCCTGAAGAGCACATCCCAGTGTGTCCCTATCATGGCGTCGAACCCAGTGACCTGCAGGACAGGAGGTGGCAAGCTACGAGTTGGGGACGATGCTAGGAGTCTCATCTATTTTCCAGACAAGATCCCTGGCTTAGATGGCAGAAAGTGGGATAATATGTCAGTGGGTACTGTTTACAGGAACGTCACCCAAAGCAGCGGCATGGCCAACTTTGTGCTGACGGATGATCGGAACAACACCGTTGGACCGGGGATAATTATCTGGAGCGCCTACAACGACCCCAAGGGCGAGACCACCTTTGCAAGAGACCTCGCACGCACTATCAACGATCCAGACAAGAACGCAGGAATGGGAGGTTCAGCTACTTACGTGGTGACTTGCGAGATCAACCCACTAAAGTCATTCGAGTACCGCTGGGTCGCATTAGACTTACAGGCCTCCAAAAAGACCAACCATACAGGCATGGCGTACAGCCGCCGACTAAGTGGAGGAGGGACATGCACTCCAAAGAAACAGACTGTTGGCAACCTCCAATTTGTTGCAGCCACAACGGCACAGATGAACATGGTGATGGAGGGTTATGGCCTAAATGGATATTTTACTACTATACATCGAGTTGCTGGAGAAGACAGGGGCCCCCCGTATGCGTTTAATAACAGCAAAAACGGATTAGAAGACACACTCGGTGTTATTGCTGCTCTCGGTGTCGCCAACATGGACTTGGATGACCCCGTCGTGGCAGATGCGGTCGGCGACAATGGAAGGGCGGGGGCCGTCATCCGAATTAAGCGGCTTGGGGGTAATCTTCTCGTGCTTGTCGCTTTATTGCCTCCCGTTGTTTCGGTCATTATACTGAGTTGTCTATTTATGATGAGCTTCAAGGGAGGGCGGCATCCAGGGGGAGATGTGGTTTGTGGAAACCAGCCCAAGTTGTATGCTGCAGAGAGTGTCAGAGAGCTTACTTCACTTGGAGGGTCGGCTGCCAAGCCTGTGCAAATTGTTGAACAACAGCCCCTTCTTAAGTGAATTGAGCACTCTTCAAGGATGAGACCTCTGTGCTCCCTTTATCTATTTCTTTGGCACACGCAGTGGTTGAGGAATAAGACGAAAGGTGTTGATGCCATCAAACAATGAGGATGGTGTACGGGAACGAGTACAGTATATCGCCGACAGAGTATGATAAATTTGGTAGACTGGTTGTAGATAATCGTTGAATATTCTGATAGTTCAAGTTGTTCCAACGTCCCACTCTCCAGAACATGAGGCCAGCACCCACAAGGGTTTTACGCCAGCAGGCAGGATTGAATCAATTAATCCAGCAGACGAGCTCGAGTTGAATCATTTCACCGATACCGGTTTCCTAGATAAGGCCAGGATGGCAAGAAAGCCTTGTTGGGGTTATTTAGTGCTAGAAGTTTCTGAGTGAAATCTACGATTCCTAAGAAGCTGCTATCATTCTTGCGTACCCTTTCCTCCTGAAACCGTACTAAGATTCGAGACTCTGCACCTACCCCAGAAAAAGAAGGGCGACTCTGGCTCGCTACATTGCGAAACTAGAAACCCTTTTCACCAACTCCTCACTTGTCAATCTCCTCTAGCTCTGCCACATTCTCGCCCTTAATGCCACAGGCTTGTCGATTCTCCCAAGAGTTGAACGGGACCCAGTGGACCGACTTACGAGCGACACTAACTTCTTCGTAGAGCTGATCAACTTGCTCCAAACTGAGACCCTTTGTTTCGTAGATGAAGAACCAAACAAATGCAATGCCGAGAAAGCAGCAGCCAAACCATACAAAAAAGATCTTGGACTGCAAGTTTGCATTTCCTTGGCCATAATTGACAAGGTATGGGGTAGAAAAGGCTAGCGCCCAGTTAAGTAGCCAGTTTGTAGCAGTTGTGATGCTGAGTGACTTGGCTCGTGTCTTCAGTGGGAAGATCTCACCGGTCACTACCCAAACAAGGGGACCCCAGGTAGATGCAAAGATAGAAATATAGATGCAAACAAAGGCTACTGCAGCTCGCTGCCCGCCAAGGCTCTTGATAAAGATGTCGCCATTGTCGTATTGCCCCGTAGAAAGAGTGCCACAGACGGCGACAATCAGTTGAGAAATAGTCATGCCAATGGCGCCCCACAGTAGCATAGGTCGGCGTCCCCATTTGTCGATGGCATACATCCCAGGCACTGTTGACGCAACATTGATTGCTGAAGTAATCATAGAGATAACAAAGCCGCTTGACACGCCCGAGTTTTGGAAGTACTTGGTGCCATAATAGAACTGGAAGAAGGTCAGTTTGCTTGAAGTTTGATAGATGTAACTTCTATTAAGCTTACGATGAAGTTGATGCCTAAGGAACAGTTAGAAATAGTTCGATAAACAATAGAAGTTACCCGGCGTTGTTAAAGAGATCAAATAATGTGTAGTGGACTCACCTGTAAGCTGCTGTAGCGCCTGAACGCCCATACCCGTAAGCTGCCTTTTAAGCATTGGTGGCTTGAAGCATTGCAGGTAAGAAGACTGCCCAAGACTCATCTCGAACTCGTGGTTTGCTAGAACCTCATTGAGTTCGCGTACAATTTCTGGGGAATCGGTAGATAATCTTCGAAGGCGGCTCAAAGCCTTTCCTGCCTTGTCCATCTTACCCTTCTTCACCAGAAAGCGTGGAGTTTCTGGAAGAAATAGCAACCCGGAGAAGAGGATCAGAGACCAAGCAAGTTGCAAAGCGATCGGAATTCGATAGGATCCTGAGTCATCACGTTTCGAGGTTGCATTGTTTACGACAGCGGCGAGAAGAAGACCGATGGTGATGGCCCACTGATAGGAACCAACGATTGCACCACGGATCCATTTGGGAGCTGTTTCGGACTGGTACAGAGGAACTTGTAGGGAGTTAGCGGTGTTACCACAAAGTTAGACAGATGGACTGTATACTGACTGGTAGCTGAGACGAGACCAACACCGAAGCCAGCAAAGAAACGCCCCGCCAGAAATAGCGGGATATCCGTCGCAACAGTGTGCAGAACAACACCAAGATTAAATACCCAAGTCAATATCATCAAGCCAGGGCGACGGCCAAGCCAATCAGACAAGAGAGGCGAGGCAAGGGCACCGAAGAAAGTGCCCGCAGAAAGAATAGACACGATGGCGGATTCCTGGGAAGAACTGATGTTGGGCTTTCCTTTAGCATCAACGTAACCCGTGCTGAATTCCCGCTGCCAGTATGGCATTGCAAGAATGCCGCCAATAGTGCCAGTATCATAGCTGTAGAGCAGGTCATTTAGCCTTAAACTACAGAGATAAGGAAGGGGTAACGAACCCAAAGAGAACACCACCAAAGGCTACGAAGAAACCGACAGCGATGGCAGGCCATGCTTTACCAGGGTCGTCACGGGGCCTTGCAAGAGACAATTTGCCCATGAATCCCATATTGAAGCAATGGAGGATACTGAGTAGCTGGTGAGATAGAAGTAAAGATAAGACAAGAAAGCTTTAGGTTGTTGTGAGTCGTTATGTCTCTGATGCAGAGATCACTTTGGCCGTGGGAACAATCACCCTCTTATAAATTCTTCAATGTCTTAAATTTCATCCCTGCCTGGCCGAGTCGTGGAGATTGCACATTAGCTGACACTGGGTCCAATGCTGGTGGCCTCTGATAACATCTGGCATGCTTTAGGAAACGGAGACACGAGTCGGATCTAGTCCTTGCACATGTTTGCCAAGCCATTGAGTTAGATATGCTGCAATGTGCATCACGGATGCTGGCGTTGAGAATCGTCGAGAAGGCTTATCTCGAATCCCGGACATATTGAATCGAGTCCATAGTGAATGGTGAGTTAGTTGGTTGGACTGTTGGACCAGAGGTCTTTCCTAATTAACAAGGATTGTGTATGACTTCTACATGGATCGGCAGCTTTCTCAGCAAAACCGGGCGATTTTCACATCTCATTATTTCTAGAACGCTTCGGCTTGGCCGAAGCTAAGGCTAGAGGTGTTCATCGTATGAATCTTTGCCCGCAATAATGCAGCAGTGACCGGATTTGGAACTGGGGATACCATCATGTCGACTGCGTGATGGATTGTTGGCTGCTTGAGACCAACTATGCTGCAGATTCCTTTACATACAGTACCCGGTACAGTAGTAGTTTATAACAAGAAAGGATCAGATCATCAAGCCACATTGGGTATGGACAAAACCTACTGACCCTCCCTGCTGAGGAGCTATCGGACGATGCTGGTACTGTACGTACTGTAAAATGAGGTTACCCGCAGTTTATCTTTATCTGCAGCTCCCCCGCACAACCAGACCAGATCAATCACACAAATCAATCTCGCTTAGTTGATCGACATAGTTCCACTTACTTGGGAATTCTCTCCTCCAATAGGCTTCCAAGTTTCTGACATTCACCATTTGCGATAGACGCCTCTTACGCTCAGATGCGTGATCAAGTTTACTGACTAACTTCCATCTACCTTCCAGAACCCCACTAGCAGATATATATCTACAGTACACGGCATACTAGCGTCTGAATTGATGCGAGGGAAAGGCGTTGATCGTATCGAATGAAGGTTGCGCCCGTAACGGCTCGGAAGCCAGCTAGTCTACATATAGTACTCCGTATAATACCTTAGCAGCTGACTGGGTCGAGAAGTCCCATGCCTGCGGAACGATTCCACTGCACCGTGGATCATGCTTCAATCTTGCCTACTTCGTGTCAATCGATAGATGCAGAACGCCCGCCATATTCCCTGCAATGTACTCCGTACGTAGGCATGAAACGTCTGAGGTAGACAACTTCTGTATGTACTCATAGCTCATATGAGTCTAGTCACCATTTTCTGCAATCGCTTTCCAAACTGTCCCCCGCTTTCTCATGCTCCGCTCTGCTCTTCTCCCAGTAACTGTCGCGCCAGTCGCTGGAGACTTGTTCATAAGAAGAGAGACTCGTTGTGGCTTATACTCACTGATTCCGTTACTTTTCAGCCTCATGCAGTTTATGAGAGTTATGGCAACACATTACACCGGGAATCAAGACCGTGAAATTCTTTCTACATGGTGCTGCACTGTCCAGCTAGACTTGGCCACTTTCGTCGTCAGTGGCGCCAACAGCCATTTCCCATTTGCCAGTCGGATCGTGGAAGAGCCTAGTCTGGGAATAATGGACCCTCCACTCGGGATGGCTTGAGATAATTGGTTGATTACAAGATTAAACTCGATTCTACTGTGCCTTTACCTAGAAAGCTACCAGCGTGACCCTACCTGTCAGGTAGGTCAGAAAATAACCCGCACACTCTACACCTCCTCCAAGGATATCAGATAAGGACTACCTAAAGTTTATCTGAGCCTTGGTCTGACTTTGAAGTGCTTTTTAGCAGACACCAGCTACAAGTCCTCCCAGTGTGCTGGTTATTCCCTGGCCCACCTGCCTATCAACAATCCTGTACCAACTCATCGTCTTTCGGCACATGCACCTAGACGAACCCAATGCAACCACACCAAGAGACTAGTAGCTCAGTAAAGGCGGGGTAAAGCAACGGTTTGTGCCTCGTTAATCTCTATATTAATCCTTGTCTCCATCCTGAGCCATTCCTTTCTTTCTTATCGTCAGACTACCCGTAGAACCACCCTCTTATTTATGTTTATGAATTAGCTTGTTGTGATACAATGAGTGTCCCTGGGACATGGCCATCGAGCCCAGCGAAGCTTACCTTGGAAGCTTGGTCTCAGGGTTGTATGATTGGGGCTTTGATTATCATGATTGGCATCACCTCAGCTAATATGCGCCGTGGCGTATTGCTGCACAAACTTATCTTGATTGAGGTGAGCATCCTCATCGTCATAGTGCCCACAAGTAACCATCTCACAAATTCCTCAAGCTCCTTCTGGCTATGCCAAATGGCTTCTTTACCTTTTTCGACCCTCCAACGTGGGGATGGTATCTCTCCTCAACTGCTATTTTCCTCATCATCTCATGGAACCTGCATAACGTCATCGCCTGGATAAAGAACAAGCCCTTTCTTTCAAAGCGAAATAATCGTATCTATATCGGCACCATTATACTCGTCCAGCCCTACTGGGTCCTCGAGATTTATGCCAACTTCACCTACTTCAATACTCCGGATAGTCACCTGTTCGCCTCAACCCGACCACTTGAGGCCGTCTGCCGGTAAGTGTCCCTACTAAGAAAAAATTGCCAACTCGACTGACGCATATTAGTGACCCTTGGTGGATCTTTACAGCCCTCAACCTCTTCTGGAATATTAAATACCGTTATGAGTTCACGCCTCTAGAAATTATTCGCGTATCCCCCCGTTTTGGTCTTTTGCTATTGAGCATGTCTCTCAGTATCATCTTCATCACCGTTGACATTCTTTCCGTCACCCCCGTCATCTCCATCGGTTATGTTAATCCTTTCTGGAAGTTTGCATTTATCTTCAAATGCTTCACAGATACAATTGTTCTGGACGACTTCAAAACCGCTCTGGATAAGCTGAGTCGGTACAACATGGACCAGAACCATCCGCTTCCGTTTAGCAGACCCGGCAGTCAGTTACAGGGCCAAATGTCACGGCCAAATTTGGAAACTACCCATGGTAGCTGCCGGCTTGAAAGTGTGAGTGTGACAGTTGAGCATTTGGAGAGGGCAGAGGACTTTGCAATTCGTGCTCCACCACAAGTGGTAAAGTCTACGAAGTCGGGTTTCTAGATAGAGCGCCATTATAAAGGGCCAGTCACACGTGCTCTGCTAAAAAGTTCGGAAATATAATTATCTTAATTCTCCAACTAAGTTCCATGTAGGTGATATGAGATAAGTTACCAGACATAATTAGTCACTTACAATCTCGGTTTGCTAGAGAGCCCAGACTGCTTAGTAAGATATTTTATTATGCATGCATTTATTTGAGAAAGAAGCAATTATCGTCTCAACCCATCCGTCCGTCCCGTCCTTGAGGCTGATGCGCCCGCAGGCGGATGGGACGACTTGGCTGCGTGGCTGTTACGCGAGTAGATCCCCAAGCAAAGACCGTGGAACCATTCCGCATCGCATCAGCCTACTGCAGCCAAATACGCTATTAAGCCAAGATGGGCTTCCAGCATATGCACCCAAGATCCTGACCCCGCGATCTTTCTCTCCAACTCCACAAACCTCCTCGTAAATGCCTCACCTAAGTCTTATCAGCTGTGAGACGCTACAGGGACTGGAAACGATACTATTAACTGGAGCAATCAGATCGAGGTGATAGTGACTATGTGTTCAAGCGATATTGATCAAAATTGGATGGACTGTTGTGTTGGTCAGAGCGAACGATCTCATCTGAAAATAGAAGGTACTGTGGTATATGCGGCCGCGTTCTCTGCAGACTTAGCCCGGCTATTGAGGAAGCTGGAATTACACCAAGTGCTTCACGTTCTGACTCCAAAGTCCAGAGATCCGTGTAATCCACTACTTTGATTTGGAAGGCCTCATGAAAGATGTATAAATCTGCATGAATTCTTCAATGTTTATCTCTACAGCAATCAACTCAACTCAACCCAACTCAGCCTATTCAGTCAAGATGCAACCTAAACTCTCCCTCATTTTTGCTTCCTTGCTGGCAACCGTCAATGCCACATCCTACACCGAGGCCTATCGTCCTCAGTATCACTTCACTCCAGCCCAAAACTGGATGAATGACCCCAATGGCCTCATCTACAACAAGGGGAAATACCATATGTACTTTCAGTACAACCCAACAGGCGAGATCTGGGGAAACATATCTTGGGGCCACGCAGTCAGCGATGATCTGATGCGATGGAAGGAGCTGCCTGTTGCCCTCAACGCCTTCGATTCTCCGGCAGGATCGTTGAAAGAACTGTATTACTCCGGAAGCGCCGTCTCTGATGACACCTTGACTTCGGGTCTTGGTAATACTAAGAGACCTCCTCTGGTGGCTGTCTACACATCGCATTATACCTCAGATATGACCCTACCAAGCAACAAATCCGTCCGCGCTGGCCAGGAATCTCAGTCAATTGCCTTCAGCAAAGACAATGGCCTCACTTGGACTGAGTATTCCGACAATCCAGTCATTCTAGAGCCTCCCAGCCAATATGCAGATCAATATCTCAACTTCCGTGACCCATTCGTCTTCTGGTACGAGCCAGGAAAGCACTGGGTCATGACCGTCTCACTGCCCAACCTTCATAAATTGCTCATCTACACTTCCAAAGACTTGAAGGCCTGGGAACATGTCAGTGAATTTGGGCCTGTCAACGCGGTTGGTGGCCAGTGGGAATGCCCCAGTTTATTTCCGCTTCCTGTTGATGGTCAAAAGTTCAGAACCAAGTGGGTGATGGTGATCGGACTCAATCCTGGTGGCCCCGCTCATGCTGGTGGATCAGGAACCCAATACGTGGTCGGCACTTTTGATGGAACAAGGTTCACGGCAGACGCCGATAATGTTTACGATACGTCTGCGCCAGCAAACGGCACAGTCTTTGAAGATTGGAGTGAGGCCAGCTTCGCAGAATCAAGCTGGAAACCCACTGATGATTTTGTCGGACAACAGCCCAGCAGCGGCCATGTCCTTACGTTGTGGAAAAAGGGCGACGAAACTGTTGGATCTCTTGGTTCCAAGAATTTTACCATCTCCAAGAAATACATTGCCTTTCAGATCGGCTGTTGCAACAATCCGTACAATCCAGAGACCTATGAAACGACAAAGGATCAACAGACCGCCATCAACTTGATTGTGGATGGAAATGTGGTACGATCGACCAGCGGCATCAATGGAGGGGATATGATATGGGCGATCTGGAACGTTGCCAGTCTCGTTGGCAAAACTGCCCATATCGAACTTGTCGATCGTGCCACAGGAGGCTGGGGCCATCTTGACGTAGGTAAAATCGTCTTTACAGACAAAGACCTGCCACCCCAAGCTAACTGGGTGGACTACGGCCCTGATTACTACGCTGCCGCCACCTACAATGGAATCTCCAATGGTGAGCGTGTGGCCGTCGCTTGGATGAATGATTGGTCCTACGCGGTGGACATCCCAACCTCTCCATGGCGAAGCGCGATGACTATTCCCCGGATCTTGACGCTTGAGACCGTCGACGGGAGGGCACGCCTGATACAGAAGCCACACCGTAGTCTGCAAATTCTAGAAGGCAGTAGGATGTTGTATAAGAACCACTGGCATTCAACTCGCACGGGCAACCTTACCCTCCCAGTGTCTGGAAAGGCTTTGGATATAACCTTGACCTTCTCTCCCGGCGCAGACTCCAAAGTGCTGAGCCTGAACATGCGACCGGACGGCAAAGCACAAGGCACAGTTATTGGCTATGACGTTGGCATCAATCAGATGTTTGTCAATCGCGAAGCTTCTGGCGATTTCTCTTTCAGCGCCTCATTCTCAGGTGTATACTACGCCCCGCTACCTGTCAGGAATGGAAAGGTTCAACTAAGAATTATACTTGACTGGTCATCGGTTGAGGTGTTTGGTGGGCATGGTGAGGAGACGATAACAGCACAAATTTTTCCTTCAGATTCAAGCACGGGTATGTCACTGTTTTCCGTCGGCATTGTGAAGGACGTGAAGATAGAAGTACGTTCTGTATCGTCTGCGTGGCGGGCATCGTATTAGTAGTTAATGCTGAGGATGGTAGACGGCGGTGGGGGCCAGTCCGAAGGCGACTGCAGACTAATAATAACCGATTATCAACCTAATAGTTTTATCATCTTGAATATGACACCAAACGAGGATAACGCTTAGTGGATGTCTTACATCCAGCCAATTGCCTTCTCATGGAAGCGCTGGAAGGCCCAATCAAAATGACTGTTGGGTATGATAGGCGACGAGGCTTGGGGCTGGAATGCAACAACAAGGGATAAGCAATGTGTGGCTTGCATATTGTGCAGGTAGGCCAGAGTGAAAATGCATAGCCCCCTCCCTTTCAAAATCAGGCTCCAGGCATCGTTTCTTCTCTCTCCACCAACCTAATGGTATTGTGATTCTTTAGTATGGCTGCAAACGCGACTAATACATGGCATCAGGATCCTGGCCTGGAGGTCGTGGAGGAGCAAGTCTTCAGATACCTCAGACTCAACAACCGCACTGCATTACGTAACATCTCAGCTCCGTCCTTTGTCGGAAGCCCAGAGATTCGCGGCACGATGACTATTCTCTGGAGTTGCATCATTACCTTGATCGCCTGCCTCTATACGGCACTTCACCTCAACGTCCCTGGTGATACGAAAACTCTCCCGATGCTGCGGGAAAAGTTCAAATGGGTTGTTATTGGTCTCGTGGCACCGGAAATTGTGCTTTACCTGGCATCATCGCAGTTTCTTGATGCAAGACACCTGTCCAAACAGCTGACGCTATTATGGCGACAGCAACACCAGCCCGATGGCGACAGCGCCATGTTGAACGACTCGCACGAACCAACCAAGAACGAAGTCAGAGCTCGAACGATCCACCGACCTCTTGAGTGTATAGCTGACTGACCTAGGTCCCTTGTTTTGACATAAGATATGGCTTTTTCGTCATCATGGGCGGACTCGAGGTCGATGTCAGCAAGTTCGAACACTTTACGGGGCATGGAGCAGCCCGAGGGACCTTGCAATCTGGAACACTAAGGCTATCAGTCAATGGCGTTCTCCAACTAGCAAGGATGGGCCACTTCCTGCCCATCCCGCAATCAAGGATCAACGACAAAAGCAAAGCAGATACTCTACAGAAGGTTCTTGTTATGACACAAGTTACTTGGATGGCGACTCAATGCATCGTGCGCTTTGCCTACGGACTTCCAATTTCACTCTTAGAGATACATACAATGGTACATGTTATATGCGCTATTGTCATGTTCTTGTTCTGGATAAAGGTAAGTTTCGACTATCTGGATAAAGGATTGTCGTTTCTGACGATTTCTACCAGAAACCCAAGGACATGCTAGATCCGGAGCGGGTTGACACAACTAAATTTGAAGATATCATTTCCCTCATGGTCCAAGAACAGTTTTACTGGAACAAAAGTGAAGAGTACATCCTGTACCCCAAACAGCAGCCAGATGAACATGGTTATATGGAAGAGCAGGCAGCTTTGATCTGGGTGAACTCAACTGATTCGACTCGACGCAAGTATCTCCGAGATGAGCAAGGCTCGATTCGAAAGGTCACGTACGTCGAAGATGACGGCAATCGTTTGATGTTGAAAACCGGCGAGGTTCTCCCTTCAGGCCTTGGGATTGTTGCTAGATCCAACATCTGGGAAACCGAGACAGTCCAGCGAAAGATACTCCCATCATGGTATGATGAACATGGATACGATGATCCTTGGGACATTCCAGACAGTATTTGGGTTACAGAATGGGTTCAAGCTGAGCCAGTTCCTCCAACTGTGGATTTGTATGCCGAGGACGTTCAACGATGGAACCATATTATCCGAGCAGTTGAGAACCTCGATGGGAAGATTCAACAACCCCAACCTTTTCGTGACAGTCACCAACGAGCTCGATATCCCGATCAAAACTTTCATAACTCGTTCTTGCGATCCGCTGGAAATGTTCAATATTCTGAAGAGAGTCGCATTGACCCAGATCAAATTCTCAGTTTCATTCTCAACAGCCCCATTCTGCTAGTCCTCATACTAGTTCTGCCAGGTCTTTATGGCGGCATTCACCTCGGATCAGCAAGGATGCTATTTCCTACCCACCTCGAGAGCCTTCTTTGGAAAATCGCTTCTATTGACATTATCGTCTCAATGCCAGTCTTTCTATTGATATCTATTCTTGGCCTTGGCATTTCCCAGAGATATCTCAAGTACGAATCTATTGCACATGACTCGTGGGCAACATTCTATAAATTTCCGGCACATGTTATTTTCTTTGCTTACAGCCTCTCACGGATGTTTCTTGTTTTGGAATCTTTTATAAGTTTGAGGGCACTCCCAATAGGAACATACTGGACACCTTCGTGGCTGCAGATGATACCACATATTTGACGGCCCTGGAACAGCTTTCATAATCACACCGGATACTTTCAATATAAGATATATAAACATCAGTATTTTCATAGAACTTTGCGAGTCGAAGGGATATACAGATTTGATCTGGATATAATATTAAGTTTGCTACATAATCCCGGAGCTTGCTATCAGGTCGAGGATGCTGTGGTTTGACCAGCAGCAGATGTGGCGGTTGCTGTTGGCGCTGCAGTGCCGCTTCCACTGGGCTCGTCATCGTCATCACCAGAACCATTGCCGCCGCCCTTAACAACCATGGCCTGCACGATCTGGCCAGCCTTGTTGAAAACAATATTAACAAGAGCACTCAGCTCCTTGTATGCATATGTCCTTTGTGTGAGTCCGTTGGCCAATGTCTTCTCATCGCCTGTGAAAGTCATGTTCTGTTTATAATTGCCGATAATGGAGCTGACAACATCAGTGCCAGTCTTGGTGACTTCTTGAACAATATTGCCGAGGTTATCAATGAGGAAATTGAGCTTGGTGTCGCCTTGAGTGATGGATCCAAGAAGACCATCCACAGCGCCGATGACGCCCTCGACAATGTCGCCAACCGAGTCAAGGAGATTGACAAGGGCGGGATTCAAGTCGAGAGAGGCCAAAGTACGGTTGACAATCTCAACCAAGTGGCCCAGGCGGACAACGAGCTCAAGCTCAGCCTCAACGTCGGCAATAGTAATATTGACTTTTTCAATTCCGATCTGGATACCAGCGTTGAGCTGAACCAGTTTTGCAATATCAGCGTTGAGGTTGATGTCTGCGTGAAGGTTGTCGACGTCAAGCTCAATACGGCCGACGGAGAGCTCAGGGACTCTGAGATGAACATCTGGAGGGCCTTGAGAAGAGTTGTAGGATCCTGATCCTCCTCCTGGTGCTGCCGTGGGCTTGGTTGTGCTGTCGCCGCCAGTTTCAGTCCCAGCTGGCGACGATGTTGGGGCGATTGAGATGCTCTCGGCTGTAGTGGCCGGGTCTGTTGAATCTGGTGTCTGAGCCTGTGCGAGGCCCAGACTGAAGAGGTGAGCCAACACCAAAGGCTGCAAAAGAGAGAGACGCATTTTGACAATCAGGCAAGTTTTCTGTTTGAAGGATGGCGATGGCAAGATTCAATGGGATGCGGTCGAACGTTGGTGTTGGATGTATCAAGGCGGTTCTTTTGCTCCCCGTCGACCGCCAGGTCTTTGATCAGAGTCTGGCCAAGATGACCCACAGCCCCTGTAACCGGCGCAATCTCCTTTGCAGCTAACGGTCGGTCTTATAAGCTTATTTGGCGTACTATATCGCGGGTGTTATCCATCGATTGAGATAAAAGCAGAAAGAAATCAGGATTTTGGTGGCTGTAGAGAAATTACTGAGGCTTTTACGGGGTAAACGATCGAGATTGCGTTCAATGCATTGACATTATAGCAGGGGTTTGTCGGAAATACAGCCACCTACAAGGCTTAATGCGCCGGGTGCGCTCCACTATCAGGGCCAAGTGGTGATTACCCCTGCATTAGAGTGCTTAGACTGGGCTTAGCATGAAACTTGGGAGGCTGGAAATCAAGGCCGGAGCTTTTTAACCGGCGTTGGCACCGTTTCAAGTTCGCTTACCGTCCGATCTTGCCTTTGATCCGTGGTAGATTGCCCAATATCGTATTGTAGTAATTAGCAGGGATACTTGCACAGACAAGCATAGCTGTTGTACTGCGTCGAGGACGCGTGATTTCCTTTTCTCTATTCTATGCGGTGTGCCCTTCTGGAGGTTACTCTGTCTCATCGCCAGTCTTTGTCATTCCCACATTCCTTTCATCCTCCAGCAGCTTTTACAATCACAAAATGAAGCACCATACAATAATCAGTGCCTTGGCTTTGGCCTCCTGCGCAGGCTTTGCCGCTGCCAAAGCAAAAGGCGACGGCTACTACGGCTACAGGCTGAACCGTCGTGGCGACGATGAGTCTGCCATTTACGAGACGGAAAACACCAACAGCGGCGTTGCACCCCTCAATCAAGAACCTGACGTCTATCTCAACGCCAATGTCTCGGTGGGCGAGATCTCCATTGAAGTCAAGAACATCACTGCCAAGATCAACCTGGACGCAAAGGTTCTCAGCTTGCTCAACTTCAACGCCGGTGTCGATCTCGGCATTGATCGCGTGAAGCTCGGCATTTATAATGTCACGGCCAAGGTCGAGCTCGAAGCTCGTCTGGGCAATATCCTGCGCATGGTTGATGATGTTCTTGAAAGCATCGACCTGAACCCTATCATCGCCACTCTCGGTAACACCGTGAAAAATATCACGGATGATCTCGGGGATGTCATCGGCGGAGGCAGTGGAGGAAGTGGTGGCGGATCAAATGGCGAGGCCGAGGACTTGGAGAAGCGAGATCTTACAATCCGCCTCGAAGACAACATCCTCTACTCTGTCAACGACTTTTCAGGCTCCGCAAACAGAAACCGTGTCTTGACACAGGATGGGTTTCTCTACGACATTTATCTCAATAACCAAGGTGTTGAGAGACGTCGAAAAGAAGTCGGCTATTACACCAAAGACATGAAGTTCACTGGCCACAACAAGACCATCACTGGAGACAGCGGAGCGGAGTTCGAGCTACAGTATACTTATGCACCTTACCATGGACTTAATGCGTTTTGCAATATTTACACCGACCCGAGTGGAAAGGTTCTGAGGACAAAGATTGTTGCTGAGGCTGAAGGCGGAGGTGCTGCGACAATTGCTAATAGGGAGGAAATTTAGTTCTATATACAAGTATGACAACATTTCTAGTTAATACAGATTACTGGCTTTACACATATCTGATCTTCATGCAAAGACTGCAGACAAGAGGATAAGGCAGGGGTAGCAGATTTAAAGGTTAATATTATTATCCACAAACGACAGGCTAGCAGCAGCTAAGGGAAAATCGTCGAACGAAGCAAAACCCCTGCTGCGTCCAAGGAAATACAAAAGCACCAACACCGCCGTTCCAGCCCACAAAACAGTTGAATACTTTCAAATGCCAATCGAAATACAGATCCGGAATGCTAATAAGCATTGGGTTGGAGCATAGGCGTCGCTCAGAAACTAATCGAAATGGGTCCGAATGCAAAACCGAATCCCTCGGCATCAGCCTGTGTTTCGTTAGCCTATACCTCTAGAAATCGGGCGGTGGCTGCTTCATCATGACTGGGCCATCATCATTGTTGTCCCAGCATTTCTGCCACTCATCGGATGGCACCCAGGCCATCTGACGAGCACGGATCATAGGAGTGATGTCGACTATAGCCGGGCCAGCAGCCGTATTCTGAACATGGCTCACCTTTATCGCGTTATTGTTGCCGTTGAGGGTATCCAAGAGGGAAGCCTTTCTTGACAATCGATGAGGAACGGTGGTTGTTTCGGGTTGGAAGCCAAGTTTGGATGATACCTTGCGGCCAGCAGCGTCGATGAGACGGGGGACGTAGGTTTTGGCAGCTTGTTTGGCAGTATTGAGAGCCACAGGACCCAGTTTCTGGACTGTATCCTTGATGAAGTCGAAAATGCCTTCAGCGTCACCTGTGTCGGGATTCGTGGGCTTCAGTTGCTCCAGCTTATGAGAAGGAAGAGTCATCAAAGCTTGGAGAGCTGTATCGGCCATGATAGCACGCTTGAGAAGAATTCTGGTGGCTTCCTCGTGCTTGCTGGAAGGATCGGAGACGGAAGACTCGGCTCCCAGTGCGCCTTTGATCAGCCCTCCAATGGCTTGGGTGGCGATGGGCTTGGCCACGTTGACTGCAGTCTTGAGAACAGGACCAAGCCAGTCGAACATACCCTCTTCCCCTGCCACTTGTCGTGTTGGACCCATCAGACCCTGGATAAAGGCAGCTTCCTCACCACCAATGGAACTCTCTGAAAGATCCACTCCCAGGCTGCGGCGTGGCAGATCATAACGGCGTTTCTGTGTCTGAGAGTGCTGGAGGCCTTTGTTCTGGCCGACAAGTCCCGAACCGCACTCAGCAACGATTGGAGTGACAATTGGGGCCAGAAGATCAACCTTGGGAACATTAGTTCTCCAAATGTTCTGCATCTTACTGACGACCTCGGTGAGTTCTTCAGTATGCTCTGAGGCAAGAACGGCTTGCAATGCAGCCTCAGCAAGGATGGCTCGCTCTGCAGTACCGTTACCTTCGATATCAAGGCTTTCTGACATTCCACTCTCTGCAAGCGATCCCATTATCCCCCCGACTACCGGACCGAGGACCGCACCCTGTGGACCGAGCAAAGGTAATGCGAGAGGAGCAACCTTGGAGCCGACATTGGCGATAGCTTTGAAGATGTCCATGAAACCCTCCTCGCCAGCTACTGAGGACTGCGCTTTGATGGGCTTGCTTCCGTTTAAGGAACCAGATCCATTGACCCCGTTCTGCATGCTTATCTTAGTAGTATTATGACATAAGTTCGGGCATACGTACAGTGGGACGAGTGTTAATGGTTGGTTGGTTGTTGAAAGTCTGAGCTTGCGTATCGACAGTGCGGACAGTCCCGTAGTCTCCAAAGGTAGATGGTACACTAAAGAGACGCACAAAAGCCTCATAGTTATTACCATAGACATTTCCAATGGAGTTACCTGAGTTGCTCTCAGTGCCGCCGCCGCCATAACAATGGGTTCCAATGGAGACGAGTTGTCCGTTTGCCTTTCGCAGAATAGGAGCACCAGATTGGCCTAATGAGTGAGTTATTAGCAATGGTTTAATAGATACCAGGGACAAATCCAAATGAGAGTATTACCTCCAAATGTTGAAATTGAATATTCAACCATATGACGAGGACTTGCTTCAATGTCGTAGTCATTCTTGGCATATTCCTCATACATTTGAGCACCCTTCTCTTCGTCTCCAGTTTCAATGTCTCTGAGGCTCTTGTCACCAGGATAACCAACAACACCCAACCAGGTCTTGTGGCCTGATAGTGGAGTGTTGACGAAGTTGAAGGTCCTCAAATTACCTGTAAAGGCCCGATCGAGCTGAACAAAGGCAAGATCGCGAGTGCGATTGTTCGTGGATTCAATCCACTCAGCAGTGGTGACAACATTGACACCGTAGCGAGCCTGGACCTGAGCAGTCTTGACTGAAGCGCGGCCGTTGTAACCGATATAGCAGTGGATCTGGGTCGCTGCTCCAAGGCCTCGGCCCCAATCATACACGACATGGCCAGCAGTGACTAGAAGATCCGGGCGGATGAGCCAGCCAGTGCCCATCATCCAGACTGGCTTTCCCTTGCCTTCGAAGCGGGCCTGGATTTTGACAATGGCTACAGTGGGGATCAGCAATTTCGGAGCGCCCAGATCTCAGATACTACTTACAGCGGTACTTCCCCCCTTCCTGGAGGTCACTGAAGTCGACTAAGGCGCGCTGGTCTTCTCCGATAATAGACTCCGAGCCGCTTTTACTTCCGTCATCCGGAATAATGGTAGATTCGGCAGGATGGTTACTTGCTGGAGGAAGAAGCTTCCACACAGCTGCACGACCTGGCTTGGATGACGTTGAAGACATGTTGAGTATAACGTTGGAAATAGTTGTTAAGATAGAGTGAAGAATAATGATATAAGAAGAAAGTTGATTTAGAAGATTGCAATGAATCGCTGGATACGTGGGAAGTTAATGGCCTTTATATTCATGATCCGAAAGTCGGCACTTGTTAACGAAGACCTCCATCAACCGACGTCAGTTCGCGTCCCTTCCATGTCTCGCAATCATTCAAGTTTTCTCCGAACTCTCAGGCTCTCAATCACATATCCCTTGTCGGAGGGTTTGTTTTCAGCCAGCCTCACAAGAATTATCACATTTTTGGCAAGAGTAGCTATGCTAACTCTGAGTTCTAGGCGCATAGTTTCTCATCATTTGAATCCAGACTGAGTGATATATGCAGCTACACAAACCCAAGCCACGATGTCTGAGACCTACGGAACGAGTTCAAGCGAAGCTATGTGACTATGGAAGATCTTTCAAGTCATGATCATATACACTCATTCCAAATGCAACGTTCATCCATTCCATCGTCCATTCAATACAGTTTCACTGTACCGAGTATTAGGAAAACTGCCTGTAGCAGATCTGAAAGCTTTGGGGCTGAGAGGATTGCGCACGGCTTAGAAAGTAAGTTCAAGAATAGTGTGGTCATCAGTACTATCCTGTAGCTGTGAGCCTATAAAGCTCTATGAGGAAGGACCGGGGACTTGTTTTGGATCCTATACATAATTAAATTCTTCTGGTATAGCCTTTACCAAGCCAAAAGCCTAGATATGTATGTCGTCCGCAAACAGCAATAGCTGAACCATGTTTGTATGTGATTGACAAAGAGGGAAGGCTTCATCTCAGTTAAGGAAGAGAGCCACATCAATACTCGTATGCGAGGATACTATTCAGCTGTCTCTGGCACGCCAACACTAGTCCACATTAAGCTCGGCGTCTGTTTGTGATCTCGAGGCGCCAGCAGAAACCGAAAGCTATCTAGTGAAAAGTGGCGTTAGACTGATTTTAACACGCCCCCATAGCTACACAAATGTACCAGCGGGCTTGGACCTAAAGGAGCCTGGTCGGGTATCACAAAAGGAAAAATCGAACGATGTGGTCCAGCCTTGCGTTGATCATATCACACAATGCTATCTCATTGCACAGTAAAACAGAATGGGTCCAAAGAAGTAGAGCCCGCCCACTGGAACAGGTCAGCCCACCTCAGCCAGCCACCTGTTGCGTCACTTGTACCCGGCTCAGAGATACATTGCTTGGGCGCCCAGCTCTGGCTCGTAGTAAGATAAACGTTAAATACTCATGGCATGTTTTGAGTTATTCGCGTTAGAGCCGTTACGCACGAATAACTATGCATCTATCTAGACATCCTCAAGATTAAGATCCTGTATGTTACTCGTAAGGCATTAACACTTTATAAACGAAAAGCCATATGTCAGACACGTTCACGTCGTTAGTCGGACTCCACATCGTTTGACATCTCCCCAAACTTCAAGCTGGGATCTAGGAATGTACAGGACTCCTAGCCAAGAAGAGCTGAGAAGGTTATGTTCGCGTTTAGCTGTGGATATCTCAATACCTCACAATAACCTCAGATCGGCTGTGTCGTGTTTTTAAAGCAGCCTAGCAAACGGGGCTCTCCGGAATTCAAGGTTAGCCACTTATAGGAGAGGACTACTTCTGGCAAAGTGGCAAGATCCCAGAAGCCATTAATTGAGTGCCCCAATTGAGACTGTGATATCCATCACTACGCCCTGGCATGTTAGTAGTTCGCTTCGTCAAAAGGACTCCCGGATCAACCGTCCTGTTTCTGCATAATTCGCACTTGGTGATTAACAAATGTTAGAACGGTACTTAATATGGCTTTCTGCCTGGACATTTCTATAGTTTGCCACGCGTTTAACCCATTCCATTGCGTCTTCTGTTGTCTACGTGTAATGTTTCACCTCAGCTCGAGAAAGAAGTTAGTCGTTAACCTAGATGCATTATGTTAAACCTGATATTTTGAAACTTTAGCTATCAATTAAGAAGCCAACTAACAGCTTTCACAAATCAAGGTGGGCGAAATATATGTAGGGTCCTTGTAGATTTCTATATAGTGAGCTATCTAGAACTGATCGTATCTACTCCATGGTTACTCTAACCCCCTTACTTCCCTTCTCTTGCATCGGAACGAACATATCATGGTCGTAACGGATATCCCGCTCCGTTGTTTCAAATAGTCGCATGTGTGGCATGACTCTTAAAGCCAAGGCTGTAAGACAAAGATGCAACTCGCACAATGCGAGACTAATAGAATGTCAGTAAAAGGAAGTTCCGTTTTCAAGATCCTCAACTGGGAGTAGAATACTTACTTTTTACCAAGGCACCCACGACTGCCTTTAGAAAATGCAATCATAGACCGCTCCAGATCTTTCTTAATCTTTCCATCATCGTCCAGCCATCGTTCAGGAATAAAGGCGTACGAGTCTGGGAAGATATCCTCATCGTGATGCGAAATGGCTGCTGACATGCCGATTGCATAGCCTCGAGGCAGCACCACAGTAGTAGGCTTCTTGTTAAACTCTCCTCGGTATACGAGATCTTCTGTTGTTGGTACGCGAGCTGAGCGGCTGGAAACGCCGTAAGCCAGACGAAGACCCTCATTGAGCACCGCTCCAAGATATGGGAGTTGCTCCAGCGCCGTCCAAGAAGGAAGATGGCGTGGGTCGTCAACAACCTGGGATAATTCGTCTCGTAACTTGCTCAAAGTATCAGGCTGAGATAAGAGGAAGTAGGTTATAACAGCCAATGTCCAGCTCGTGGTTTCAGTTCCGGCGTTGACAACAGTGACAGCCTCCTCAGCGAGACGATCAGAGTTCTTTTCGTCTTCCTTAAGCTCAGATTGTAGCAGGTCGCCAAAAATAGTTGGTCGGTCATAGACAATACCAGAATCCAGGTCCGTTTTGGTCTTTTGCACACGCGAAGGAATGTCGATCTGGAGGGTTCGAATGAGGAGAGCAATGTCCGTAGGCAAATAGGGGACCAGATGCTTGCCCAGCTTGACGCTGGCAACAAGGAAGGGGAAGAAGCGGAAGACGAATACAGGCTTAAGTACCGCCAGAGTCGCTTCACGGTAGTTGGGCTGCCAGCTGTCCTGTTTCAATAGTCCAAAGGGTTCGCCGAAGCAATAGCCAGAGATGGCATCAGATGTGAAGCAGCTGTATGCGTGCGCAATATCAAAAGGTTTGCTCTTCGCTTCACTGTTGCTGTCATTACTCTCGGCGAGCAGTTTGTTGCAAAGTGTTTGCACCAGTTCGTGAATCTCTTCTTCAAGCCGTGAAATCATGGCCCGTGAGAAGAACTTGGCTATGGGGGCACGTCTGGTGCGGTGCAGATCGTGATCAACCGTACCAAAAGCATTTGAAGTCCCAGCTCCTGAGCCACTAACTTGGTGAGTAGGCTTATCACGTTTGCGTCCACTAGCAGCGTAAATCTCGTCTGAGAATGCCATATCTGCACAATGTGTCTCATTTGGATTGATTCGAACAATAGGACCTTGTAACGCAATAAACCGTCAGAATTATCTTTTCTCTCATCGTCTAGGGAACGAGGATAAATCTCAACAGAAATGTACTTACCGTATTTGTCATGCATCTTTTGGATAGCATGAGTATAACGACCAAACAGAATCACGTCATGGTAGAATTCGGGTAGATATGTTGCTGCCGCAAGTTTCGGACCAGGTACTTTGCTTAGTGGATGAAGCGGTGAGACATTATACAAGGCCTGCAAGAATTTCCATACAAGCCAAGATGATATGACAGCAACTGTCCAATCTCGCGCTGTCAGGGACGATATGGCGCCCTGAAGACTTGACAAAGCATCCATATTGTCAGCCATTGTTTCGAATGGGCTTGAAGCTTAATTAAAGTTCGAGCAGGCCTTCGGGGGGGGGAAACAACCAAGAAAGGGCAAAGCATTCTTATAGGGGCTGGCTGTCTGTCTATCCCCTGCCATCACATGATGAATGGCGCGTTTGCCCTCTCATTTTTATGTTACATCCAGCCTAGAGAGGATAAGTCTCCGTAAAAGCTTTGATTTTCTATGAAACAGCGTTGCAAGATGCGGGTTTACTCGGTGGTTATTCCCTGCAAAAAGGGCTAACCTTACCCAATCAGTCAATCCTACCCGGGACCCGCTACTAGCACTGGGTCTAATGCATGTTTGTAAGGCTAAGCTTTGCGCAACGGTTCCCACAAATCCTATATATTTATCTGATACCTAGATTTCACATATCAAAACGTTCCCCAAGCCTTGGAAACAACTTCAAAGCCGCTGCATAGTAAATATCCCTCTTCTTCTCATCTTCCAGTGGAAATGCATCGACAAACTCGGTAAAGCCCTTGCTAAGGATCTCAGGAGCATGCGGAAAGTCACTACCAAAAAGCAAATGTCCCGGCTTTGCAAAGTTGAGAATCATGGGAAACATCTCCTGACTTCCCGAAAGTGCCGTATCGAAATAAAACTGCTTTGCTTGTCTGATGATGTCTTCAGCACTCATGATTTCCCCAAATTCTGGTAGAGCTATCATGGTTGCTCGCTGGATAAGTGCAGCGAGTGTTCCACCACCGTGAGAGAGGATAATCTTGACATCAGGAAACTGCTCGAGACGTCTATTCAGAATCATGTCCATGGCTGTGCGTCCTGTTTCGTGAGGCCAGTCAAAGGCCGGCATCGGAAGTCGTTCGTCAAAGTAGACCGCAGCCACATTGTTGATTGGATGGACAAAGACAACAGCCTTTCGACGATTGAGTTCTTCCCAGATAGGAACGTACTCGGGGTGTCCAAGATATCCCTGAGGAGTGGCATAGCTGGTGAACAGGGTGACTCCATCTGCTCTCAGATGATCAAAAGCGTAGCGCAATTCTTGAAGAACAAGATCAGTGTGCTGAAGAGATGGAAGAGTCGCGAAGAAACCATTGATCGGATTCTCATCTCGAAGACTGGCGGAGTATTCATTCATCTCGCGAGCAACTCTTGCACTTTCCTCAGGGTCAGAGATATGAGTGACTCCGGGAGTGCTGACAGAGAAGATAGCAGAGGCGATATTAAATGTCTTGTTGAAAGCCTTGTCGCCATCAACACTCCATGTTGGGACTTCCATGCCTTTCAATCCAGCTCCGACTCCTAGAAGGTGCTTTTATTAGATGAAAGTGATGAAAAGGCGTGGAATGAAAGAGTGACTTACCCTGAAGCGGGGCAGGAATGATGTGGTGGTGAACATCGATGCGAGGAATGTTGGACATATTGAATAATGTTGAGCTGTTAAAAGGTTTAACTGTGATTTGTATGAATTAGATTATAAGAGTTGATTGATGTTTTCGATTTTTGAAACGGACGAGGAGGGATTACATAGTTTGCAAGCCATAAGTCTTTCCATTATATTTCAAGTATTGGAATTAGCTGCTCGCGGAGCGTACCGAGGGGGCTAACTCACTAAGACAAAGGCAAGTGAATCTGGCCAATGAAAAGCACTCTGAGCCGGGGAGATCTCCGAAGCTTACAGTAACCACTTGTCTCTTATTGGTTCTACGTTTCTTCGCAGGTCCGGTTTATCCGGATTTCATCATGACTCTTCGCCCCCCGCGTAAGACTCCGAACAATACAACACGAAACGACTCAATCACGAAAGATAATGTCACAAGCACTCGGAGAGTCTCGAGCATCAAAGCGTAGCCGAATATCCGAGTCTTGCAAGTTGTGCCGATCAAAAAAGACTCGATGCGACGGTCAACGGCCGACATGCTCGCCATGCTTGAGCAAGAATGCGGCATGCGAATACAATGAGCGTCATGTGCCAATTTCTAGTGACGTTTTGGCCAAGATTGCGCAACTTGAGGCAAGGGTTAGGAAATTGGAAGGTCAATCAATTGCAGCAGGTATGGAATCATTCTTGGCATCAGAATAACGCACTTGGTTTGATTTGAACATTGTCTTATTCTTGCCTTAGGACAACCGCAAGCTTCTTCGAGTCCCGCTTCAGTACTGCCTGAACCGCAGCATGAACGACTGTTAACCTATGCGGATAATCCAACAACTCAGTTCATCTCATCTGTCACTCACATCTTACATCCTCAAGATAGCCACCCTCAGACTCAATTGCACAACATTGATACCGACACGAATAGGACCCAAATTCAATTTAGCCTTCCTTCAAGAGAGGTTGCTGATGATTTTATTGGTTGCTACGAGAGACTTGTCTACCCCATGTTTCCTGTCCTTCATATGCCAAGTTTCAGAAAGAGATATCTTCAACTTTGGGATCTGCCTCCGAGGCCTCAACCTGTAGACGCAACCTTTGGAGCAACCATTAATATCGTCTTTGCTTTGGGTTGCGTTAATAGTTCAAAGGTGGAGCCGCGTCTCGCTCTGCAAACCGCTAGGTCGTTTTACGAGCAGGCACGTGGTATTATGCCCCTTGATTCACTGGATAGTCCAAGCCTTGAGGTGGTTCAGTGTTTACTGCTGACAGGTAATTACCTGAGCTTTACTAAATACTCACACCGATATTGTAACACGTTGGCTGTCGCTATACAAATCGCGCAGACAGTGGGTTTGCATCAAGTTGATATTCATTCGTCATCCAATCAACTGCAACGAGAGATGAGCAGACGAGTCTGGCATCTCTGCTTAACCATTCAAAGGTCTGTGTGTCAAGTATACATTCGAAATGGTCTTCTAACCAGAGACAGGCTAATGTCATCGCTTTTTGGATGGAAAAGTATGGTGATACATGATCATACATGTCCACTGCCTCAGAATATCGACGATGCATACCTCATGGAAGAGGGCGAGGGCATCCAGCCACTAGGAAAACCTTCGTTGTTGGATGCGTTGGCAGCCAGTATCAACATCTTCAACATCGTGGCTGAAGCGCGCGAAGTCAACATGACTTGTTTTACGGGCGAACTGCAGATATCGGAACTGACAAAGACTCTTCAACTTAATGAGAAGCTCAACAAGATCGAGGCTGATCTACCAGATCATTTGAAGTATATACCAGACAGTGGAGGGAATATGGCGCGAGACCAAATTCTCAGGTTCCAGGCGGAAGTAGTGAACATTAGGTAATGTTCATTGCACACTCAATCACAGTATTTTACTCACTATTCAAAGGATACTATATCTGCGACTGCTAATACTGCGAAAGAATCTCCTGGCGACAGCAAGGCAGCTACTGGGAGGTCAAGAACCCACCATTTTACCATCCTACATCGAAACTACTCTACGCGATGAGATTTTCCGTATTTGCGTGCAAAGCGCTCTCTCAGCACTGGATATACTTCATGCAAATCTTCAATCTCCCTCGAAGATCATCAGCGCCAACGCCCTATTTGTCACACTCTCTGCGGCAACAGTACTGATAGCCTCGTCAGTTATACCTGGAATTGGCGGTAATCTTGAAGATCCTTCATCTGCACACGCTCTCGGTATTGCACAAGGATTCGAGATTCTTGACTCACACGAGTCGCGGGTTGAGGGAGCTTCTGAGACAAAAACCAAGTTGAAAGAATTCTTACAAACTGTGAAAAACGCAACTCGGTATCAGCAGCAGGGTAAGTTCTCGATTTTCCTGATAATAAATATCGTCCGACATATTTTATCTTTCCGTTACCAGGAGGAGTTTCTAATGCTAAGCAGCCCAAGATAATAACCAGCCCTCCGACACTCAAGATTATGTGCAGTCTTTGGACCCTGGGGAGCAGAGCTTCTTTGGCGATATTGATCTCAGTAGTGACCTTTGGGCTCCCAATTCGGATTGGATGCTCTACTTGTAGTTATCAAGATAGTGGCAAGTAGAAATAGCCAAATAATCAACCATCCACAGGATAAAGATTCAAAGCGTAGAATTCTGAGTGCTGGGTAACTGTGATTCCTATACTCAGTGGATCCATATCCATAATTCCAAGGGTCTATCCACTGGTTATTCTGCTACATTTACGAAGGACCCGATTCGCATATACTGACGTATGTTTCTAGCTGCCACGCATAAACATGAAGTGAGATTTCTGCAATTTATCACTTGATCCAAAGTGGCAAACATTACAGGATTCGCAATCCTTTTCCTGGCCTTAGACCAGTGGACGTCCGGGGTCCGAGTGGGCCGACCCGAAACGGGGAATAGCCGGAACATCGGCGCCGGAATAAAGTCCGGTCTTTTCCCAGCTGTCAAGATCAGGCTGTTATAGGGTTAGTTGAAAGTCTAAAACCTAACTGTCCTCGTGATGGGCACATGGCATGGTGATTTCAAGAAATCCATATAACACATCTCCCGATTATGACAGGGAGGTCACCTTGACATGTAGTTACTTGAACAACAAGGGAGTCACGATGTTTCGAAATGCCGCAATTGGACCGCTGTCAGAAGCCATTTGCATGTGATATTCGGATTTGGTTAATGGGCCTCGGATACTATTGCTAATTAGTTCTTTGGATAATGATCTGATTGTACCAAGAGAACGGTTTGGTTAACGTCATCACAGTTGACGGATGGAATAAATTCAACGACATGGCCGCTGCTTAATGAAGATCTTACTATGAAACATTGAAGCATCACCAACACAATAGTCCAATCACTTTATACATTCTTAACACTTATATCCCATTCACCATGTACTACACCAAAGGCAACTACGAAGCCTTTGCTCGACCACTCAAGCCTGAAGGCATCGAATCCAAGACGGCATGGATCGTTGGATCTGGTCTAGCTGGGCTTTCCACAGCCGCATTCCTCGTGCGCGATGCCCAAATGCCAGGCAAGAACATCACCATTATTGAAGAGCTCAAGATCCCTGGAGGTGCCTTGGATGGAATCAAAGAGCCCGAGAAAGGCTTCGTCATTCGAGGAGGCCGAGAAATGGAGTCTCACTTTGAGTGTCTCTGGGATCTGTTCCGTTCCGTTCCCTCGATTGAGGAACAGGGCGCCAGTGTCCTTGACGAGTTCTACTGGCTCAACAAGCGCGATCCTAATTACTCTCTTCAACGAGCTACTATCAAGCAAGGCCAAGATGCAGAAACTGGTCAGCTTTTTACTCTCAGCGAAAAGGCACAGGGAGAGATCACGAGGCTCTTCCTCTCTACCAGAGCCGAAGTTGAGAACAGACGAATCGATCAAGTCTTCAGTGAAGACTTTTTCAAAAGCAACTTCTGGCTGTACTGGCAGACCATGTTTGCCTTTCAGACCTGGCACTCGGCTCTGGAGATGAAATTGTATCTCCACCGCTTCGTCAATCACATCAAAGGCATGCCTGACTTTTCAACCTTGAAGTTCACCAAGTACAATCAGTACGAGTCTCTGGTGCTGCCTCTGCACAAATGGCTGGAGGATCAGGGAGTTGTTTTCCAGTACAGCACTGAGGTTCAGGATATTGACTTTGACCTGAAGGAAGACAAAAAGACTGCCACTTTCATCCACTGGACCAAGAATGGAGAGAAAGGTGGTCAACCCCTTGGATCAAACGATCTTGTCTTTACCACTATTGGCTCACTGACGGAGAACTCTGGCTTGGGCGACCAACACACTCCAGCCAAGATTCACGATGGCCCAGCTCCCGCGTGGGATTTGTGGCGCCGAATTGCAGCCAAGGACCCCTCGTTTGGTCGACCAGATGTCTTTGGTAGCAATATCCCCGCTACCAAGTGGATGTCGGCAACTGTTACGACTTTGGATAAGCGCATTCCTGAGTATGTCCAGAAGATCTGCAAACGGGATCCCTTCAGTGGCAAAGTCGTAACCGGCGGCATTGTTACAGCCCGCGACTCAAAGTGGATCATGAGCTGGACGGTAAATCGCCAACCTCACTTTAAGAACCAACCCAAAGACCAGATTGTCGTCTGGGTTTACGGACTTCTCATTGAGGAGAATGGTGACTACATCAAGAAGCCTATGCAGGAATGCACCGGCGAAGAGATCACCCAGGAATGGCTTTATCACCTTGGCGTCCCCGAGAGCGATATCCCCACTCTTGCAGCCGAGGGAGCTAAATGCGTCCCAGTCATGATGCCCTACGTCACGTCGTTTTTCATGCCACGACAGGCAGGTGATCGTCCTGATATCGTCCCAGCTGGAGCCGAGAACTTTGCCTTTATTGGCCAATTTGCCGAGACAACTCGTGATACTATCTTCACTACTGAATACTCGGTTCGCACAGGCATGGAGTCAGTATACCGGCTGACTGGCGTTGATCGTGGTGTTCCCGAGGTGTTTGGCTCGACATATGATGTGAGAGTGCTGCTCGATGCTATGTGCCAGTTGAGGGATGGAAAGGAATTGGCTACCTGGTTGCCAGAGAGGATTCGCGGGTTTCTTGTCAACAAGTTGGAGGGGTCGCAGATTGGGCAGATGATGCATGAATATCATCTCATTTGAAAGGGAATTGTTTGTCGAGTTGGGGATTTTATATTTAATTTAGTAAATGTCTGTCTTTATATATGTATATTATTGTGTTCACTTGTTTTCAGATAAATAATGACATGGGAGTAGCAAAAGGCAGATCAATAGATTTAATCTTTGCTACTTTCTTAATTATTTTCATTGCCTTAGTCAATATCCCTTAATTTCTAGGGAGTCTTTTAGTTCATTTCCATTACTAAAAGGGTTCTTGAAGCAAGACAAAGCAACTACTAGCCAATAGAACAAGCCACGATTCAAGTTAACGAAGCACTTTATACAGGGTTTCTTTCAGCTCTGTAAGCCACATGCTGACTTTAGTTTAATCCTTCACTTTATTCAGGTTAAAATGACATGTGACTAATGAACTACCAATTAAACCTAAGCTTGGCATATTATGGCTTGACAGGCAAATAACTGCGATTGGTAATTCCTTCAGCTACAAGCAATAGCTCAACCATGGCGGTCTTGGCAGTAACTGGCATTGGAGTTCACCCCTTGCACCGAAATCATAAATTAGGGCTCGTGTTTCTTCCTTCGCTTTACATCATTTCGTGGCTACGCAGATTTCTGTGCATCTATCACGATGGATGACTATCGATGGTATTCTGAGCACATTGCAAAATCCGCTTCCATATCTGCGCAACAAGACAAGAATCCTGCTTGGTTCTCCCTCTGCAAGCTCCCTTCTACTAGAAAACTAGTTATTGCCGATGCCGCAATCGCACCCATATTCCTTGCGGCTGTTACTCTCAGCATCAGCGTTCTGATTCCCCTCCTTCTTGTGAGGATTCCAAAGATATTGGCCATAGTATGGTGCTTTGTCTCTGAAAGACAGAAAAGATCTTCCGACTCTTTAAACCAGAACAAACTCGGCTCATGGCATTTACCAATCCTGCTGGCGAATTGCAACCTATTGTTGGGTGACATGACTGTGTCGCTCCTGGCCGCATACCAACATTTACAGCAGTCTGAGCTCTTAAGAGGCGTCTCCTTCATAGCCTTTGCTCTATTTATTGCTTCTTCTGCCATAATGGGCCCTCTTGTTGCGCTATTGGTCTCACGGGAGGTTATGCATGGTTTTGCTGGGCCACAACTAGGCCCCTGTGTTGGACAGTACAACTTCAGTGCTGGTGCAAAGAATTACATACAACAAGGTCTCGATCATCATTTAAGATCTTACGAGCTTCTACCATGGGCACCTACCTTCAATTATTCGTGGATCAATAATAATACCGTCTACTCATCTGCTGAGCCAGTCAAAGAGTCCACCTCGAGAGTAGTCTACGAACTCTTGGATACATGTGTGTTGAGAGACGACGTCCTTTGCAATTCTAGATTCAATCGTACACACAAGGTTTCCGTGGAACTATCTCCGGCTCAAATGGGACTCTGGTACGATGACACCTGGAAGCTCAAACTTAACGGCTATTGCTTACGTCTCAACTCAACGTCAATTTCACGGAAAACGGGGACAAAATTCCCGCCTTACGCTTATGGCTTGCACCTCGCTCCAGACTCTCGAACTTCGGACAATACAAATACAAACTGTTCCAAAGATCCACAAAATTCAAGCTCTTGGTACTTGGGTCAAGGAGACTCTCAGCGCTTCGATCGTCGCAAGAATATCATTACGGACAGCTTTTTCGTTAATACAGACCAAGACCGAAGATATCCATGTTATAAGTGGCGGGAGTCTTTGCGAGCTTTGGACGCAGACTCTTTGGCCGTCATCACCGTTCTACCGTCCCACAGCCAGATCAATCAACTTGATGGTGACGAGCTATACTTATCGCCAGTCCCTGATGGTGAATTCATCTACGGGCCTAGCGAAGTTGCACATATACTCTGCTGGGAAGAACTGTACGTGCATACCACAGACGGCAAATCCTACAAAACGAGTCCCAGCTGGGCGAGCCGAAACGCGTTGATTGCAGACCATGAACTTCCCAAGGGTCTCAATCCATTACTTCACTTTTCAAATACTGAGTTCATAGTGAAACCCCTACGTTTTCTTCGGGGTTCCTCCTCGCTCTTGCAAAGCGTTGCTGAGACGCCGCGATGGGAATTCAATCCGACAAACGCACCGCCTGTTCCATTTGGAGCTGAGATACATCGCTGGGCTCATGTAGGTGCCATGGACATAGCAAGCAAAGCGACCCGCGCATCAACCGGCTTCTATGGCCGTGGTGACTTGAGCGCGGTGGCAGAGATGGAAAGTGACGGGAATCTAAATGAGGAGCTCCAAGACCTCTGTAATGCAGTAAGGATAACACAAGAGGGGTCATTAACTCTTCCACTTGATGTACTCATTGCATTACTCGTTCTTCTTTGTGTAGCTATTGTGTGGTGGGCATTTGAGAGAATTGGGGTATTGATGGCTACTCGCGGTGTTTCAGGTCCTGGGGGTGTTGTGCGCGCATTCCTAATGTTACCGGCTGTGACACCGGTAAGTCTGGCTGTGTCTGCTGAGGCAGCTTTGTTGGCCGCCAAAGGATGGGGGAGTGACGAAGATGAGAAAGTCGTGGGCTCTGCAAGTGGACATCCTCTCTTGAGGTCTGTAGGAGAGAACACAGGCCGTCCAACTGTAGGTCCTGGAAAAGATGGCCAGTGGGTCCTCAATTGGGGGTTTACGGGCTTTACTGCTTTAAAACACGGGAGTGAGCGGAAACCCTCAGTTGCTTTTCAATAATTCCCCTCACTATAGTTGCTAAGGGTATAACCGTATAAGTATGTATTGAGGCATCAGTAGAATTGGCAATCTGATATTAGTTATACTTAACTATTTGTCTGAGCAAAATGAAATATCACTTACCTCACAAGTTGTGAATTGACACTATGAATTAATGAGTACTGTTGAACTTTATCGCAAATCGATTTAGTATTTCAAATGCGTGTCACCTGTCTAGCATTGTCACATTTCAATGAGGGTACATTTCCCCTTGCATTGACTTATGGAGTGTTTTCCTGCGTCCGGATATCAGATGTAGCCTCGTTACCAGTGCTGCTTACAGGTCTACCTATAGCAGCAATCCATTCCTTCGAAGTATCGGTTCACATTCGAATATAGCTTCTTGAGGAAGACAAGACAATTAAGTCGCATCAGTAAGTCATCACTAATTTCGGGTTGCCTTGTAAGCCCAAGATGTGGGTTCTCCAATTACCCTAGCTAAAAACGAAGTTCATGTCTTGGTATGACATATCTGACATACTGTAAGTTACGGATACGATAGCCCGCTAAGGCCCTTGAAAAGGCCTCTTCACTTTTGGTCTAGCGGCATTGTCAACAAAGACTGGGATACCTCTCTATTGGCAGGATTTCATACGAGTTCACCAACCACAAGACATGACGGCCAATTACCCCGCTCCGGGCTAGAGCCTTGGACAACAAGTACCCCGAAGTCCGCGAATATATCATCACGGAATCATAATTCATACCGAAGCCCCGAGGCTCTTGATCGAGAATCCCTTTAAAGATTTCTTCTCAGCTACACTAAATAGTCCAACGTGTAGATTACTTGCCTTTTCTTCTTGAACAGGACCTAGGTACCACGATGGCACCAATTATCAAGAATGTCGCGGTCGCCGGCGTAGGTCTTCTAACCATACAATACCTTCCCCTCAATGAGAAACTAACTTGCTCCAGGCCAGCGGAAATGTAGGCTCAGAAGCAGTCAAAGCCCTCATCGAGTCTGGTTTCAACGTAACCGTTCTCAGCCGCTCCAGCAACAAACCATTCCCACCCAACGTGGCCGTCAGGGTGGTAGATTTCAACTCGGTCGATTCCTTGTCGGCTGCGGTTGAAGACCAGGACGCGGTCGTCGACACGACCTTTTCGTTTGAACCACAGACGTACATCAATCTAATTGATGCAGCAGTAGCTACAGGCGTTTATCGCTTGTGCGTCACTTTTCCATTTCAATTCTCAACACCTAGCTGACAGTAGAACAAGCATCACGAGCGACTTTGGTCTGGATCCAGATCTCCCAGGAATTGCTGAAATGCCAGTCTTTGGACGCAAACAAGCTAGTTACAACCATGTCAAGAAAATCGCAGCTGAAGGTAAAATGACCTATAGTGTCATTGCTTGTGGATCCTTCCTCGATGTATGCCTGGCAAATCCTGTATATTCGGGCATAGATTTGAAGCAGAAGTCTGCGGATCTATTCAACGCTGGCGACAACGTTGTTCCTTGGACGACGGTCGCTGATGTGGCAAAGTCAATCTGTGGCGTGTTGAAAAACCCCGAGGGGACCCAGAACCGGCCGGTATATGTGCACGGTGCATACCTGTCGCAGCTTGATCTTCTCGAGGAAGCAAAGAATGTTATCGGTAAAGACGGATGGACTGTAGTAAGAAAGGCTATGCAGCCCCTCCTGGATCAATCATTCGCTGAGCTCAAGTCTGGCAACATTACCGAGAAGACATTTCTTGTGCAGATACAATACTGCCTAGCAAAGAAGGAACTTGCGCACCCTTGGAGTCAAGATGACAACGCACTAGCTGGAATCAGGGAGATGACATCGGAGGAAATCCGACATGTCATCAAGAAGATTGCTTCACAATAGCTAGGTACCTATAAATTGAATACTGAGTGGACAGTAAAGCTCAACCAAGAGATGTTTAATGTTTTTCCTTCTTTTTTCATTTTAATATCTTCCATTTTTAGAAGTCTACTGCATTGTTCTGCAGCTAGAACCACAATCAACAAGGTTCACCTTATCAACCTTGTCATTCAGCCGCCTTAAGAGAGGTTCTACAATAACCCCTAAAGGCTAGCTCTAAGTATGCGTAGCACTTATCCCTGCTCTTTGTCAGAGGCGTGGCCTTGCGTAGATTAGTCGGTCCCTGTGATGCATGATCCAATCCCATTGGTCGCTGTCCGAAAAGCACCCACTGAAGCCTAGGAAAGACTGTTGCATATTTTTCAGCTTCTTCAAGCATACGGTTTCGATGGGCTCTCTCCCATAGCCGAGTTTGCGAATTGTCACTTCCGTGATTTCTTTGCCCTAAAGTTTCAGTTTCGGCGTCAAAGAAGATATCCTCGTCTATATCAAGTTCTGGTCGCGCCCCTGCATCGATTACATCCTGAGGTCCAACAGGCCGACAGCAATAATACTGATTCACGCTGAAATCAGAAAAAGGAACGGGATATGTATCGCGGCTCAGTGCAAGCTTTCTGAGCCTTTTGAGCTGCCTGAAATGGTAGCGAAGTTCTTCGTGATCGACGGGCCACAGCTTTCCTTTAAACACGTCGGGGAAGAGTCTCAATTGTTCAAGAGAAACAAGGTTTCCAATCGTTCTGAGAGCAGTCTCGAGAATATGTGAAGCTTGAGTTCCCGGTTCTGGTTCACGCCAGGCCGGTCCCCCACCCCATGCCAAATACAGAGAGCGCAGGTTGCTGAATTCACAGCTCGCGAGCGTTGGGATGATAAAGCGATTGAGGGGCGCAGAAGGTCCAAATGCTCCGTTATGGTCACAAACGTATAATGTCTTGATATGTCTGTGTTGGGTGATGAACTCGGCAATGAGCTTACACTCCTCAGCCTTGTAGGGCAGACAAGGAACAATATACGTTTCAAGATTTGGGAAAGGCCCACGGAGATGATAAGACTTGAAGAACGGTGGCCAAGTGTAAGCCTCGAAGTCCAGAGACATAAGAGATGCATTGAGAAATGAAGAGATAGCAGTATCGTCAAGAAAGATACGTGAGAGCTGCAGGTGCCGCAGTCTGGGAAACGACACAAGGCTGTTTCCGAGAGAGGTCTCCTGGCACCCGAAATGATGCCAAGACAAGGATTCAAGGGTCGGAGAGCATAGTTGGAAAAGCCTTGGAAAGAACTGAGACTTTGAAAGTGATCCTTCGCCCTGAAACTCACTGGCCAAGGAAACGTTGAGAACCAAGGACGTGATTGGCCAGCTCAAAAGCGCCAACGACGGAGACAAAGGACATGTCTCATTGATTGCCACCCTAACCAACTTGACATGCTTGACGGGAGAACGAAGGATTGTCTCGAAAAAGGTCCTATCAAGAAAAAGCGTGTCATCCCAGACAAGGGCCTCAAGGTTATCCATTGTCGAGATAGCCGTTATCATGGCCGTCCTCAATCGGAGATCATATGGTCTGGTTCCTTCCAGCAGAGCCTCTCGATCTTCATTAGTGAGCAAATGGTCCTCTTTGCGACAGAGGGACTCGTATAGATGTTGCTCATACTGTATAATGTATTCTTGACGAGATGCAAAGGTGACTCGACGAATAAATGAAGCAACAGTAGGTCGTTGAGCTTCCGCAATAGCGTTCCTGGCAAGTTCCTCAAAAAGCCGCCGTGACTGGGGGCTATAATCAAAAAGTACGTCTGCAAACTGACGGGTACACGCCAGTTTTCGACAGTCACTGTTGACGAGGGCGAAAGAAGCTAGCGTCGCACTGTCTTCTCTCATGAAGTCGACTATCTTAGCCAAGATTTCGGTAGGCATCTGAAACAGTCTGCTATGCGAAGCCCGTCTGCGTCCTTGCGTAATTTTGTCGAGCAACAGCGATCGTGGTTTGTTCCACGCTATGCCAAAGTCATCTTGGTTAACATCGTCAAGCAGGTTCGGCATCAAAATGAAATCTTCATGACATGCGGTCATATTGAGGTTTGGTATTGGTGTCTTGTGAGTCCGGCAAGAATATATTGATGAGAGAAATTAGACAAAGATACAACCTGACAGAGTGGGAGATGTAGCCGGCCCGGTAGATTGCAAAATAACAGGCCTACTGGGAAGATTGATGGACTAATATCTGCTAGCGAGTACCTAGAACCCCGCTTAGATTCCGATGAGTTTGAAGTAGGTCTTATTTAGTATGCTGATTATTTTCTGACCCATCTGCCGGCTTACGTGATGCCTCAGGCAAAGTGCGTAACTTAACCCCACTGCATGGCTAAAAGCTGGACAAGACTAAACCTGTTACCATATGGCAATGTGGGACATTTTCACAAAGAACAAGAGTGAAGAATAGATATATGAGATGACATTTATAGAGGGTTTGCCCGTCGGTATCCCCGAATCCAATATGCTGATTGAAGAAATACCCCGACATTAATAGACTTCCATGGTTTGGAGGGATCTACCACAGCAAGATCGAAGCGACGAATCAACTATATATGGCGAGGGCTTGTTATTAAACTTGTTATTAATGGACGGTGTCGTGAACCGATGTTGCACTTACCTCAACAACAACCTTGTTCAGTTCCATTAACGCAATATTCTTTCCTAGGCATTGCCATCGCCCATAGCCAAAGACGAGTTCAAGAGTTCCCTCCATAAGGCGGATTTTATCTCGAGAGCAATCTAGCCAGCGTTCAGGGCGGAACTCATTGGAGTCTTCGCCCCATATATCAGCTCGACGGAATATTCCCCACGCACAATATCCAATCTTGGTTCCTTCAGGTATATATCTACCGTTAAAAGTGTCTCCACCAGAGGGGACTTCTTTGGACATGAGACCGACAACCGGTGGATGGATTCGAAGCCCTTCTTTGATAACGGCCTGGAGGTATGGCGTTGTGCGTGCCTCGCTATCAGTGATAACAGGGAGACTTGGTTTTGCCTGGTCGATTTCTGCTCGCAGCCTCTCAGCAACGCGAGAGTTAGTGATGATATAAAGCATGGTCGCTCGAATGGCGGTAGCCGTAGTGTCAGCTCCCGCTAGATTTGTCAAGCATCAGCAATTAGGGGCACTCGGTCGTACGAGACAGTCTTTTTGGATGACTTACATTTGCATCAGTATTTCGGACTCAACTTCGTGTTGGAGCAGACCTCGCGCGACAAAGGAGCCTATCATGTCTCTCTGAATCTTGGGATCCTCGCCGAAGCGCTCCGCCGCCACTTTCTTTGCAATGGCCATGACCTTACCGACACCAACCTTATCTTTCTCGGACGGTAGCATTGCTTTGAACATAGGAAGCTGTAAGAGTTTGATGACCCAAGGCATAACAGTAGTAACCATTATAGTGGGCATACTCTCTTCCATTGCAGTGATGTAGCCATTCATGTCAGAGTCGGTCTCCAAGTCACCAAATCGCTTACCAAAGGCCAGAGCGGATATGACGTCCAAGGTAAAATATTGAGCCTTGTAGCCAAAGTCGAAAGGTCTACCTTTGGCTATGTATTTTGTATCTAGTAGGTCGATAAAACGCTCCACGTTGACATCAACAGTCGTCTCGATATTATCGACCTCTTTGCCTGAGTAAGCTGCTGCCATCTTAGACCGAGTCCTGGCGTGCAACTCATCGTTACGCTGGGACAGAACATTGTCTTTGGTTGGATCGAGGCGCATTGCATCGTATCAACTTGAGCGTTGATATCGTGTACGGACATTAAGCATGCGCTTCATGAGGTCTGGGTCCGAAGTGATGAGATCGTTTGGTCCCACGCGAACAATATCTCCTAGGTGAAATGTTAACCAGAGGACTCATAATGCGGTCATACTAGACCGAGAGAGCTGAAAAGAATTAACAAGGTTGAAATATATACAGGCCCCTTCAAACCTCGCAAATGCTTCACCAAGGACCAGCAATCACTCGACATGCAGGAAGAACGTAAGCAAAGATATCAAATGACCAATATGGTTCTGAGACCTCATTTCCTATTAAACAAACTTACCATATTTCTGACATGCTTCCCAAAGGTCGAGATGAGTGCGGCCGCCACCGACCCTAGAAATCAACCACGCTTGAGTGAAGCCCGCAATTGCAGGGCCCTTGAAATGGCGCAGGCGAGCCCATTGACGCAGCGTTAAGACAGCATAGCCGACAAGAACCAACGTTCCGACGAGAACGGCGGCTCGATAATCAGGTTGAAAGTGCATCATCGAACTAGGCAGAGAGAAGAATAAATAAAGGAGATGGAACAAGATGGTTGCATATATGCATGGTCGAGAAATAAAAAGGCCTCTTCTCTGTAACTCGAGAACCCTTCACTTGTCCATCCATACCCCGCTTTTCGGGTGAAGCATCCAAGTTCTATCGTTATTTGCACTGACGTGTCAACTCGGAGTTAATTCCTGTCTGGGATTTCCTGCATGCTCTGGAAACTTAATATCAGTCATCAGTTGATCTTTGCCACTTAGAGACACATGAAGAACAGTTATACCTAATGCTACTGATGGGAAGTTTTCCGCCGGATATGCGCTTTTCGTGGATGCTACACCAGAAAGTAATTACTATATATAGATTACTTAAATGGAATGAATGACGGCAGATCGAAAGTTTAGCATTGGTACATATTTTAGAAGCCAATATATTCACTAAGGAATGTGCTTATAGAACTCAATATGTAGTTTTATAAATCGCAAGCAGAGTCTAGCTAATACTAGGTTATTTTATCTAGTGTCCTTAGACCGTGTGAGTACATCCCGTAAGTCTATCTAGCCCAGTAATAGCCGCGCCTGCTTACTACTTTCAGATCACTCTATCACATTTCATTTGAAGCAGGTGGTCTTGACTTCGATGCAAGCAACGATCTATTGTCAAGGATATTAGCCACTGGGGCACTTCTATAATAAGGACTAATTTGATTTTCCTTTATAATTTAAAGAAACGTGCTTTTAAAGAGGACAGGTTGAAAATGATGGAAGTTCCTTATACTGAAAAGTGCAGATGGCTTGCATGATTTCGACCACGCCAACCAATCGAAGCCGTTTCAGCTCTCATGCAGTTATACTAATAGATTAGGCAGAAGCATTATTACTAAGGTAATATAATGCGGGGTAATAGATATAGCTTCTCAAAAGAACGCACCTACTAAATCATTTTATCCTTCCTCTTTCACTAGAGGCTCGGGTATCTGATAAACGGCAGTTGTGCCTTTTGGTGACGAACTTCCTTTCGACTTCCCCTACAATACCCCATATCATGTTCATTGTCTATACAACAGCGGATTTACAGCAGAGCGACGTGGTTCAAGCGAGGTGGTGGGAAGATAGGATTGTCAGCTGCCTTCGGCATAGAACATCTATTACCGAAAATACCCGAAAGGCTGTCAGAGGTTTCGGCCATGGCATGGACAAAAGAGAAATCAAGCACTATGTGCCATTCAGCAGGTAAATAGCCCCATTCTCTATACCTTTCTCTGCTAACTGAGTCTTAAAGAATCAACAACCAAATTGTCAAGATTCTGACTACAATGGGAACACAAGACGGGCAGGGCATGACACGAGAACAATCTGTGGGGTATTTGAAATGGGTCCTTGCCGAGCTTGAAATGGCAAACGTCTACCCCGATAACATATCCTCCGATTATGACCTAGTGGAAGCGGTAGGCGTAGTCCCGCCAAAGACCGAGCCTCGCACCAACCGTTATAGCTACGACTTATGGATGTCCTGGGCAGTCGACGCCATCTGCGATTGGCCGTCTAATCTGTTCCAAGGGGAGTCTGAGGGTGACGGGCAAGGCCATCAGTTGGATAAGCCAAAGAAGAGCGAGGAGTTTATCCTTCGACAGAGAGTTCTTGAAGCGGCACTATGGCTCAAACTCAGCATTCCAGGTAGGCAATGGAATTGCGCAGAACCTACAAGTTTACTAAACATGGTAACAGGACTCAAATTATCCCCCAGGCTGAATGATCCCGAGCACGGTTGGGCCTTGCATATCGACAAACTTTGGGCGGAGGGCCCGCCTTCACAGTCCCGCCACCATCAGTTGAGCGACCCGTGGTTTTTGCCCATCTATCAAAGATCACCCCACCAGAATGAAAATGGTAATCTTTTGGCGGCGCCAGATGAGTTATTCTCTAGTACAGAATTGCCTATCATTCGAGAGGAACTACGGGGTAAGCTGACCAACGAGAATGGTGCGTGGGGCTTTCGCTAGAGAAGGGTAGTTGGCTGAATGCATATCGTCACGCTCATTTCAAAATCTTAAGATGTCACAGAGCAGAAATATCCTCATACTGTCTTTTTAACAGCTATCTAGCTACATCAAGTATCCAGTTGCCTTCGGCACACTGACTCTCTTATAGGCAAGTTTGCTAGTGTCAGGTTGGAGGAGAATAGATAGTGATGTAAGCCTTTTCAAAGGGTCCTCTATGATTCTTTAAACCTTCTCATCAACATTTCCGAGACCGTGATGCCAGGCAATCACTTGCGACTGGGGCTATCGCCGACAGGTCCATCAATCTTGAAGGTAACAGGCTTCTTCTGCTTGCAAATTTCGTCAGCTGGGCCGGTACCCTGGCTATTGTCACAGAGGGTAGGAATGTCTCGGCCGCCTCGAAGATCGGCGTGGCTAGAAAGCAGTCAGCAAGTGGTGACAAGCAGAGTAGTGCGGATAAGACGTACGAATCCCCGACATCGTGATATACCATGACATGGAAGTTATCGGCCTTTTTGCCCTTCCAGACGGTAAAAGAGTAGTTGGATTTACCGCAGCTGTAAATATCATCGGCCTCAGGCCATGCCAAGTTCTTTCCAGAACACTTCAGGTTCTTAGCATCTGCACCGTTCAATGTAAAGGAGACAGTGTCGAGCGTGGTGCCGACGGGGCTTCCGACCCTGTTGACAGAGAGGTTGGAAATGGTGACTTTCTCCTCGGCACCGGCCATAGCCTGGGCTATGAAGGCGATGAAGCTGGTGTAGACTGCGGAGCGCATGTTGGCGATGGTTGATTATAAGATGAGGGTCTGAATTGTGCTGTTGAGATATTTATGCTGTGGTGCTGAAGTGATGAGAAGACTTGGAAAGAAAGTTCTTATAGTTTGAAGGGTTATTATATTTCTAAATTAAAATAACTGACCGCTAGATCATCATAAATCCTGTAGAGCGGGTGCTTTCCCAATCAAGGCATAAGTATAGTTACACGTATACCTTACATGTCGCTTAGGCGGCCCATGGAAGCGCCACCATCTCTATTAGGCAATTGCCGACATCCGAATATCGCAATGCAATTGATTCTCGTATATGCTTGTAACGTATCCGTTTGACTCGTACGAGCTTTAACCAAAGTTCTTCCGCCTAATAAATGTGGTGGATCCTCGTGCATAAGATGTCCTCACAAGTAAGCTCAGCTCTGTAGTCAGATACGTCTACTCAGATTGATAGTCTTTATCTGCTCAAGTTGGACTGGCAATTTCAATAGCTACACCACGTATCTCTATACTATATACACCTTCTATCTGCACGACTGGATTCGCAGTAGGGCCCCATGGTACTACTGAATCAACCTTCTCGTCCGACTCAATTCCTCTTCGCTGTGATCCTTCCCCACCTTGAGCCATTTTCACCTCGAGCAATATCGATTTTAAGCCAATAACGCATTGTCAGCTTATTTCACTTTGCCAAGCAAAGGATTGGGGCGCAGCAGAGGCGCGAGGCAGACATGAAAAGTCACTGGCATTGTCACGATCTCATGACGCGGCCGGTTAATCGAAATCAAAGTGATATCCAATAACATCTGTTCAAGTCTACTAGACACCTGAGCATCCAGAGCGAGCTGATTCTGAGACAGAAATGAGGTAGTCATGGTTAACTGAACAGGGATAAATGTCATGTTTGCAGTGTACATGGCCTCGATCCTCCTTCTCCACCTTGAACTGTGGCAGTGCACAATACGAAATTGGTACCACGTATCCGTAAAATGACCCCTGATGATCTCGCTTAGAGTTGGTGACTTCTTTACTTTACTCCCTATTAGTAAAGATGTATGATATTTTTGTCCAAAGAATACGTGTTTCAGTTGTATTACTAAATTCAGAAGTCAAATACATAGGGTGTATCACTCCAGATACAAATCAAGGTCATATAATTACTCCACGGTTTTCAAGCCGCGAAATGGGCGGAAGCCAATTCATAAGTGAAGTGGGATAATGTTCCAACAATCTTAATGAAATACTTTCTCCCTCTTCATAACAATACTGCAAACCAAACAAATAGATCCAGCACCAATGATCGGAACATATGCGAGCTGTATAATTAGCTCTAGTAATCCCATGAATAGCCTCTGCCCTGACGTCAGGCATTGCAGAATCGATCAGCCCGCTACCTACGCCAGCGAGAGCGTCGGCTATCTCGGTTGACGATGCATTGGGGAAGATGTTTTTAAGAGCTTGCTGACCATAGTTGACGAATAGAACGCCCGACATACCGGTGCCAAAGACAATACCCAGCATCTGCCCCACTGTCATGAAACCAACACTATAGGGTATTTCATTTGCTTGAACCTTCATCTGGGCAACAGCAAAGCCGGCTTGGCAGAAGCACCCAACGCCGGTGCCCAATATGATGCTAAAGCCATAAATCTTGGCATTAGATGTATGCTCGTCCACAGTGTCTGTAAGACAGTTAGCAAGGTTGGCGATGAAACAGAAAAGTATCAAATGTAACTGACATAATAGAACGCCACCACTAAGCTCTATCAGAGAGCCGACGAAATACCATGGATAAAAGTAGCCAGTATAGCCCATGAATTGGCCATTCAACAGGTTGAAGGCAACGAGGAAGAGAATGAAGGGCAGCAGGTGTACTGAGGTCTCGACGGCAGTTGTTCCACGAGTGAACTGGTAGTAGAGTGGCAAGTAGAAAATTCCAATAAAACTGCCAAAGGTTGCCAGCACTAAGGTAGGATGGTCAGTTTAGACGTGAGGGAGATGAGCTAAATGACTTACTCATTGTAAAGAATAGACAAATCATGGTACGACTCTTCCAGAGGTGCATGGGGAATGGTCGATTTTCCAAAGTAGTACCAATCTGGAATATCTGCTGCAAGACAAACATAATGAGCAAGACGCCAGCAGTGACAAATAATCCGATACTCCTGCCTGCATCCCAACTCCAAAGCACTCCACCAAAGTTCATAGCCATGATGAGGCATAGAACAGAGCCTATCGACAGGAGAGTACCGAGGTAGTCTATCTGCGCAAGGCGACTAAGCAAGGGCACACCAGCCTGGGGCTTGAAATCGGGGAGAAGAAGGAAGTAGATGGGACCAATAACAGCCCCAACAAGTAAGTTCAAATAGAAGGCCCACCGCCATGTGGCACCGCTGTCGCCAAGCGAGCCTCCGACGACTGGGCCAAGAACGGTACCTATTCCCCAGATGAAACCCGTGAGGCTGAGATACTTGGGTCGTTCGGCATTGGTAGTGGTGACAGACAAGAGGGTCAGGAGACCCATGTACATTCCACAGCCTCCCGCCCCGGCAATAGCACGTCCCACGATGAAGGAACTAATATCGGGTGCGCCCCCACATAGTGCTGAAGCGCCCATGAAGACAGTAGTTGAGCCAATGAACAGCTTCTTTGCTGAGAACGTGCCATAGGCTTTGGACCAGGGGAGGGCTGTTGCAGCCGAGGCAAGGGCAAAAGACACACCCAGCCAGGGGACCAGATCGACGCGTCCATACGTCTCGACGACCTTGACTTGGACATTGGCCACTACTGTATTGTCGAGTGCATAGAGGAAGAGAGCAGAGAGTAGGGCGCAAATAACAAGAACCCACTATGTTGAGCACTTGTTAGCAAGGTTTATTGAACGTAAATGCATTATACTCACTTTAATACCATGAACTAACCGAGGAGAGCTCTGATCCTGAGCTGGCTCGTTGCTTGCATCCTCAGGACCTGGAGATGGTGATATGTGATTGTTATCCGTGCTGTACGCGGAATCTTTCTCTTGAGGTATAGACATTTTTGAGTATCAAAATTTGTAAACACAATAAGGCTTATGATGAAGTGATGGTGGAAGGAGATGCTTAGGAGTTGAGATACGAATAAGTACTACGCAACGAAATTGAGGGTTATGTAGTTTTGGTTCGTTTAAAGAACAGAGAGAACCTTAATGACGTATTTGTCAGCGCGCCAGTTAACATTGTGTCGAGCGAAACCAACTTATGCTTGGAAATCAAATACGAAAATACCCTGAACACGGCAGTTATTAGTTTCAGGGCGATTCTCGGCACAATAGGGCGGAATCCGGCCCGTGCCGTAACCTTGCGGCATACTCCGTACTGTGTAGTATTTCCAGGGGGGCAGCGCTTGTTTATGGTATAGCGTCCGGGCCGGGGAGATCATTACGTGACTAAGAGCCGTAGCGCATTGGCGAGATCTATGCACGTGTTGGTACGTAGCCGTCCTCACTGGAGGTATCCTTTCCAGGCCATGCTTGGGTTGTTTAATGAGATGCAGGCCACGGATAAATTCGGGGCTCAACGAAGGGAATGACAATAGCATCCAAGTCATCCTGAAACTTGACCTCGCCTCACTTCATACCTCCCTCTAGAGATCTCAAACTTGCTCTTGCTCATCAAGATGACAACAATCACACAAGTTCAACATTCGGGGCTGAAGTGGTCAAGCTCAACAGTAAACAGTTGTACGATACTACCAAGATCGAGTTTGGGCTTGGATACAGTATCACTACCCGTGTGAGAAGCGCTGGGTTGACTCTCGGTGCAGTCGTCTATAGCTCATGGGCGATAGTTCTATCTCGGCAGCTGGGTACCAACAATATCACCTTCGCAACCACTGTGTCGGGCAGAGAAGCTCCGGTCATAGGTATTCATGATCTAGATGGACCTGTCATGAGTACTGTACCTCAGAGAATACAGCTCGATCCTGCATCTACCCTACGAGAAGTAGCCAAGAAGACAATTGGTGGATTTGCCCAACTCCTCAAGCATTCTCAAGTGGGGATCCACGGAGCACTGAAAGCGGGCGGAATTGCTTCGCAAGAATTCGACACACTCGTCAACATCTTGATTGATAGCCATGACGAGGAGGAGTTAGCAGAAACAAACTCCCGTACTATCTTCAAGAAGCGTGACCCGAGGCCCCAGTGGGAGTCTGGACACGGTATGACTGCTCTAGAAGTTCAAGAGCCACGATCCCAGGAGAGATCAACTATTCTGCGACTAGCAAGCAACATAGACCCTCGCCGATTAGGGTTCATCAAGGATTCGTTGATTGAGGTGCTTGCGCTTCTTTGCGAGGAACCGGATGCTATACTCTCGTCCGTCAGTACCATGGGCACTGCCGAGTACAGCCCACCGCAAGACTTCCTTTACAGCTCCTTCAAGAAAATCGCGTGAGAGGACCCGGATGCAGTCGCTATTGAATTTGACAACAAGACAAAGATCTCTTATCAAGACCTGGACAAACTGGCGAATCGATTTGCCCATACACTGATAGATGCTGGCGTTCAAACGGGAGATCTTGTGCCTCTGATGCTCGATAAGTCAGTCGACATGATGGTTGTCATCCTTGGTACTATGATAGCTGGAGCAGCATACGTTACTTTGAGCCCCGATAACCCCAAGGATAGGAACGCCTATATCGTTTCTGACACATCTGCAAAACTCCTTGTTATCCATCCTGAGTACGTGGAGTTCGGCGATCACGTCAAAAGATCCTTGGGCGTGGATATGCTGGTGATGAGCGGATATGACAACTTGAATTCGACGAGTTTGAGTGGCAAGGAGGCAGACTCATGTCCGATTGTCGACCATACCCCAGACAATCTGGCATACCTCGTTTACACTTCCGGAAGCACTGGCCTCCCCAATGGTGTCAAGGTTCCGCACAGAACTGCTGCTGCTGCCGTTACAAGCATGGTACAGGTCGAAGGTCGAAATGAAGGCGTGTGGAGGACCTTGCAGTTCGCCAATTACGTATTTGACCCATCGGTTCAAGACTTCTTCAACACTCTCATTAGCGGCGGAACACTGTGCATGGCTCCTACAGACGTCTTGCTGTCCGATGTTCAACCAGATGGACGCCCGTCAGGCTATCATCACGCCGACAGTTGCCAAGTTGTTCAATCCGGCTGATATCCCGGGCTTTGAGACGTTGATTGTTGGGGGAGAGCCTCTGACCTTGGACGTAATCAAGAGCTGGGCACCGCATTGCAAGATATTGAACGTGTACGGCCCAACAGAAACCTCGATGGTGGTGACGACAAAACAGGTTCAATTATGTTCTGAGCAAGAAAGCCATGTTACTGGTAACATTGGTGCCCCATTTGACACCGTCATGGCATTCATCCTCGATCCGAATGGCGAAGGGCTGCAACCTTACGGTGCTGTTGGAGAGCTTTGTATTTCTGGTCCTCAAGTCACATATGGTTCCATCAATCGGTCTGACTTGACAGACGCTACATACTTCGATAGCCCTTCTCTTGAGGCTCGAATCTACCGAACTGGAGATTTAGCGCGATGGTTGCCGGGCGGGGAGATCGAGTGTCTCGGCCGAAAGGACAACCAGGTCAAGATCCATGGTCATCGCATCGAGCTCGGAGAGGTTGAGAACGTCATACGAAACTCAGGTCTCGTTAAAGATGCGATTTCCGTGGCTGCGAACGTCCATGACAAACTCCACCTGGTTGCTTTCTGCATATTCAGTGATGCAGCTGCTGAAGCGGATGGAAATGGCATCATAGGCCCCTCCCGTCTCAGTAATGCTTTTGCGAGCCTCAATGAGAAGCTTGGGTCCCTGGCAACTTACATGGTACCCATGTACATCATTCCCATGGCTACCTTTCCCAAGCTGCCGTCCCGAAAGGTTGACCGGAAGACACTGCAAAAGATGTTGGTCGACTTTGATCGAGAGATCTTGGTGCAATGTACGCTCCAATCTCCCAACGAAGGCCATGCCATTGTGCAATGTTTTTAATCTTTTTGTCTCAAGTAGCAGCCACATAGAGAAGTCTTCTAAAAAGAAAAGCAGTCATTAACTCAAACCATAGCACTAGACGAGAACCCACGCTAATTATCATGGACGCCACTATCGCGCATTTGACAAATGCCCCATAAAATGATGCGCATTCATCACCAGGCCGCCAAAAATGTCAAAATTTGAGGAGGCTGGCGGTATGCCGAATATCTATGGCTGGCTGTCGGCAACAAGGCTACATAACAATAAACAATAGTAAACTGTGCAGCACGCACACGATGTAATAGGGGCAGTTCCACCTCAGATTTCGTACCCACCGTGGCCGGCAGGGGTACGTAGCAAAACCTTTCCATCAGGGGTTGCTGACAAGCATGAAATCTACTCTAGAAAAGAGGAGCATTGTGATGATGATCCATTACAAAAATGAGAGTCGGCTATAGCACAAGTTAGATTCCAGCAGCAATAATCTCTTCAAAAATAACTATCCCTAAAGTTGGTTAGCTTACGGAATCTCTAGCATCGTGTTGACGGTTATTCCGGCCGGTAATCTTTCACAGATGGTTCCAGTCCACCAACGATAAGTAGTTCATCAGCTGCGCCTTGGCTGCATATGAGCGAGTCATTCAGTATCCGTATCTTCGTATTGTATCCATACTCGATGGGCACACGACATTTGCATAGGCGAGCAGGCTGCGCTTCCTATAGGCCGCCCTGAAGCTGTACGCCATCTGTTCCGTAGCGTAGGGACTTGCGGAATCTAGGTTCCGATGCTTAGACCCATCCATGGGGCCCTGCAGTGAGAATCACGATTGGTCTTAGTTGAAATATTTTCGGATAATCCCTATTCTCCTTAGATGTTCTGACCTTGAGGCAAGACTAGTAGACCATCGAACTCTTTAGCGTGAACTTTATTAACGGATTAGCCATATTTACTTCTCTAACCTCCATAACTCCACATAGGCCTGCTTCCAGTAGGCATAGTTGAAATTTCTATTATTAATTAGCGGACCTCAAACCCTGGCTTAGGGTCCGGATAACAGTTATCCAGAATAAGCCACTTGGTTTTTCATGTATTACAATGTCGATCATTGATGCGAAACACCGGCTAACGAGTGTATATTAAACCCGTGCCGTGTCCTTGTCCTCGGGCGAGTTTGTCTTATTTTGTCCTTATGCATCTTATTCCGTATTGGCCATGACAGCCATACCAACAGTCCAGCCTACTGGGCTTGGTTTAGCTCAGCTGGTTGTATCAATTGTCTTTGGTATTTTGTCGACGGTTGTTGTTCTGATTCGTACGACTATCAGGATGCGAAATAATGTATTTGGAAGTGACGACATTCTCATGCTTATTGCCTATGTTGGTTTTGCCATTCACTACCGTTTAGACTCTCACGACTCACCTTTCGATACTAGATCCTCTTTGCTATTCTGGTCGGCATAACATGCCAGGCCACATATTATGGAATGGGTACTAGAGATTCAGAACTTCCTGAGGGGATCTACCCTCGTGGAAAACTGGTAAGTAATCCTGGGTTCGTATCGGCTAGTATCTAACAGAGCCTCGCCTCACATGCAGTTCGTCTGGCTCTTCCAAATCCTTTACTGCGCGTCTCTCGTCTTCATCAAAGCCTCCATCTGCGACGCCCTCCTCCGAATCGCTGTCATCTCGTGGCACCGGGTAGTTGCATGGATAACACTCATCATGGCCGTCATCTCCGCCTTGATCGTCTTGATCAGCCTTTTCGTCATCTGCAAACCAATACAAGCAACATGGGACGGTGACGGGAAATGTGCACCGCCTTACACTTTAGCCGTACTTGCTTGTCTTGTATCGGCCTCGTCGATTGTAACCGACCTTGTTTGTGCAGTGCTACCGGCACTGATGCTGTACAAAGCTCAGATGAAGAGGGCCACAAAAATATCTATCAGCATAGTGCTTGGTCTAGGTGCCCTGTAAGTCAAGTTGCCTTGAATAAATGAGGTTTTTGTATACGTTTACTGATGTTGATAGTGCGTCTGTGGCAACTATTATTCGAATGCCTTACGTCTTATTCTACTTCCATCCCGAGCCAGATTATTTATGTGAGCGGCTTCTTTTCCCGCTCCCTGGCACGTTACCTTACTGACGCAAATCAAGATCGGCATTGCTATGTCGCTTTGTGGTCCACTTTCGAAGCAGGAATTGGTATCATAGCCGGCTCTCTACCAGCTCTGCGAAAAGTCGTCAAGCGCTGGATCACCTTCGACACCTCGGCCGGGCACCCTTCAGGAACTACACCTACGCCATTTACAGGCTCTGGTGCGATGGGAATTACCAGCCATATTGCGACAGCAACTCACTCGAAACGAAGAAACAGGTCGCAGGATGCAGAAGATGGAAGGGTCAAGGGTGCTTGGGAGCCCCTTGATGATAGTTCATCAAAGAGAAGAATTTATGTCACTGTGGATATGGAGATGCATACTATGGAGCACCAAGCGAGCTCGGTGGGATCTCGTGACTCGGACGAAGCATTTGCTCGTGCATCATAATGCAAGCATATCGATATTTTTGCCTTTATTTACATATTCACATATTACTACCAAGTTTACAAGTCAAAGACTAGGTTTTAGCCACTGACTTGGATGGCAAAGACACGCTTCCAGCCATAGGCCTCAACTACAAATAACACTTCTAGCTCGTAATTAAGATATTATACCATAGTGCCTCCACAAATCCAACCTGTATCAGAATTATGACCAAAATTTCGATTCTATAGAACCAGAATTAGTGGATGCTCATCTTGCGGAGTGTATTCGGTATGTGACAGAATTTAGCGAGAAGGCCAAGATTTACCCCCACTCCGAATTATAATCATAATTCTGAAAGAATTAAGTTAAAGTTAAAGTTAAAAACTTAAATAGCAAAGACAAACCATTTCAATTCCTTCTTAACATTACAGAAAACTTTAATCTACCTTCTTAGTAATCAAAGCTTCCATACATATACAAAGCGTCCTCCATCTTGTGGATCTAGCCCCCGCCATCCCAGCATCTTCATCATCACTCATCAAATCTGATCGCAATGTCGCAAAGAGTTCGACCGCCTCAGTCAAATGCCACAAAAGCAACACAAGACGTTACTGTACGGTTGTCATGGCCATGGTTCTCTGAGTTATCGCCCTATCTTCATACAAATCTTTTATTCGGCGATCCAACCGTTCCCGATCAAAGGATAAATCGAGAGAGTCTTGCGTATGATGTCAGGTATCTCAAGTTACCATTTCTACAGTCCTTGCCAGAAGCAGAACAAGTTCCGGCTCTCATCCGGAAAGAGTTATGCCTCATCTTCTTTGAGAAGACAGCCCAAGGATTACGTGGCCTGGAGACCTATCAAACTCGCTGGCATCGAGACATTAGCATGGTAACTTTGGATAAGCGATATCGAGATATTAGTCCAACGTACACTAGTCAGTTTCTTAACAAGGAACTAATGGTTTATTTTGAACCAATCTCTGTGGGTGGCTGTTATAGTCGCCAAATTGCTTGCTATATCTACCGAGCATGGTTGCGTCTCTTTAATGGAAGACCACCCTTTCAGCGAGATAGCTACTTTGCCAAAGCGGCACAGATTGCAGGCAATGGGAACGGACCCCAGGATCTACACCAGCTGTCAATACTCCATCGCAGGCTGTGTCAACAGATATCGAGGCATTTGGACGACAAGGTCGATTTTTATTCACACCGATCATCAAAGTCGTCAAATATATTGAAACCACCCTTTTTCGAGCCGATACCTAGCAGAAACATCCAATCTTGGAGAGAGAATGGTTATGCTATTCGGCATCTGTTTCGTGCGCTGTACATGGTTGTCGATAGTCAAGCTTTGGTCGAACCTGCTGAGCCTGGCCCCGCCGAGCCACACAATGACCATTATGACTGGTTTCGTTATCGTGAAGACGCTGCTGAGAGAGATTTAGAACGATGCACTGTGCTACTTGTTAGAACAGGTGATGAGGCCCACCTTTCTAGCCCCATCAGCTTTTTGCCCTTATTTGAAGGCGGTTTGGCTTTGCCAGTGAATCGTCAAGACTATTCCGGCGAGGTTCCTAGCAGAAGAGGCCAAAGGCAGTTGGGAGAGGACTTTGACGAAGCTGTTGTGCGCGTCAAATTGAAAGCTGCTGTGCGTTTTATATGGGAGCTGTTACAAAAAGAGGCGTCCCTCGAGGAGGTCAGACAAGTATATGATGGATTAAGAGAGGAACAGGAGACATTCTGCCAGGCATGGGTTGGAAGGGTTATGGCTCATTCTGAAAAGGTTGGCATTGATAAGAACGGGTATACCTGGCTGGCCGTCCGTCGAGCTCTTGCAAGGCTGAACAATGAGGCTTTCGAGGAAGATCAAGTGCATCCGTGTTGGGAGAACCTCAGGCGCTGGTTATAGTAGGAAGAATCTGTTAGTGGGCTGAGAGGAAGCACTTTGAAAGAGTGCTAGAGCGTGCTGGCTTTAGCTTCAGGTAGATAGATCAAACGGGGTCATTCTTGTCCGTAGATTCGTCTTCAAGTGCTAGCCCAGGACTGGACTGTACAGATTCCAAGAAATGGCACAAAGTGTGACATCCGGGTTGGCAAGGAGTCGATCGACAAGCTCGTGTCAAGGATTCTCTTCTAGTGCTCGGTGAATGAGTTCAGTTAGAAATTTTTCTCCCACTTTTGACTCGTTTACATCAATGCCTTATGGTTTGTCTCTTGATTCTGAAAGGTGTGAGTCATCGGCAAGTACTGATAAGCAATGGAATGAAACCAACATAACTCTAGAAATTAGAGTCCACTATCAGATTACTACCTTTGAACCGTCCATCAAGCAAGAGATAGTGCCCGGAAGTATGAAAGCACCTATAGGCAGCAAATCCGCTCATCAGCTGTCACATGCACCTTCTGAGCTGTTATTTAGCCTGGGCTAGCCTATGACGTGCTCAAGTACAACAGATTGTTCTTCATTACCTTTGACGGCCTGTAGCATGTTTCCGCTCCAAACGTAGAATAAGGAGTCTTTTAGCCACGCAACTCAGTAGAATTGGGAGGTGAAGAGTTTGAGACGATTGAAAAACAAACTTCAGATATCAGAAGATGTGACATTTATCAATACTCGGGACTCGGGACTTCGCGATATACAAGGTAGAGTCCAATAGAAATGTTAGAGTTTTTAACATAGTATCGATTTGAGAACGGGTTGTTTTGTTCAAGTTTAGCCTTCTATGTCTGTCGTAGCTTTAGTCTATGATGGATGCCCTGGCTACTTGTTAAAAGCCCCCTCTACCACCTCCTCTGCCTCTTCCTCTGCCCCCTCCTCGGCCATAGCCCCGGTTCCGCTCTTCTTCAATCTTTCTCCATCTATCTATCTGCTCATGGCGTAGTTGACGTGGAGTCTTTCCCTCCGCATTCGACAAGTTCATCAACTCCACTCCTCCGGCCTTCACCAGTCTGGACAACATATCCTCTTGTGCTTGTGTTATCTCCTCGACGGAGATATCCAGATTGATTACTTGATAAACACCGAGAGCAGCTCTATGCAAGGCCGTATCTTGTACTAGATTCCTTTGAGCAGGGTCAGCACCATGCTCAAGCAAACATGAGACGGCATCAGCAAAATTAAGATATCCGGCTGCAGTGTGCAATGGCGTGTTCCCGGCGTTGTCTACATCTGTAGGCTTTGCACCGTGGGCGAGTAGAATGGTAACAGCAGCTGGGTCGACAGATATAGTACCACCATAAGGGCGGAATAAGCCATGGAGAGGCGTTTCATTCTTGTCATTGCGGATGCTTGCATCTGCGCCTCTGTTACATAACAGTTCGAAGATAGGTGTGTAAGACTTGGTACTTCGACCGAAATATTCAGTCGCGTAATGCAAAGGTGTATTTCCGTGGTTATCTTGAATATTGACTGTTGTCGGATTGAGGTTGAGGAGCATTTTGATAATGCTATGGGTATTTCGTGCCCGGTCTTGGGATATCAGTCTTGGAATAGGCTGACACTGATTTGTCACGTGGCTTCGAGTTGCCCAGTGAATCGGAAGGCTTCCATGACTGTCTGGAGAGCATATCATGTCCGCAATATCAACTCCAACACCTCGACGATCAATCAATGTCTTGACAGCTTGGGGGTTGGCATGAACACATGCAATAAATATTGGAGTGACTTCAATACTTCCATTGTAATCGCGATGATTCCAAAAGAACAGATACAATGAGTTCTGTTCCACCTTGGTATGGATATGGACATCAGCGCCACTGTCAATGAGCCTGTTCAACAACTCGCTCCCTGCCCATTTCGCTGCCAAAGAAAGAACCGTATTGGGCATTTTCTCCCTGGAGTTCATCGGATGAACGGTATCAGAAGCACAGGCACCGCAATCAAGCAGCATATTCATTATTGTCTGGCTGTTGTCAATACAGACTTTATCCGAGTCAGGTCCGCGACAATATCTGTCTGTGTAGATATCTGCAGCTGCCGCTATCGCACTGTAGCCCTTGCGGTCACGATCGTGGATGCCAGCGTATAGTGGTCGATGATCGATCAGGAATTGCACCATATCAACATGGCCCCACCTGGCGGCCTCGTTCAACAACTGGAATCCGAACTTCTCGAATCTAATCGGTTTTGTGGTATCGAGACCTCTCGTGGAGTGATCGAGGAGCGATTGGAGTGTGGCGAGATTTCCATTTTGGATTGCGCATTCGAAGAGGTCGCATATTCCGTAATAACCCTCATCATCATTGGGAAGATCAAATACCCTTGGAACGGCCCAAGGTACTGTAGTGAAGTATTTCTCAAGGAACTGGGCATCATCTCGTTCCACGATCTTATAAAGAAGGCGATAGTCCTCAGTTTCATATAGAATGGAACCATCTCGATCGATCATAGTCATGGGTACATCCCGAGGATAGAAATGGGGTTCATCTTCCTCATAGTCTTCATCAGGGGCCCGATTGAATCTCCGATAGGACGACTCGGTATTTGGGGAGGGAGATGAAGTCATGATAATGAAGTGTAAGGTTTATTGAAAGAATGAGGAAAAAGCGATGGATGAGAGCAATACATACAAAGTGGATGGGCATGGTTGGTACTTATCAATTATCGACTTATTGGCTCCAATAGGTGGAGTCCATAGAAAAATCTACAGCCAGTTAAATATGCCCGGCGAACAGTCATAAGTCAGAGCTCATGGCACGATGTGCTGTCCCGTCTAATCCCAATCACACCTTACCTAAAAGTCTTCTCCATCCCTAAGATAAGATAAGTCACCATGCATGAATCCTAGCCTCCAACTAAGCTACTGCCATTATCACTCAGGATCTAATTCCAATGCAAACATAATAATACAACCAGAGACCAGCGCTGTCAGTACCAGCTTTAGAATCTCAGCTGTGAAAATCTAGCAACTTAATGTAGTGCTTTCAAGTTCTCTAGAATAGAACAGCATCCGTCACCGTTATCAACGCAGTGCCACTTGTTTCATCTATTGACAATACCAGGTTGTGTGAGACTCAGCATCTTTTCACTCGTCGAAAGTCTGCGTCGCCGAATCAGTCGCTGCAGTTGGCTTTGTACCTGCAGCGGAGCTTATAGCAACGTTCAGGAGCAAAAGTCCCAGTTGCAATAGGTTGGTCCCAGCCAGCAAGTAGATCAAGGCAGTGAGCATTACTCACAACAAAGTCTTTGTCACAAGCTGCCTTGCTCAAAGACGGGCTGGCCTCGGTACAGAGTTCATGGAGTAAAAATATCTTTATCGCCCTCATAGTAGCTTAAGCGAGGGTGGTGCGATAAATATATCTGGTTGGTAATTGCGAGTTTTCTCCTTTCTGACTTATTCCACTCCACATTAGCCCGTTATTCTACATTTCATCATCTCGAAATCCACACCCTCACCAGCTGTATCCTTAGAATCAGGCTCTGTCAAGATGTCTGATGATCTTAAAGAAATGATTCAACAGGTTTGGTGCCCCCCACGTAGGTCCAAGCTGGGACTTGAAGGGTAGAAGAACCCCGACAACTTTCAGTACTACCGTAAATGGGGTTTTACTATCTACCGCACCTATTATGGCAATGACGACAATTGGCGGGCGCTTTTGTACTCTTTGAGGCATCAAACCAAACTAGCATTTGGAGCCTTCGAAGATAACAAAGAGGTAGACCGAGATGTTAGGCGAAAGCTTCAGGAATCATTCTATCTTGATGTCCATGAGGATCCCTCGCTACTAACCGGACTTGATGTTCGAGGTCTCCGGGAATTCTGCAAGGCCGAAAAGCTCAAGAAGACTGAAGTCATAGAGAGAGGCGGCCGGAAGGTCCGCGTGAGCACAAGACCTCTTGAGAGCCCAGCCATGGCAGATTATCTATTTTATTTTGTTCTACTTGCCGATGAAGCGGTTTTTAAAAGATATAGAAACGGGGGAATCTATTGTCAAGGCCGTCTCATTGCTGTGGGATGGTGACGCGGGATGGGGATGGATGAGGATCCCAACAGGCTCTCTGTTGGACTTGTGGAATTTCCTCATGGTGCATGATGACCTAACAGAATACTGCCTTCGCTTCAACGGGCCTGAAGAACACCTCGCGGACGATATCTGGCCTGCGGAAGATGGAACTCATTTCACTTGTGAATATTCAGAGATCCGACCATGGCGGCACTACAGTACCCAAATCGATCTTGAGGATATGTACACTTCTCGTCGTGTTCATAGGGAAGGTAGCAGTAGCCCTTTACGCTGTAAAAGAAGCAGTAGTCCTCTATTTGGGGATTCAGACTAAGGAAGGTTGAAGCATCGACTGGAATTACATTCACCGAGATAGAAGAATTTCAATCAAGCTTGGTACAGGAACACATACAGAATCTAGATAATGCCCGACTAACATAACGAAAACTGCATACAACCCCCCAATCAAGCTCCTCCCATCTCCGTATTTTCATCCTCCTCTACGTCTTCATCTTAAGTAATATGACTGTTAAAAGCCGGAAACCCCGAAGTATCAATCCTCGTCAGATCACAATCATCTGCCATCTCCTGAAATTGTTCCATCATTTCACGCATCTAAACGGCATTTCCCTCCTCCAACTACACTCTGATTTCCCAATAGTTTGTCGATTAGTGCAACCTTCTCCCCAATCGCGTATATTTTCAGGAAGTTAAGCCAGTCTTTCAACTACCCTAAATCACTTCAACAGCTTGCCCCACTACACAACCGGGAGTACAATTCACGTTGTAGAAACCGGCGAGAGTAGGAATATTTTTGAGAGAGGCGCCGGTGTCATTGCGAACCAAGTGGAATAGGGTGTCGGGTGTTCCAAAATGAGCAGTAACTGAACATTACAATGCCTGTCGATTTCCATACGCACGTAGGTAGGCCAGACAATGACCATCACACTGAGAGGACTCATAGGTTCACATCTGCTAAAGAGTACCTAAAGTTATATAGAGATTTAGGTAAACTTTAGGTAGTTCCTATCTGATATAATTGAAGGAGGTGGAAAGCATGCTGGTTATTCTCTGACCTGCCTGGCACCTGTTAGATTCGGGCCTTTGCAAGGACTTGGCCACTAATTCTGTGGGGGCGACCAAGCTTGCAGCCAATTACTGCTAATAATAAACCAACAACCAACACAGCGTTACATGAACAGCGGCAAGACAAGACAAGGCTCTCCTCCTGTTAGGGCAGTGCATTGCATGTTTTTTCTTTTGTTTTTCCGGCTTGGCATCTGGCATGTCACGGCACATGGCGTGAGTTTTCACGGTTAGACCATGGGCCCCGACGCGTCAGATAACGACGGCTCATGCAGAAGATTGAAAGCTAAACAGCTCTAGCACTACCGAACCGAAGGCCCAGAATGCAAAACTGCATCACGAAAAGTAATCTGAGCTAGTTTTATGAGAAAACAATTGCCAAAAGCTGATATCTAACAACACGCAATCCCCGAGACGACCATATTTTAAGAAAACGGTGTATTAATAGATAGAAGCCGGAAATTTGCCGACGCCATTGTCAGTACAGAGTAGTAGTACCAGCAAACAAGGGCAAAGAACGGCTACTGAATATGCATTCGCGAGTCTTTGGCTGTCAGCCAGACCCCAATACAGCTGATAATACCCAGCTGTAATAGAGATAACTCATAGCAAAATAAGGAACTCTACCTAATAAACATAGTTATTTTATTCGATATTAGCTTTGTGCTCTCCGTTAGAAGCCCTCAAACAGATAGCGATAATTTGCTTCTCATAAGCTATGACTTTAAATGCTGCTCGCTGGTGGAGCACGGCGAAACTTAATAAGCAATATAGTATTTTAAGCAAGGAAGATGCAACAGCTCATACCGGTGGCAAACAGAATTAAAGGCTACTCTTTCATCTCATACAAAACCAGCCCGTTGGCGTCAAATTGTTCTTACATCTGCATCACCCCACCTAAAATCATACTATCTTCCCCAGCTCGAAACATTCGAAAATGACTCGTTCCATTGAAGAAATGATCGAAGACGTTTGGAGGCCCCCGCGAGGAGTGACGGCGAAAAACACGGACAGGAAGGATCCCGACAGTTTCCAATATTATCGCCAATGGGGATTCACTATCTATCGCACGTATTATGGCCCCGACTCTGACAAGTACTGGCCCGTACTTCTGGACGCCTTGGAACGGCAGACTGTCCTTGCGTTCGGCCTTTATGAGGGTAGAGAGTACACAAACCAAGACAATGCCAGAGAAGACACAACTCAAGGCGATGCCCAACGACTCAAGAAATTGTTCTGTCTTGACGCCTGTGATGATGCATTATTATTCGACGGGTTTGATATTGCAGCCATTAAGAAGTTGTGCGAGAGCAATGGACGGGATAGGACGCGCGCGAAGGCAGAGGATCTCTATTAATTCGTCTTACTCGCTGACGAGAAAGTATTCAAAGACATTGCTAAGGGAGAATTCATTATCAAGGCGGTTTCATTAGAGTGGGAAGAAGGAATTGAAGATGGGTTCGGCTGGATGAGGATCCCAACTGGCTACCTACTGGAGCTATGGCAAGCACTCAGGCTGTTTAGGCATGAGACTTATAATGTTGTTCGCTTCCAAGGATCTGAACGCGAACTCGAGGACTATGTATGGCCCGGATACCACTCCGTTGACGGGACTGGTGCTGCTTCCGAGATTCGTGAATGCTACCACTATAGGGGACAATCTCCTGATCGCTCAGGATGGTAGTTGATCGGACGAGGTGAATGAGAGGATAAAGAATGAATGCTAGAGTTGTACCAAGGTTGACTGGACGGAGAAGGAAGTCAGGATGTTCTTATCGAGAATATGTTCAACTATGTAGCCAGTAGAGTCAAGTCGGATTGAGGAGGAACAGGTAAAGAGTGTACATCCTCGAGTTTCAAGGCGCGCACGAATATAGCCACTGGCATTTTCGTAACTTTCGACACTATGTATGGCGTTGACGTTGTCAATGGCAAGATTGCAAGCCACTGCAACAAATTTATAAGAAGACTTCTCATTCTCTTCATAAACCCCATTATACGTGTCAGCTTGAAAATATGCAATGAAATAGATCAAGGTCACTCGAATTACAAAATCGTGTAACTATTCGCGAAAAGAGAAATCTTTAAATTAGTCTTGGTCAATGGTCACAAGGATCAGGCTATATCTGTCTGTGCTGCCTCAGGCCAGCACGCATAACCACAAGAAATAATAAATAGATGGCAATTTCCCTCAATGCTTTTCCCCTTTCCAACATAGTTCGCGCATGTATTTCCATTTTTCACATCATATTCAGTACTTTTGACATCCAACAAGACAACATGGCTAGACCTTACCAAATGCTCAGCATGCTATGGCAGCCTCCCAGGATCCCTGGGTCCCAGCGTCTTCGTGAGCGTCTTGATAAAAGACTTCCCGAAAACTCCAAGTACTACGGCCACTGGGGTTACACGATCTATCGCACGCACTACAGTCCGGAGTCCGATCAGAAATGGGATACGCTGCTTGATGCTTTAAAGCGTCAAACCATGCTTGCAGTTGGTTACTACGAAGACGACGACATGTGGCAACAGGATGGTTGGGTACCAAACATCTGTGAGTACAAAAGTAAAAAGGAATATTTAGACGACATAAAACGACTCAAAGAATTGTTTCATCTTGACCTTCGTGAAGATCCATCGCTCGACGGACTGGGAGTCCATGAGATCCGCGAGATGTGCCTTCGCGATCGGCCTGAGGAAGAAGGAGCTATGGCAGGGCGCCAATTCAATTTCGTTCTTCTTGCTGATAAAGCAGTATTTGAAGCTATGGAAAGAGGGGAGTTTGTAATCAAGGCAGTCTCATATGAATGGGAAGATGGCTGGGGTTATTGGGGCTGGATGAGAATTCCAACAGGCTCTCTGCTCGCCCTTTGGCACGCGTTTATGGGCACGGACGACTATTCCCATACGGTACTGCGATTTTATGGCCCAGAAGAGGATCTTGAGGAATACGTATGGCCTGGAAGCTTTGCCATTTCTCCGACAAGCGACTGCTCTGAGATACGAACAAACATCCACTACAGTGGTCAGAGGACCTTGTACAGAGTAGAAAGAACTACAGAAAACTAGTTGCTGCAAAGGTAATTAGTTGTTGGCGAGTCCAATACTAGATTACCTGGCCTAATTCCTACCAACATCCGTTCAATCTCGAACTCGCGGAAGCAGATAGGGCCAGGATGTGTCAATTTGAAGGCCTAGACTGTCTCTTTCCGGTGAATTCAGCATTTCAAACATCCATCTTGCCCCAGAGTCATTCATTCGTTCCCAAATATCTCTTATCTCAACTACGTTCGCTATCACAAAGTCTCTGGCCCTCACCGCGGCTGGTCTTAGTATTCTCGTATTCAAATGAAGTGATAAGTGCACGCAAAATAACCAAGGCTTCCTGATATTTTTCAAGGCGGCTATCGTACCGCGTAGGCGAGATGTGCTGCAATATCTAGAAGGCGCGAGAGTTAAAATAGTTAACCCTGCCCTGATGTCGACTTCCTCTCAGTATGTCTTGAATGCACATACCGTGCCTTTAGCCACTCTCAAGAGCCTTTCAAGAACAATAAGCTTCCATTGCTGGCATGGCTTCCCAAGAACTCGGAAAGGCGATCGAATAAGCCGGGATTATCCAAGTTGGGATTGCTAATGATAGTAATCCAAAGTTTTCGGAAACGACCCGACTCCCCTACCGTCGGCATGCCTTCAGAGAATGCCAGAATTATAAAACTACTTAGAGACTGCTTTCCACTACCTAGACTGTCAAATTCAATTTAGCGAAGATGTTACCGAAAGAGGTTGAAGAAACTGTCATACACTCCTCCCGTGGCATTTTAGAGAACTTCTTCAAAAGACCCTTGTCGAAGGGATGCTCGGCTTATCCTGTATGTCAGCGGCGGTTTTTCATTGATACCAGACACATTCTTCTAAATTTAATAGTCCTGAGAATGGTCCATGTTTTTCTTGGTTCCAACTCCCAACCCGAGCAATCATCTGGAAACGCAATTTTAGCCATATTTTGAACACTATCAGTGTCGTTAGGCAAATCTTTGACGGGAGGATCTGCGGGTACTATCACGTCAAGTCTGAATGCCGGACCGTTAGGAGCTATTAGTTCTGCTCCTGAAGGCTCGATACAGGAACATGGCAGGTATGGATCCAGTGATGCAGGTGTGAAGCATGCCGCTAACTTTCTCTTTGAAGGATTAAAAACATAGCTCACCCTATAGCACTTCTAGGCTAGTATAAGTTTGCAGCCTCTGTCCCAAACTTGTGTATATACTCACTATTATATTAGGCCTGCTAGTTACGTATTTCTCAATAAACTACTCTTTCTATGAATATTTTAAATTTTAAGTGATGTTTATTAGATGGTCCTATAATACCCCAGTTCGTTCAATGCGATGCACTTTCTAAGCGATGCACTTTCTAAGCGATGCACTTTCTAATAATCAGTTGTGCAGCCCTCTTCGGCAAAAAGTATTTCCCGAACGGCCGACATGCCGCGCAAGGATTAATTCGTATTCGAGAATCCCTGCTAGCCTTATGGGGCTCCAAACTCACCATCAACTCAATTGAGAACCAACACAGCGTTACATAGGTCGCGGACGGAAGCCTTCTGCTCAAGAAATTGCATGTTTACTACGCTGTATTAGGCTGATCATATGATATGTCGCGGACCATCGGCCAACACTGTTCCAAGGAAAGAAAATGAGCCTCGGTAGGTTAGGAATGCAGTGGGCTGGGTGGCTTTCAGTGGAATAAATTTTTTTTCCAGGGCCCGGATAAGCCCTGTCATCCGATGATCTAGCGCCGCTGACATCTGCGGAAGGCAGATCTTCCCGCCAGCCACCCGCGCTCTAATCCAGGACCGTTATCATTCACCAGAACTTGACTATTCCTTCATTTTTTGCATTCAGTTGCAAACATCTTGAGACCATATCGAGGCTTGCCATTTTCGGTCTTTGCATCGAGAAAAGACAGGAACAAATGTTCCTCACGGTTGAAAGAGAGGTAGTGCTTTGACCTAGCTATCTTTGGAATAAATTTCGGAGGCGGATGAATATCCTCGAGTCAGAACGTAATCTACCGAATCCTGGATTTAGGGCGGTTCGACAAGGGTCCTAACCAACAGGCGCAATATGCTTAGCTTTTAGCCTCAGACTAAACGAGTCCACCTTTCCCCCCCTCCCCACTCACCTATGCCTCGGCAAGCAGGGATGCTACATTGGGACGCCAATCTATATATCCGTAAAACGAGATGGGATCATGCTGCAGGCGCCATTTACCAGCAAAGTTGGACGTGTATGTATTAGTTATCTATCTATCTACACCCCAACGCACACATAATACTTTGCCCAAAGCGCGGTGCACTTGGTGCCGATCGCTGGGTTCCACTTGACTAGCTGAGCCATGGTAATCTTGTAGTACTTCTGAATCGAGTCGCATGTCGTTGTCGAAGCCACAGGATGAAACTTCTTGCAGTTGCTTACCATGCCTGCCTGGATCGGTGAAGGTGTCTTGACACCAGTGCTTGGCTTGGTCGGGGTACCGCCAATCACACCAACGCAGACATTGTAGTTGGCCCACAAACCAGTGCATTTCGATCCAACTGCAGGGTTCCACTTGATGAAGTCTGCCAGGGAGATCTTGTAGTAGTTCTGGATCGAATCACAAGTCGTAGTAGACTTCACTGGGTGGAACTTGTTGCAGTTGGTGGTCATACCAGGCTGGATAGGTGTAGGCGTTGTGATTCCATTGGAAGCCTTGGTTGGTGTAGCGGCCTTGGTAGTAGTCGGTGTAGAGGGCTTCCAACCGATAGTTGCAATACAAACATAGTAGTTGGTCAAAAGAGACTTGCAATCCTTACCAACGGCAGGATTCCATGAGAGGAAGGTTGCAAGAGGAAGATGATAGTAGTTCTCAATCGATGTGCAGGTGGTGGTAGACTTGACCTGGTGGAACTTCTCACAGTTCTTGACCATACCATTCTGGATAGGTGAGGGAGTTTGGATGCCATTTGTAGGTTTGGTCGTGGTGGCGGCTTTGGCGGTTGTTGTAGTTGGTTTGTATCCCTCAACGCTAACACAGACGTAATAACTAGCCCAGAGACCACTACAGTCCTTACCAACGGCTGGGTTCCATGTAAGGAACAGTGACAGAGGCAGGTTGTAGTACTTCTCGATTGAAGAGCAAGTAGTAGTCTTGGCGACTGGATGGAATTTGTTGCAGTTTTTGACCATACCTTCTTGAATTGGCGAGGGAGTCTGGATGCCAGTCGCCGTGGGCTTGGGGCTTGTTGCAGAAGGCTTTGCAGTGGGGGTTCCGGGAATACCAACGCAGTAGTAGTAGCTCGCCCAGATACCGCTGCAATCTTTACCTACAGCCGGGTTCCACTTGAAGAAGGTATCGAAGTCGAATGTGCCATAGCTGGCCACGATTTTGGCACAAGTATCTCCCTTCTTGGCCGGGTAAAAAGAGGTACAGCTTCCGATCAGACCTTCCTGTGTGGGACTGGGTTTGCTTGCTCCTGTTGGCTTGGTAGTAGACTCGGCTGTCCGTGTTGGAGGAGCAGTAGGCGTTCCAGGAACACCAATGCAATACCAGGTTTCAGCCCAGAGGCCACTGCAGTCCTTCTCGACAGCAGGGTTCCACTTGAAGAAGTCATTGAAGTCAAAGGTCTTCTTCTCTGCAATGATCTTGCTGCATGTGTCACCCTTCTTCGCCTTGTAGAAGGTAGTACAGCTGTCAATCAGCCCATCTTGTGTAGGGCTGGGCTTTGAGTCTCCAGTGGGCTCGGGGTCAGCCTCCACAGTCGAGGTCACCTTGGGCTTATTTGTCTCAACAGGCATCCCGTGGTTGACCTCGATACAGTAGGAGTGACCAACCTGGATACCAGAGCAGTCATCCTTGACGGTTGGATTCTAGACGTAGAATAGCAAAATCAGTTACCAAAACTAACAAGAAAAGTAGCAAATAACAGAGATGCTTACATATTGCACAAACTGCTTCATTGTGATTGACCAGTCCTTAACCCACGAAGAACAATCCACGCTATCGTCGACCCACGTATCATAGAAGGTACAATCTGGTGTGATACCCGGGTCAGTAGTATCTTTGGGCTTCACCTGACGACGAATCCTGTTGCCTCTGAGCGCAGTGACGCCAGCGACCAAGAGGCCTTGAGTGATGATAGAAGAGAAGCGCATTGTGAAGAGATCACTAGTTTGCGACAATGAGATCCTGGACAAAGATTGGAAGATGGGGATATCATCAGGAAAGAGTAATCCTTGGGGGATCCGACAGGATACCTGATTAAATATTGAGTTTTTGCCTTGTACCCAGAGAGTAGTAATTCCAGTGTTGGAATCATTTTCCTCATGCTTTGTTTCTTATGGACACTTACCTATTCAGGCATATGAGCCGTTCTTGAGAATCGAGCGAGCCAACATACACGAGCTGCCCATTTTGCAACCGGGCTCTACTTCCGAATGGGTCTATCTACCTTCTGGTGATAGAGCCATTCGTTCTGTACGATTAACCGGCTTCATGAGATTGTTGCCTCCACAGTTGGGCCCTTGCATGTGAGTATTCCGCCAAATGTAATGCTCGCTCAGGTTAGCTGTCATTAGACCACCGACGTATAAACATCATGCTACCTACAGTGGAGTCCGGCGTAACGTTTCTTCTTTGCTATGACAATCCGCAGAGAGGTAGGTAAGGCCAACAAGAGTTGGTCCACCCTTGTTCATCTATCTCCCCCCTGCTCTACAGGGCTTCTAGAACTCTAAATACACTAATGCAAGAGGAATCACACAAGTCTTATCATTCTCCACTCGGTCCAGAGACAAGCTTGCAAGACGATTTGGGCCGTTGCCGAATTCAGATACCTTTTCCTATCCAACGTACGGCATTATTGGCAAGCGAGCGGGGCGAGGCATGGTATCATTTATTTGGCCGTCTGGGGCCGGAGAAATGAAAGGCACCGAGAAAAAGCACATGGTCACCTGTATTCATATGCTGTTGGTTGTACATGTCTGTGAATTGGGCATGCTCCGTTGGGAGCGGGGCTACTGACTCTAGAGCAAGGATTACTGTTCCTTGCAGGCCCGGATCAAGATGCATTACATAATTAGCATACTCCGCATGTGTTCTTTACCCATGTTCAGGGCTTGAAGTCTGTTTTGCCCCCAACAAATTGTAAAACTAGCATAATTAGGAAGGCGGGTGACAAAGATGATCTCATGCGCTGGTGAAAACTTGGGAGACTGTTGCTAACTACCTAAGTAGTGAGCTCACTCTTGCGGATTCCGGCAGGGCGTGGGCAAAAATTACAATCGACTATGATCTATGGCGATTATTCAACAAAAACCGTTTGGTTTAATGATGATAGATAAATGATTATGACTACAGATATATGGAAGAGCTATCTCAGTTTTTTAGAAATCATTTACGAACGAAAACCGTTCTTGCAAATCATTTTTCAGGGGTTTTAGGCTTAGGTACCGGGCCATTGGCGCTGCTGTGCTGGAGTCGGAGGGTCGAGCTGGAGATAGGGGTATCGGCATACCTCACCCAAGAGCCTGCGTCCTTGAAACCAAAAGCCCCAATACAGATTGGCTTGCCGTAAAAGTCAGTCGCCTTGTGCAAGTTAGAGCAATCAGCATTGATCCACGAGTTAAAGTATTCAACGTCGTCTATCCCGAGGCCCTCCGCTCGCTCTATGGACCAGCACGTGTCGCCAGGCTTCACCACATAAATTGGGCACGTCGTGGGTAGGCAGAGCTTGAGGCCGGCAGGCAAGTTGCGGCAATCGCCGATGAGGTTCTGATTACCCATGTACAAAAACACACCCGCAACGCCTGGGTTCGCTTTGGCGATTGAGTCGCAAGTATCGCCCTCTTTTGTAGTATAATACTCGTTCGTCAGGCAGAATTCAACGGGTTCTTCGACCTTGGGCGGCGGCGGGATCTCGGTCGGGCCTGAGCCGCCGCATGTCTTGTAGACCTTCTCCAGCTTTGACTGGTAATGGTGGTTGTAGACCGAGTACGAAGATGACTGCATCATGGCCAATCGGCGTTGATAGCAGACACTGCAGAGCTCATCGCGGGGCATTTCTTCGCCCTCTTTCAACTTGGTAAACCCGGCGATGATGTCTAACGATACCAACTCAGTCAGTCATATACGTTTCGCATATTCATGCACGAAGCTCACCATTGCAGTATTTCTTTGTCCTGGGATCTTTGACACAAGTCTCGTTCCAGCCAGCCCAAATGTAGCCTCCATAGCGTTGAGGGACGCCGTTTCCAACGTCCTCGTCCGCGCAAGCGCTGACGACTGTGTTGAACCAGCTCCTGAGCGACGCAGAGCAAGCCCCAGTGCAAATCTCATCCGTCAGAGTAACATTTTCAAGCGTTCCATGATAGCGTGGCTGCATGAAGGAGTGTATATACTCGGGACAAGAAATTTGCGCCGACATGGCTTGGACGCAAGCATCGCCGACGTTTTTGTTTTCGAGATCAGTGGCATTGTAGATGCTGAAGGTAGCGCTGGCACCAAGGCACAGGCTAAGCAACGAGACAAGATGGTGCATGGTAACCATTGTTATGTTCACTTGTCTAATGATGGTTCCGTGGACTCAACAGTGGGCAAGTGGTAAATTTAGTGAGTCAAAAGGCCAAACAGACAGAAAGACTTGACGTTGAGAAGCGGTGGACCCTAATCAAACCCTGAAATAAGCCGAGGGTCTTATGTCGATCGATCTTAACCCTTGATCGAGTTCGGGGTGCGAATTGATTACCCGTTGCCGCCCAGAAATGAAACCCCAAAAAATCAATGATTCTTTGTGCACAATCTCCACGGAGGGTCCTGAACTGATTTCGCCCTGGTAAATTTTAAAGTGGTGACGATACGAGGACTTTTGCAGGAAGCTAGACAGCGGTCCAGACGGCCGAACAACGACAGTGCTGCGGCAAGGAACGAGGGCGTGATTTTTGTCACGATGTAATTCTGTGTTGGTTGTTAGTTTCTTGTCAAGAAAAGTGGTCTTATTTGTAGAACCAACAGGTGGATATTCATGTCCTGTTCTCGGCAGATTAATGTGATGATTTTGGGCCTGCAGATATTCCGAGCCGTTGGTCCTAGTAAAAATGAAGCCACAGTAGTGTTATGCTGCCATGTTCCTGGTTGGACCCCACCTTGATGTAATGCTGTGTTGGTGAAAAGTTCCGGCCTAGCAGGGATTCTCAATCCATGATCGTTAGGGCACTGTAATCTTTCTTCTTTGCCTCGGCAGGCCTGGACCTTGAATCCTTGTTCGTGGGCGGCTTCGCGGACGGGGGAGACCGCCGAGCAAGTCGCCTTGAACCTCCATGGCTTATTCCGATTGTGTCAATAGAGATTCCGCACTGATGAAAATCTTCCCAAGAGGCCCATATATTGTTCTGGATTGTAATAAAATCTGTACTCCATATGTATTTTCCCTTGAAGCCCACTGGCTGCGAGTTTGGCTTATCTGCAATTTCTTCAAGGTGTAGACCAAAGTCTCTTCACACCATTACGTCTTGCTCCATGCTTTACATTGTTTTAGCAACCCGTTCTTCACATTGATCAACATAACTTCGCTCTGATTGAGTTTTCGTTTCATCCACTATCTCAGGTCTTCGGCTATCGATGGGACCAAATATGCGACTCCGCGCTTGGTTCTTCGTCGTGTTGCTACTATGTCTCTACGTAGCAGCCGACGACACGACCTGCAGCGCCACCAGGAAATGCAAACAGGGCTGTTGTAACAAGTCTGGCAACTGCGGATTTGGACCTAACTGTAAGAATACCAACATGCTCTACATGACGACCAGAAACTGATCCGAGACAGATTGTGGGAAATCAGTCTGTCGCTCTGACTGTGACAGACTATCGGAATGTAATCCCGGTTTCGGCAAACAATGGGCTAAGAGCGATAAGTGCCCTCTCAATGTCTGCTGCTCCAAGCATGGATACTGCGGTGTAAGTATATGCCAGCCGCCTCAAAGGGAGATGCGATGTGCTAACAGGCAATCGATAGACAACCAAGGATTTCTGTGGAAGCAAGACGGTCAAACGCCCAAGCTGTGAAAAAGGCGGGGACATGGAACGTGTCGTCGGCTATTTCGAAGGCTGGGCCAGGGATCGACCTTGTGAGGTCTTCTCGCCCGAACAGATCCCGATTGGTCTTTACACGCATATCAACTTTGCGTTTGGTAGCATCAACCCGAACACCTTCGTGATTGAGCCCAGCGACCCGCGTGACAAGCAAATGTATGAGCGGTTGATGTTACTGAAGAAGAAAGACAAGAACCTGAAGATCAACCTTGCCATTGGCGGGTGGTCGTTCAATGATCCCGGCCCTACCGCCGGCATCTTTTCTGTGTTAGCGACGTCCAAAGCAAGCCAAAGGATGTTCTTCAACTCGGTACAGTCTTTCATGGCACAGTACAAGTTCGACGGGCTGGACTTGGACTGGGAATACCCCGTTGACGACAAGCGTGGCGGTCACAGCTTTGACTACAAGAACTTTCCCGTCTTCATGGCCTCATTGAAGAAGATGATGGACACAGGCAACAAAGGCTTGACTATCACACTTCCTGCATCATACTGGTACCTGCAGTACTTTGATATCAAGAAGTTAGAGTCCACAGTCGACTTCTTTAACATCATGTCCTACGACCTGCACGGCGCGTGGGACCAAAATGTCAACTGGACGCAGCCCTATCTCAACGCCCATACCAACCTCACCGAGGTTGACTTGGCATTGGATCTCCTCTGGCGCAACAACATCAGCCCAAGCAAGGTCGTTATGGGTCTCGGCTTTTATGGCCGCGCTTTTACGGCTGCATCGGCTGCATGCCGGAAGCCAGGCTGCTTGTTTAGTGAAGCGGCCAACGCTGGCAGTTGCAGTCGAGAAAAGGGCATCTTGCTCAACTCGGAGATTGACATTGAGATCAAGAAGCGTAACCTGAAGCCTGAGCTCTACAAAGAAGAAGCCGTCAAGGTGGTGACGTGGGGCAAGCAGTGGGTGTCATATGATGACGCTGAGACGCTCAAGATGAAGGTAGACCGCGCGGGAGAACGATGTCTGGGCGGCGTCATGGTCTGGGCTATCTCTCACGACACCAAGGAGGCCAAGTATAACAAGGCCCTGGCTAAGATCCTTGGCCGTGAAGTTACAAACGGCTCCCTCGATAATGACGAGACAACGGGAGAATTAGTCAAGGTGCCTTACGAGCAGTGTCGCTGGACAAACTGCAAGGAATCATGCCCTAAAGGCTGGGTTCATGTTGGCCGTCTTGATCCTCTCGCTCGGAAGAACGAGCTGATGTATGATGAGACGGGCTGTGGTGGTGACGGCGCCCACAATTTCTGCTGTCCTCCAGACGAAGATATTCCCCAGTGTGGCTGGTACGGTGGCGATGGCAGTTGTCAGAAGGTGACGAGTTGCCCAAGTGGAATGGTAGAGATTGGTAGCAACCAGATGTACTGCGACCATCCCCCAATGGTGCAGACAGCGTGTTGCAAGGCCACTAGCAACAGCATGAAGGTCTACGCCACCTGCAAGTGGGGAGAGTATCCAGAGTGCAACACCAGCCCCGAGTGCCCCTACGGGGAATACGAGTGGCCGGCAGCGAGTTCTGGCTCAGGCTCGGGTGGTTTGAAGTGCAACGACAACAAAAACGATCTCGGCACTCCCATCATCGGCGTGCAGAAGCGCAACTATTGCTGCAATGCCAAACCGGACATGCGCTTCATCAACTGCCTGCCCTTCCGCGACCAAGGCCCAGCGCCTGCCGACCCGCCTGATGGGTTCTGTCGCAGCGGATGCCCCAGCGATCGTGTCCGCGTCGCTCTAGACACGCAACTTCATACTTGTCTCGGCGGCATAGGTGGACAGGCCACGTGCTGCAAGACAACATACTCACACCAGGAGTTCGAACCTAACGAGAAGATTGCGGCCTACAAAAAGGTCATGGCCGACTGGATGGACAATGAGAACTGTCCCAACCCCTCCAAGATTTTGAAAAAGCGTGAGGTATCATCCTCTTCATCAACCGAGCTCGCCGTCCGAGCTGGGAAGGCCGACGATATGTCACCTCGGGAGTTGCTGACCGATATACTCGGCCTCATAGGTAGCCAGGTCATGTTGTCCGCAATGCATCAAATCTGGAATGATGCCATTAGAAGGAGGTACGTGTACCTACAGATCACCTACATGAGCAATTACATCAGGAACAATTGGCGCTTCGATTGGGAGGGACCCTCACAGTTCGCAATCGAGGTCCTGTGCAATCCCCGTTATTGGGCCAACCGGATCAAAGCCTTCGTGCTAGGCTTGGGCGATGGCGACGACAATGACGAAACACTTACTATGGACTGCGAATACAGCTATTGTGACGAAACTGGATACTGTGAGGACCTGGACGAGGGCAGCGACAGCGCCGACCTCGAACGTCGCCACGCCACCCTGTTTGGCCGCCCTTCCACCCACTTTACCCATTTCCACCACCATCATCATCACAGCAGTCGCCATCTACTTGAAACGCGAGATGTTCAGACCATCAAAGTTCAAGACCCGGAGGATGCAGGACAAACGCATGACTACGATGCCGAAATTCCCCCGGTGAGTCTACTCCAGCGAGTCAGCCCCAACAAGCCGCTACATGCAGACTGACCCGAGCAGCCTCCTAAGGGAGCAAAGGACGTCTTCGAGAAGAACAGAGAAAACCCATTGCTTAAGACTGTGGTGGTGCTTCACTCCCCAGATAACTGCAGGGTCGTTGCGATCACTACGAAGGATTATAAGGATGTGACGGTGCCCCTAGAGAGTGCGCAATTCTTGACTTCCGATTCCTTGCGTAAGCTAACTCTAACGGTTTTAACTAGTTGAGCATGTCCTTGACATAAACATATTGAAGAGATTCTTTGAATTTATACTCACTGGGAAGTACGGATAACCCGACAACTATTCTGCTTGTCTCAGAAGCTTGCTAATAGAGCTTGGTAGACTTACTTCTGGCAAAACATCCAAGTATGGCCCTGTCAAGCTGGAGTTCCTGGACAGAATGTGGGATATAGACTTGGACAAGTATCCAGGTCTCCCCAAGCTTCGTGGAAGTTTAGGTGAGAAGAATGGAAAGTGGATGAACCGCGTTTTTGAGTGTCTGGGAAGCGCAAGAAACGACCAAGTTTTCATGATTGCTGCCAAATCTATTAACGCGGAAAAGAATAAGGTAAATCTCCAATCTCCCTCATACTCTCCATTTCCTTTTCTCTGCCTCTCTTCATCTCAACTTGTGACTGTTTTGCGATGCTTGGCTTGTCATCTCTTCCTTATCACCTCATGGCGTGTTCACTAACATAGTCAGGTGATGAGATTTCACCGTGACGTCGGCAAGGATAAAATGGTGGAATTGATTACAAGAGATGGTAAGGGGGTTAAAGTGTTTATCAAGGACGTGAAGAAGGCGCTCGATCGGATACGCACAGGTTTCAGTGTATTCCGATACATGGCCATCGCCAACGACAAGTTGAACATGATTGTCAAGGACATCCGAGAGCAATTCGCGTTTGTCGAGAAGGTCTATAACGCAATGTATCCCGACGACAAAGTCCAGCTTGCTGACTTATGGATCGAATGGATTACGGATTTCTACGCGGAAGTGTACAGAAAATTCAAGGAAAACGTCAAGGATATGATTGCCGAGATGCGAGAATTGTTGGATGGCGACACGAGTAACTTGGCCAAGGACACGGAAATGAACCTGCAAAAATTCGAGTCAACAATGGATTTGGATGCATCTCTTAGGGTAGTTGGCGTCGACACCAGCAAGTTTTCTACATTCGGAAACGAAGACACAGAAATGGGAGGAACTTGATCTGGCGTTGGTATTTGGACTTAGATAGTTGACACAGCTACTGTGTTCTTTCTTCAATCCTCCCCTCCATCCTTTCTGTTTCACTCATCGTCTGAAAAATCCAGCGATTGCCCACTGTACTTGTAGATCGTTCGACGGATTTCGGAACACGATCCTGAGGCATCAAGGGCTAAATCTCCAGGCCAGACATAATCATCGAGGTCTTTCTCTTGTCCAGAAAAGGAAAGAGCGCGTTCTGGTCTGTGATCCCACATCGTGAGTTGTTGCCACAGCTCTAATAGATAGCCCGTTGGGATTCTCATCCAGCCCCACCCCGAAAACCCTTCTTCCCAACCTAACGAGACCGCTTTGACAATAGATTCGCCGCCAGCAATATCCTTTAATACTGCTTCATCAGCAAGTAAGATGTGGCGAAAGTAGTCCTCTGCCATAACTCGCGTTTCGTCCCGTTCCTTCCCCTGGCAAAACGTCCTAATAGCTGCAATATCAAGCCCATCTAGTAGTAATGCATCGTCATGGGGATCAAGATAGAATAATTCCTTGAGTCTTTGCACCTCGTCTTGGTCTGTACCCTGTAGATCCTCGTAAACACCGAATGCCAACCTGGTTTGCCGTTTCAAAGAGTCCAGAAGCGTGCTCCAGTGTTTGTCAGAATCCGGGCCATAGTAGGTGCGGTAGATGGCAAAGCCCCATGGACGGTAATATGGTACAGTGTCAGGATGCCTCACGCCCGTACGTTGCAGATGACGTTTAGACGACCTAACGAGGTAAGCCATCTCCTTGATACGGCTTTCCATCTTTAAAGGACTTGAATTGGTGAAGAAGAGAGGGTGATTTCAGGAGTGGTGCGATAGAGGTGGAAATGATGTGACGTTGAACGAAATGAAAACGGGTCGGTAATTTATTGCGTGGGATATTGTATGAGCCTCGTTTAAAATACTAAGTTGCTTACTAGACTACGTCGTAATTCACTAATACGTTTTAGGGCTATAACGTTACAGTTCTGTGAGCCCCTGGACTCTGGTGGGGCTCATCAACATGTCACTCATTGCTAATCGCTTAAAGAAATAGGTGCCGGGCTCAAAGGAATAGATTCCAAGAAGCATATAATCCCCATATATTCAAAACCCTTTAATAACAGGCATCCAACAAATGTCTAATAATAATCAGAATTATAGATGTCGCAGATGGATTATTTACTATACCATCTTTTTCTTTCCAGTCATCCACATCTCCTCAACCTCCACAATCCTCTATTCTTGCGTCCCAGTAATCTTTCTTGCAATAATGCCCACCTTGCTCATGCCTGTATGCATAGTGATCTCATTGCGTTTATCATACTGCTCCTTCGTCCAAGGTCCCCTTACATCCTCCTCATTCATATAATCTTTGGTCGAGTCCCAGTAACCATAAATTTTACCGCAACCCATAAGAACACCAATAATGACAAATCCATCATCTGCACGCAAGATGGTAGGAGGCCGCATTTTTAATACCCCAGGAGCAGGCTTATTGGTAGGCCTTCCGTCCTCATTGGCTTGCATATCCACGCCCCAGAGGACTGATCTGCCTCGATTTGTATGAATCTGCATGACTTATTAGACCAGGTCTCCCCCTTTCAAATCAACTTACTTCGATTGCTTTAGGCGCAGGCTCACGCAAGTAGCCAGGGAAAACCTTGACTTCCTCGATTCTCTCACCACCTGGACCGTCTATTTGAAAAGTATCCCAGTGCTGCTCGGGCCAAATCGATCCATCGTCGTCCCTTTCTCGCAGGTAACGAGTTTCATGGTCAGTAGACACGCGCAGGTTAGCCACATCAATGCTGAAATTATCCCAAGGACTCAAACAATGCTCATCTTGAACGAGGTATGCCGCAATGCTACGTATCTTCGATAAGCCTCTTGCATCTTCGGCAAGAGTGAGAGTGTTATATGCAACAAGATTGTGCCAACGATCATTATTCCAATTACGACCTCTGTACTGCTTGAGTTGAAGGTCATCTTTAGGCAAAAAAATGTTTTTGAACATGCAGTTCGTTGCATTCCAGCAAACTCCTTCATGATCCCTAAGTGTTGGGGTCTTTGACGGTTTCTCCCCACCATCGGAGCGAGCTTGCAGTAGCTTGATCTTCTCGATGAAGGGATAAACACCACGCTGTTTATGTGACTTTTCAGGCTTTATTAGAATGCGAGCTCAATATTATAAAACAGTTGCAAGCGACTCACCACAAGAACACCTTGCAGGCCAACTATAGTCATATGCTCTGCGGCAGAAATAGGCATTTTCAATAAATGTTGATCATCCTGACCATACGTATGTTCAGAGCCGTCAGTTAGTTGTACCTATGACCAAGTAAGTATGTCACAATCACCGCATAATTGATTTTGTAACGCACCGTGACGCCCTTACAAGATGTGTAATTCCACGAACACTTCTGCCAGGCTCTGAGGTCGCTTTTGGAGTGGACAAGAAGGACATTTGAGCTGTGGATATGAAAGATGAAGCCTTTTATCCAGACTCCACCTTGAAAGGATCCTGTCGTTTTCCATGCCCCTTTTTCCTGTGGCTCGTGTCCGAATATTCTTTGGTCTTCTCCAAAGTTGACTGCTATACCAGAGAGGTCCCACTCAGAATTCCAGAAAAGGTCAAGAGTCCAGGGCCAAGGCAATTCATGCCAGCCTCGCAAAGAGTACGCAGACCTAAAGTATAAGCCGTGATCTCCAGTATCTCCCACAACGTGTGCTTTACCGCTGAAGGCATGATATCGCAGGTTACTCTTTGGAGTGGACTTTTGTCGAGGCTCTTGGGTATAGAGCTTCTCAATTTGTTCGCACACCTCCCAGATCCTCCGACGATTGGCAATAGGAAACATGAACTTCGAGACGTTAGACTTTGGTTTGGAAGACTCTTCGGCCCAAAGGAAAATGTTTCTGAAATCCTTCCCTACCAAACTATGAGACTGTTCCCGCAGAAAGTCATGTAGCTCAAAGAAGCACGGTAGATGGTGCGTTATCCGTCGTCTCCAAAAAGCTCCATAATCCCTCAGGCTCAAGAATGTTGACCAAGAGGCGCAGCAAAGGTTTAGCAGGCTTTGATTGTCCAGAAGATCCAAAAGAGCAGTCATAATTGGTTCGGGGAGATCTGTTAATGGATCTGACTCTGGCTCGTGTCGGAGGTGGGAGTCTAGGGGTTTGTAATCGAAATTCCGACTGGAGATAATAGTGGTGATATTCTCCTTGAGCCGGGGTTGATATTGCGGGTTGGCGACTGTGTACTCTTTCCCAGGAATGCATTTCCAGAAGTGGCTTTGGGCTTCGTTGGCATCCCCATAGTCCAAATCAAGGCATCTGTACTCGGGGTTGGTTCGGCTGAAAATCCTGTTGACTGCGACTTTGTCGAAGGCTCTGTATAGTGCCCCCTTCTTAATCCTGGTGGTATCGGCAGCTCCGGTCAAATACCGCGCAAATATCTCGTAGCATTCCCAATGGAAGGGAATTACACGTCCGGGGCCCTTATCTCTTTTGTAAGCCATCAGATAACCGTGATTTGTGCGAACAACAGAAGCGGAATTTTCTCCGAGTCCAACCACTGCGACCCCTGAACTGGTAATCCTACCAGAACCAGATACATAGAATCTAACATGATTAGAACAGGTTTAATAAAGATAATGGCTGTAAAGTACTTTGATCTTCCAGCTGTCAAGGGGTTGAAACCCAAGACGTGCACTTTGTTCATCCACTGAACGTCGTCTAAGCCAATGATGGATGAGTTATACCTGAAATATTCATCCTCTGGAAGGGGCTCAGGGAATATGATGCTATGTCCAGAGACCGTGCCTCCGCAAATAGCGCACCATGTATTCAAATGACTTGGTGAACTCATTTCGAGATGCAACGTGGCCCGTCCTAAGCGGATACGAGAGGAAAGAACTCTCTAGCCAGTGCTAACCAAGGTGATTTGAAGTTGTAGTTTGAATGAGAGCCCCAGTTTCGAAGTATCCAGAAAGAGAAGAGAAGTAGATGATTTCTTCTTATGGTATGTAAAGTTGCTATGTTGGTGGTGAGTTGGTCTTTCTCTCCTGATCTCGGAGATTGCCTAACTTGGCTAAGCAGCTTGGAGCATAAATATGGGCCTCAGAGAACCGTGAAAATTGCAATGCTGCTTGTCTTTAACAATTCATGAGTCATACTATATTTATTTAATGCATGTATTATGATGTTATCAAGAAGCTGAAGATGAAGTATATAGTCAACTTCAATTCATAAAATTGTGAATCCAGGCACCAAACTATTTCCAGACGCCAAGACAGTTCTAGATAGGCAACAGCCGAGACCTGCCCTCTCTAGCGGCGTTCATGGCCCTTATTTGATGTAACAGTTTCTTGCTTATCAGAGGCCAAGGCCAAAAGCACTAGATGTTGAGAGTGAGGTGCCGTCAAATTTGCCGAGACCCATTCTTTCACCGTGTGCAATCACACCATGTTCATGTATAGAGAGATCTTATGCACGAAGCCTCGAACTGGTCCCCTTATCCAACGGCGTCCTGCATCCCGGGCTTTTACATCACCGCAACCAGCCCAAGTGTCGATTCAGCAGCGTATTGCAGCCATGCAGAGATGTTCATTTTCGAATAAAAAAAATGTATTTACATGACACCAAGCTGTTTCAGCCCTCTCACTAATTCGGAGCCTGCCCTCTTCAGCCCCTCTTTCTCGTCTGAGTTCCCATATCGACAAGCTCAATCTTCCAAATCACACACTGCTCATCTCCTTGCTGACTTCCACCATATCTCGGCGCCCCGCCATCCATCCCGTCTTTGCCACCACATGAATCCAGCACCTCGAACATGGCCTTCTTGCAGTGCTTCGGCTCTGTGCCTCTGGTTCTCTCGGGGCACCCTTGGCCTTTAACGTCCTTCACCCAGTTGGCGCTGAAGACAAGATCCGTAAGCTTTGTTCCGGGGGTGGAACTACCGAATGACTTGACTTTTTCCTTGCGGGGGTCATCTTGGCTGACGGTTCCTTGGTCCAAAGAGTCACACCATGCGTTAATACCACCATCGATGTTGCCTCGGTTAAGAACTGGGCCATTGGTGTCGGTTGGGGCGCACTCGAGTGTATCAGCCGCATCGTCATCATCCCTGGGCACCTCGACGGCATCAGGCGTTCCGAATACGCCTTCGAAGTACTTCCATGTAGCATACAACGCGTAGGAATCCGCTACGAAGCAATGTTAGCATAGGATGACCTATGTCTCAGGCCTCAACTCCACATACCATTCTTCTGTGAACGATCTCGCACAGACTCCTTCTTATGCATCCCCATTCTCTGAACCATTACCGGTCCGTACACCTTCTCGGGGATGGGGGCTTCTTCGCGTAGCGGTTGGTCCTTCACCAGCACTGTTTTTTGGTGAGCAATATGTATGGCAGGATGGGATGATTTAAGTTGCTTACCGACTGGAGACTCAGCTATAGCAGCTAGATGCGTAATTTCATGGAGCAGCATTCTAGTTTTGCCATTCATCTGATGCGGGTCCTTCTGATAGTCCTTGTTATTTCGCAGCTCCTCAATCAAGGGTTGAAGCAGTTCCTGGCCTGGCTGAAAGAATGGCTTGCACATAACAATAGTTCCATCTTCGACCTTTTCACTGTATGAGAAGGCATATCCGCCAACTCCGCCAACGTGGGTCTCACTGGAACAGCTAACCTGAGCATTACTTGCTCTGTGTGTCTGGTAGACGTCCTTGCAGCTCATGCGAATCTTTCCGTGGACCTTGTCTTCATAAAGCTTCAGGATATTCGCGTAGATCACTATACAGTAACGGTTAGCTAGTTGCGAGAGGACACACTGGGAACTTGGTAGCTCACTGTTAATGAAGTCGCCAGCACCCTTTCTCTCGTGCACATCAAAGCCAAAGGCGCGACTTTCCAATGTCCCCGGCTTATTGGTGAAGTCGATAGTGGCAGCTATTCTAACGAATTCTAAAGTGTCCCACCAGCTGTCGACGATGGCTTTCTTTTGGAAAGCTGTGCAACCGCGGAACTCGGTGAAGGGGGTATTCATATGCTTATCGTCATATTCGCCGCTGCCGCTGCCGCTGCCGCTGCCAGGGCCACCTTTGATGGGACCCTTGTCGCCACCATCGTCGTCGTCGTTGTCATCAGACCTGTGGTTGTGTCAGTTAACTCAAAGGAAACCAACGTGGTGGACATGACATACTGCTCTTGAAAGTCAATGCTCCATACCATAGTACCTCCAAAACAGTAACCATCAGCCCAAGCCTTCTTATCAGCAAAGGTCTCTTCGTCTAATAAAGAGTTAGTAACAGCCCCGAGCAACAAAGCCGTGATGACCTACCGTCATATCCAATCCATTGGTCATCCCATGCGATCTGCTTCATCATAGAGTCCTTTAGGTATGTTGACTCGACGCCCTTGTTCTTGATGAGGTTCTTGATCTCACCAAGTGACATGACACCGTCCGAGTCGGTACACTCTCCCTTCTTGCTGGGACCAGAGAAAGAACATCCAAGACCGTTACAGCTCTTGTCAGCGACAGTATAGCCACGGCCGTACATAGCCAGACCGAAATTGATCTTCTTGGGATCAAGGCCGTCAAACCAGAGAGGAATAGTGTTGTTGCTAATCTCGCGGATATCGGCCTGGCCTCGAATGATCTTTCCGAGAGTTCGAACATCCGAGTCCCAGGAACCGTGAAGATCTAGAAAGAATAATGTTAGCCTTGAGTCAATTGCACTGAGAAAGAGATTGTGACTTACCATAAGCCATGAATCCGAAGAAATCCACGTAAGGCTCCATAGCCTTAGCATCGAACCAGCGGAGATACCAGTAATCAGGTGCCAAAGTCAAGCTAATACCATACTTGGTACCATAAGCGGCACGCATCTCGCGAAGGAGCATGGAGAAGTTGCGAGTGTCAGCAAGCTTTCGACCACCGCGCTTGGGGTCACCAGGATATTCCCAATCGAGATCAACACCTGTAAAGCCATACTCATCCATATAGTCACGAACAGACTGGATGAAAGCCGCTCGGTTGGCCTTGGTAGAGACCATGTCACTCCAGGTGGTATGAGTAGGGGCCTCAGGGTTGCTCATGTCAAAACCACCAATAGCGATCCAAGTCTTGAGATCACTGTCTTTGGAAAGACCAGTGAACTCACGCATTTGGTCGATATCATCGTTATGAGCAGGGGTGACCTTGAATGACTGTGGGTCGATGAAGGCAAAAGAGTAGAAAAGATGGGTGAAGCCTTTGGTGTTGAGTTGCTTGGGGGTCTTGGTGTCGCACATTCGGGTGCGCACGTTCCAAGATTGGTAGTAACCGATGGTTCGGCCGTTGGTGCTGCCACCGCCCTTTGCGCATGAAGGAGAGGAGGCGATGTTGCAGGAACCGTAACCTGCTTGGCAGGGAAGGGTCTTGTGCTGGGGATCCGCATTGTCACAGAAGACTTCAGTGGTCTAAGATGGTGAGTTTGATGCAGGGAAAATAGGCTGAGATGACACTTACACCGCACCAGCCTGAAGCAGAACAGCAGAGGTTCATGCCGCAAGGCATTTCACCCACATCATCGTATTTACCATCTGCAGTGTAGGTAACGCCCTCACTGTCTTGACCGCACATGGCCTTAGCATCGCAGTTGGACGTACATCCCTTGAGGCAGTAGTCAGGTCCGTATCCACAGATACCCTTAGGACCGCAGCAGCTATTGACAGTCAATTAGACCAGACTCTCATATTAAAAGGTGTCAGCAAACACTGGACTTACCTGTCGTCAGCACAAGGGCCGTCCTTGCAGTACAACGGACCACTGCCACGCTTCAGCAGCGAGCGGCGCGAGTTGCGAGACTTGTTGGGAGTGACAGCAGCAGATGATTCAGTAGCATTCTCAGCATCCTTGTAGTACTGGTCCAGGCTCTTGGCAGAGTCCTTGGAGAGCTCGAGGTTTTCGGTGGGGTTTGGTGGAGCTTTTGCAGGGTTCTGATGAGCTGGGCTCAGGGTGATTTTCTTAGTCCACTCGGGAGCCTTGGCTGTTGATAGGAATCAGAATCAGAATCTCCAATAGAGACACTAGAAGGCTTGAGAAACAACTTACTGACGACAGAGCGACGATGAAGGTTTCCATGTTTGGCATGAGGGTGACGGGTCATATCAGAAGCGTTGCTCAAGACTGCAAAACATAAGAAACAAAGAGCAACCGCCCAAAAAGCGATGCTCGAAAGTCGCGACAACATATTGCCCAACTGTATTGTGATAAGCAGTTGCTGCTGTGTCTGTCGAAATATTGTTTTTTCGACAAGATAAACTATATATAAGGAAATATAATCGCCTCACTGCTAACTAGGTACTGGAATCAGGAAGGAAAGACCGTGCACGGTTGGTTTCCACTTCCAAACGGAATTCCGTTCTATCCACATTCCCTTTTGAGCGATAATAATCTAATCAACTAGTCTAGTCTAACTACCTGTCCGATGCAGACCTCCCGAGCTAGCTACGTTACACCAGCAAAGCCTCTCTGCCAGGGTTGCTTTTAACGGCCTAATAAAATTTGACAATATCACCTATGCTGAACCTCAGCCTCAGAAGTGGATGCTGTATTTCCCAAGCAGCCTATAGAGCCGTCACTAGCGCTGCCAAGACTGAGCCTGGCAGAGAAAAACCCCCGAAGCCAAGACAAGCTTAAGTTCAAACGGGCAATAGACTCGGCACACAGAAATCCTTCCGATTTTAGTGTAGTAGTTTTGTGACGGTTGTGAATGATAAGAGTTGAAGTGATCGATCGGATATTGTTTACCGGACCAGAAGCCTCGGCAGATGCAGGGGAGATGAGTCTAGACTCGGCGACGGGCCGGAGCGACGAACGGTCGTGGCGGACTGTCATGCAGGTACGAAATCCACCTTCTTTAAAGGATTTAGGCTGCAGTAATACGATGAAAATTCTGAAAGACTAGTTGACTTTGATCAGATGCTTGTATGCGTTTACCCCAAGAATGACAACTTGACTGGTGATGAAGGTTAAGATAGTTCTATAAATTATCTAGAGTAGAAGACATCCTAAGTTACGTGATATGAAATAGCTGCACTGACAATTAACCCTCACCTTAATCATTGATAAACAACCAACAGCCGAGGCGGCCGACTCAAAGATCGGAATTTCGAAATACGATTGTTAGTTCATCTGCACAGCCCTACGTTGTGGGTCATCGGATGTTTGCGTGAATTACATTGACTCCACATATTCTTCGGAGAAGACTTTCCTTTGTTGGACTTCCATTCTTGAAGGATTCTTTACCGCCGGCACTAAGTAAGGGTCGACAGTCCAATAAGAAAACGATCCTTCCGAGTTTGCCAACAAGGTAGTGGCGACAAATGAAATTGCAATGTCAAAACAGGTGCAGTGCATCTATACGAGCTTGTATATATCGTGATAGGCAGACCCTGAAAAAACACCCTCTGCCACCGCCAACATACCTTCTCCTCATCCCTTGATACATCTTTCGTCCAAGATGAAGGTTGCGAGTCTTTTCTGGCTTTTGCCAGCATTTGTTGCTGCCCAGTCTCCCACTACTGCAACTTTATCACCATGGCAGACTGGAGAAGTCACTCCTGATGGTACCTGCGGAGGGGACACTGGTTTCGTCTGCAGTCCTATCTGGGGAGCTTGCTGTTCTAAAGACGGTATATGCGGTCGATCCAGCAAGTATTGCGGCGAAGGCTGGTAAGTGCAACATATACCTTCAGCCATGAGATATCAATAGCTGACACTTAGCATAGCCAACCCAAGGCCGGCAACTGCAACGCTGCTGCACCTCCTCCTGAGAAGCCTCTAGGTCCTGGAAGTCTCTCTCCAGATGGTTCTTGCGGCGGTACCAACAAGTATGTCTGTGGTGGAAGCACCTTTGGAGACTGCTGTTCACTCCAAGGCTGGTGCGGCAACTCTACCGCTCATTGCGGCAACGACTGTCTCTCTGATTTTGGAAAATGCGGTCCTCCCTCCAACATCACCGCCAACGGTCAATGTGGTTCAAACGGCAAGATTTGTCTTGGCTCTGGTTTTGGCGACTGCTGCTCCAGCACTGGATGGTGCGGTGACAAGACAGATCACTGCGGTGCTGGATGCCAGACTGGCTTCGGTAACTGTACGCTGACTAACGCTGGAGATGTATCAACCGATGGCTTTTGTGGAAAGAACGGCAAGACTTGCAAAGGTAGCACATACGGAGATTGCTGCTCGGCTGAAGGTTACTGTGGAAAAGACAGCCATTGCGGTGCAGGATGCCAAACTGCTTTCGGTACCTGCAACGCTGATTCCGGTGCCATGTCCACCGACGGTCGCTGCGGAAGCTTCAATGGCAAGACCTGCAAGGGCAGTACCTTTGGAGACTGCTGCTCCGCAGGTGGCTGGTGCGGCGACAAGACAGAGCACTGCGATTCTGGCTGTCAAGCCAAGTTCGGTTCCTGCAACAGCGAGGGGAGCAAGATTTCCACCGACGGTCGTTGCGGAACCTTCAACGGCAAGGTTTGCAAGGGAAGCACCTACGGCGACTGCTGTTCTGCCGAGGGGTACTGTGGTAGATACAATCAGTGTGACGCAGGTTGCCAGTCGGCCTTTGGTGACTGCAAAGATAGCCCCAGCAACATTTCTACAGATGGGAGCTGTGGCAAGAATGGAAAGACGTGCAAGGGCAGCAAATTTGGCGACTGTTGCTCTCGAGATGGAAAGTGTGGAAAAGGTGATGATTTCTGTCGTGATGGGTGTCAAATATCCCATGGACTCTGCCCCGGAATCTCGTCCGATTCAGAGTGCGGATCAAGAAACGGAAAGACATGCGCGGGCTCTGGTCTTGGAAACTGTTGCTCGTCGAATGGTTTCTGTGGAACTACGTACAGTCACTGTGGTCAGGGCTGCCAAAAGGGTGCTTCAAGTGGTTGTATGACCAAAAACGTTGCTTCTCTTGATAGTACTTGCGGTAGCAAGGTTGGCTTGACATGTGCTGGTGGCCCATTCAACGGCCAGTGTTGTGGTGCTAGTGGCTTCTGTGGAACGACGAGCAGCCATTGTGGTAGCGGATGTCAGAATGGTTTTGGTCGTTGTAATTAGTTATTATCGTCCAGGGGCTCTATGCAACCTGCTCAGATTCTGAAAGCAATTATTATTATTATGAGTCGAAATAAGATAATGTCAAAGGGAGATTTCTGTCCTTATTCAACTAGAAGCTAGACTAGTAGGTCCAAATCCATTCTCAAGGCCTCACTGCACACTCGCGATAGTGATGCCTGCAAAAGCGCAAGACTCTTCAAAGAGCTTCTTCCTGTTGCCTCCATCCATATCAAACTGGTACACCGAACCTCCCAAGTCAGTAGCATAAATGCGACGGTTCTTGGAGTCAAGTTTGACGCCGATGGCTTCATGTAGTCCCCTAGAGATCACTTCATAGTCTTTCCCTGGCATACTAGCACTGTTGCCATTCACCTGAGTGATACCATCGAGCTTCGCACGGTTGATAGTGTTTCCAAAGGGCAATTCACCCCGATCGGTCCAGTAAAGCACATTCTCGGCTTCATCAATCTCCAGATCAATTGGTTCTGGGAGATTCTGGTATAGAACCTCAATATCTGTTCTGTTCTCGGCGCTCTCTCCGGCCTGGAAATCGATGTTGGCTTGGAAGATGCGGCCTTGACCTCCCTTGGATGGACCCTTCTGTGTCCAGTAGAACTTTCCGGTCGAAGCAGAGACTGTGACACCGACACACCATCGAGTAGTGTCAGATGCTTGATCTTTATCTTTCCAGTTGCCAGCTTGGACCAGCACTTCAAGATCGGAGCCATCAAAGTTGCACCTCATGATCCGCTCGCCTTCACGATCAGCGAAGTACAATTTTGAGTTGTTGTTGTCAAGAGTTAACTGTTTCGGTGTATGGACGGAGCCTTGAGGCACGACCTCTTTCAAATCTGTTCCGTCGAGGTTGCAGCTGTGCACTGATCCATCATTATCCGAGGGTGTTCCCATGTTTGTCCAGAACAGCTTCTTTGCCGAGGTTGAGATATCAATACCATCAGGCTTGTTCTGGTTGCTGACAAGGGTCTTGAGGGGCTTTCCATCATTGGAGCCTACCAAGATGCGGCCACCAGAAATGTAGTCGCTCGGATTGCTGGATCCCAGCCCGATGTCTAGGAAGTAGAGTTGAGGTCCATTGTTTGATTTGACGGGCTTTGGTGGCAGAAGACCACCTTTGTTAGATTTGGATCCCAACTTGCCTTGATCGATGTACTTTTGAAGAAAATCGACTGGGGTATCTGGCAAGCCACGCTCTTCAATGTAGTGCTGTTCGATAAAGGACACAGTATCGAGACCAACATCGTCCATCATGGCGACGGGCCCTTTGTTTCTGCCATACCACATCTCCATCCACAGCTGTTCGATTTCCTCTGGAGTAGATACGTCTTCAGCGAGAATATTTAGGACTTCTCGCTTGACGGCAGCCCATAAGCGGTTGTAAATGAGACCAGTTGACTCTTTTCGTGCCACGTATGGATGAAACTTGACTTCTTTGAGCTTCTCAACCAAGAAAGGGAAAATGCTTGCGTCGGTCTCGCCGTCGGTCATGAGCTCGACAACGAGAACCTCAGGAGGCATATAATAGTGCATGTTCAACACACGACGTTTTGTCTCTGGCTTTAGATCTCCAACCATTTCTCTCGACTTGTACGAAGACGAATTGCTGCAAAGAATGGTATCGCTTGATGTTAGCTTTTCCAAGTCTGCAAAGGTCGAGATCTTGAGGGAGAGTTTCTCAGGAACAGCTTCGATGACAAGCCATGCCTTTGAAACGGCCTCGGTGAGGTCTTCTGTGGCATGGACAGATCCCCTGTTTGGCGAATCAGAGAATAGGGACATGCTGGCGTTGCAGTAGTCTACAGCATCAGTCCTCTGTTCAGGGCTTGGGTCGCGGATGACAACGTCATATCCGCTTGCTGCCCATCCGCATGCAATACGACGCCCAAGGACTCCGCCGCCAAGAAGGACGACAGTGCGGCCTTGGGTTGAGGGGAGGGTGAAAGAGCTCATGTTCTCGGATTCAGAAGAAGGCTTGGAGATACTGAGTAAAGTGAAAAAAAGATGATCGATGGTTTAAGATGAAGGTTTGCGAATTGAGTGGTAAAGTTGAAGATGGTATGTGGATGTCAGTTGTAGGAGAATCCATCAAACCAGAGAATGACCATGGGGCGCTTTATAGGAGAAGTGTAGAGAATAGATCCAAAGGATCAACAGGACCGATCCGAATACCGTACATAGCATTGATACCGCCTCCGATCCGGAGGGGCCGGTCACAACGGTCCCCGATTAATGCCGACATAATGATGAAGCTCAAGGCGACTCAAATTGGAGCTCCGAGAGGGCGACATGGACACACGGACGTGGGGCTGCCGAGGTGTTGAGTAAACACTTGTACGGAGCACGCATACGCATTTTCGCAATGGGTTGATCGGCATGACAAGGTTCACGCTTAGTAGTTAACTAGTGCGTTATTGAGGCGTTGTATGACGATGAAAGACGGCTTATTTCCGCATCATCCACACAATCCCTGCATTTAACCTTGAGCCTCCTCCACACCTCGGCACATCCAAAAGTGGGGAGCCGTCGATAAGGAATCTTCGAAGAATAGCACATTCCCACCTCAAAAGCTTGGTATTCCCACAGTAGCATGCAGCCTTAAGGTCTCACCCAAATATGATATGCATTTGCAAGTATTTTGGGTTGTATTCGTGATTGTATGCATGTGATGAATCGAAAACACGTCACAGATAATAATTCCTACCCTAAAGCTTTTATTACAAAGGATAAACCAGGAAAATAAAATCAATTCAAAGACAGCCATGCATCTCATCGCCCATTCTCATTTGTGGATCTCCCTTCTTATGATTATTGAAGGTTTATATGATCACCGAAGTACCCGAGCCGGTATATCCGTATAAACTAATGTTGCTCTGGCGTTTAAACAAAGGTATTTTTTTACATTTCTCACTAGACTAAACAATACATGACCTTCCATCTAAGCCAGGCTCTAAGGCTATATCAGATTGAGTTAGATAACGGCCCGAACCCCGCTTTATTTGACTTTGTGGCTGAGAATGGTGTCTGGACTGATAAGCACCAAACACCAGTATCGGGTTCAAAACATTTGATCAAGTTGATGGGGCTAGGTAGGTTGGGAAAGAGAAGCTTTCACCGGTCTCAACTGCAAATAACACATTCGCAATAACAACGATCCAGGAAGAGAGAAACCAACGGGTCTTCCACATTGATCGTATTCTCAGATTATAAGACTTGGAGTAAGAAGTAATAATTACAATATAACTTAAAAAAGGAAAATTTGGTCAGAAGCCTTGGCCGATGCTCCTGGTTGTTCAAAACCCAAGTCAACGAGTGCCTTCTTGGACGCGTTAACCATGCCCGGCGGCCCGCACAAGAATACCTTTGAATCCAAGCTCGGAGCAGGAAGCTTTTCCTTCATCAACTCCGGCGTAACATAGCCCTCGCCGAATTTCCAGTCAGCTGGTGGCTGATCCAGTAGATAATATACCTTGAAGTTCTTGGGATACCTTCTGGCAAAGGTATCCAATTCCTTCCGAAGGAGGATATCCTGCTCTGTGCGGTTGGCATAGATGAGGGACACTTCGGTTAGGTCTCGGTCATGCTCGCAGATGGCTCGGATGACCTGGAACATTGGAGTGATGCCAGTACCGCCTGCGATCATGCCAAGCTTGCTGCAGAGCTTGGGGTGATATCTCATGGCCCCCTTGGGACCTCTGAAGAGAACTTCATCTCCAGCCTCGAGCTTGGATATATAGTTGCTGGTCAGCTTTCCATCTGGATATATCTTGACGACTAGCTCAAGGACACCTAGGTCGGCATTGTTGGATACTGGTGTATATGAACGAGCGACATTCTCCCCATTGACATCAGCTTTAATAGTGACGTGCTGTCCAATTGGTAGACCAAGAATTGTGCTTGTTGTCGGCAAGGTGAATGTCAAACGATAGACATTCGGTGCGACTAGAGCCTTCTTCTGGAGAGGCAGCGGCGAGTACTTGACTGGATCCAAAAGTCCCCTCTGCAACAGAGTGTCCTCTTCAGCGCGCTTCGGCACTTTCATGTGAGCGGGATAGCTGGTGAAGGACTTGCTCTTCATAGCCAAGGTCGTGAACTGGTGCGCAATAGCCGCGTTGACGGTTGCAAAGGACACGCCTCCGACAACAACGCCTTTCACGAAGCTAGAAGCGTTGGAATCATTGCTCAGAGATGAAAGCAACCAGTGTGGAACAGTGAAACCCTGGCGACGACCAAGATAGTAGACTCCTGCGCCGGTGCCGAGAATGAAGCTCAGGTTTACCAGCGTTGAGACTGCTGAGGAACCGCTGGTTTGAGTCTTGACAGGAACGGGTGCGACTGGCTTGAGCTTGGGCTTTTTCTTCTCAAAGCCCTGAAGTGTGCCCACGCACAAGTCCTTCATGATCTCGAAGGCATCTTCTGAGTGTCCGGCGTTGTCAAAGTCTTCACTGGCATCAGTGCCAGCGGCTTCTGTAAGGACATCTGCGCCTCCAGGGTGATCTGCTATGTACTTGGTAACATCGTACACTGCAAAAAGAGTCAGTAATTATTTTGATTGAAGGGATTGGCGATGTACCTTTACCGTGGACAATCAACCACGCATCTTTGGGGCTGTTATGCTCAGCGACCTGCTTAGCTGTGTATTCCTCCATTGAAAATTGAAGCAAATATACGGGACAGAACGGTTGGGTGGGTAGATTGAAAGATCAAGAGATGAGAAAGTTGGAAATGTCGATAGGTCAAGACAAGACACTGCGTATAGACATCGTTGTGATAGATAAACCCAGCAGATGGTGAACGTCTTTAGCTGCTTGATAGACAACCAGGATTAGATTACAGTCCAAAGTTAAAAGAACGGGTCCCTTCGCCTCCGGGGGAAATCCCGCAACTCGCATGCTGATCATTTAATTAATGCCGACCTGATTCGCACGGCGGTAAGCCGGAGAGTAGGCTCCGGAGTGGGTCGTGGGATATGCCGAGGCAGAGAGATCCCGATGTGGGTCCAGCAGTGCCGAGGCCCGTTCCGCTTCGGATCCACTCTGATCGGCATGACGTAGACGCAGTCGGTGAAGATCGTTTTAGTTCCGCCAGTATTATCATCTGCATGATTACAATTGGCTATAAAGAGCTTTGATTGTTGTGACCACATGTCAAATCGCTCCTAATTCCGTCCTTCGCGGCAACGCTAAGCGCGAATGCCGATCAATTGATGCCCTTCCGATGATACCGTTCACATCGTCCAATCTTATCAAGCATTATGCATGATCAGACCCAGGCACCTGAGAACCGGGATACGCCGAAAGGTTAACGAATGCAATGCTAATCATAATGACGCAGTTTTATTCCCGGTCCAAGACGTGGCAACAGACAAATCTGCGATTTGCACGTGAGTTTTCGTATCAAGCTACTACGTATCCGTAAGGTACTGTAGTAATTCTGGCCAAGATGGGGCTAACGGACATCCTATCCATATACAATACATATTTCACTTTTCAAACTTCCTTCATATAAGTAATCCCTATTCTTATCTTTCAAGTTTATATCCATTCTCTTTATCTATCCCATTCACTTACCTAGGACATCATCATGGCACCAAAACAATTTTATCTCCTAGGGGAGGCAGAGTCAAGCGCCAGAGAAGTTGATCTGCAATCCTCTGTGGACTTTGAAGAGTTGCAGAACATTGTCGCATCACACTTCGCCATTGTCAAGCCAAATGGTAAATACCACCAGACCGTTCGTTGTAAACGACTCATGTTATTAACTTCAACTCCCAGGCGTTGGCTTCGTCCACAATGACCACAAACTCACTGCAGTATCCGACATAATGGACAAAGAAGAGCCAATAGCAGTCTCTATCAACGGCAATGCCGTGAAAGAAGTCCCTGGCCCAGCAGGCATTCCATACTTTGGTAACTACTTAGAGGTCTATCCCGACCATCTCGGCAACAATCAACGACTCTTTGAAAAGTACGGAGCGTTATTCGTCACCAACAACATGGGAAGCCGCGTCTACCAAACCAACAGTGCCGACCTTTCTAACATCTTCCTATCTGAAGATGACTACTTCACAAAGAAGATCGTCCCAGGTCATCCCCTCTATCCCATCAAGAATCCAGATGCGGGTGTATTTTTGGGAGACACAGATACAGAACAATGGCGCCTTGCTCACAAGTTCCTCCCTCCCGCACTTGGGCCAAAAGCTGTTCGGCATTACGCCCCGACAATGCAGAAAACAGTCGAACAGTCGTTCAAGGTCTTTGATGAATTAGACCAAAAGGGTGAAGCCTTCAACGTTTACCAGTATATGCTAAAGCTTGGTTCGCAAGCAGTAGGCAAGCTCGTTATGGGCATGGACTTTGGCCATTTTGAAGAAGTGGACTCGTCGCTACACGAGATGGTTCTCAAGATCGCTCAAAACCTGGAGCTGAATAAGAAGGTGTCTTCAATGGGGGCTTGGTACGCCAAGATGCCGTTCGGTGACCCCAAGGCTCTTCGACAGACTCAGGATAGGATCTGGGAGCTTATGAAAGAGTCAATTGCCAGAGCATCCAGGGGAAAAGAAGATTTAGAGCTCCAAGATGCAGCACTCAAGGCCGAAAACGTTGTTGGTATGCTCAGTCTATGATATTGCCCTGAAGGAGATCCCATGAAAGCTAACTGCCTGTCCTTTAGATTACTTCCTACGAGCCACCGATAACAAAGGCAATAAGCTACCGCCATCGCAATTCGCTCCTGCACTCCTCGTAGCCACTGGCGCTGGATTCACGACAACATCATCTTTGCTTTCGTGGTTGATCTACAGTCTTGTCAAGTACCCCGGAAACCAGGAGCGTCTTCTCCAAGAACTTATCGACAATGACTGGGACGACAATACTCAAGTCACAGCTGATGAAACGAACAAGCTGAGCTTCCTAGATAAGTTCATCAAGGAAACGCAACGCTTGCACAATCCATCGTTTCAGCCTGCCCGTACAGCCAAGGTTGATATGATCCTACCAGGAGGATATAAGCTCCCCAAAGGTTCAGTCGTGATTTCAGCCCTGCATCACATGCATAACAACAAGGACGTTTGGGAGAATCCGGGACGGTTTGATCCTGATCGCTGGGACACGGAACAGGTCAAGAATAGACCCGCAGGGTCATATATCCCATTTGCAGCAGGTCCCAGGATGTGTGTCGGGTTCAACTTCGCGTTGCAGGAAATCAAGGTCTTCCTACCCAAGCTTGTTTATCGGTACAAGTTTACTTTGGCGCAGGATGGGCCGGTTGATTATGACCCGTATTTCCAGTTGATTCGACCCAACAATTTGTATGTTCAGGCAGAGAAGAGGGTTAAGTGGCCGCCAAAGTCCGAGTAGCTTATGCATACTATTTAAATACTTATCTTTGTCTCTTCGATGGTCTAAGATTTCTTAATTCTGCAATTGCCAACTCCCCCTCGCAATCGTGACTATTTTGGGACCCGGGATCTCATGAGCCAACCAATGTTAAGAAAAGTGTCAGCAGTGCAAACAAAGCAGAGAGGTGCAGCAGCAACTCCACTCCATCAGCTGAGTTGCAAGCCTGATTTAAATTTAGAGAGCCTGATTCAATTTCTCAAAGGGTGATTAGTCTATGCCATGCTAATCCGCAGAATGCCAAGAACGCCACCATGTCACTCGTCCCATTAGGCCTTCCACGGCGGCTATAAAGATCTCGCCCCAGCCTGATGCTTACCCCGATTACCCCTGACTGATACCTCCACATGATCCAATCCTTTAGTCCCTGAATTTCTTTTCTTTCTTGTCCTCTCTAATATCAAATATTACTAGCAGAAATAACCTTTTACTGTCCTCGCCAACGGTTCCAAAAAAGAAAATGAGTAAGGGTGGAATCCCATCTACCTGTTACGATGATTGCGGTGAGTCCGACTTTTTTTCCCTCAAAACCTACCCATCAGATGCTAACCTCATCGCGATAATAGATGGGGCTTATAAAGTTGGGTTGTCTACAGGCAAAAGTGACAAACTCTGCCAAAAGGACTCACTGTTCAGAGGTGCATATGCATTATGTCGAGAGTGTATCGCCGATAATACCAAGGCCGGATCAAAAGTCTATATTGATCCCGAGCTCCAACAATTCATCGAGTACTGCGACAAACGACTGAAATCTGAGATCACCACCGTTGTAACAAGAACTGGAACGAATGGCAGAACGAGTATTGTACTCATAGCCAGTACGCAAGCCGAAGCGACATCATCGACGACAGGAATGCTTGATAGTTGTGAGAGTTGCAGTGTCTTGACTTTTACCGATTACAGAAGTCAAGTTGTTGAACTGACCGTAGACCCAAATAGGATCACCGCATCTTTGCGCAGTGAGCATAGGCTTATGATTTTTCAACGTCTTTGGTTAACATAATCAAAAGGAGAAAGCTCTCCGACAGATACGTCTACGTCTAAATCCTCGGACACGAATGGTATAATCCACCAATTTCAACCACAAAAGCTTCACTAACTGAATCTATGAGACTCGCCGTCCGGTCCAGATCTCGCTAAAATTATTGGACCCATTGTTCCATCAGTCATCTTGCTCATAATCCTCGGTTTTCTCGGATTTCGATGGTTCAAACAAAGAAAAACAGCCAAAGCACAGCATGGTACTAGGCCAGACGAAGAAGAGCCCAAGGAAGGCAAAGCCCAACTACACTCTGACTGTATCACACGCCCGACTTTTGAATTGGAGGGATCCACGCCTGTAGTAATTGATGACACGGCAACACCAAAGGATAAATCCGAGATGCCAGCAAACGAGCCAGCAGCGCATGAGATGTCGACAGAGAAGAGAATCACCAGGAAGGCAGTGGGTAGCTCACCTGATAATAACACCTAGAGAATTCTTCTCAATATGGCATTTCTGCATGCCTCAAGACTTGACTTACCATGTAATCAATATTTCAATCCGAGCTCATCGGCCGTATTTATTGCGTCTCACAGTAAGGGGTACAGGCCTTCAAGTAATTCTCTCTCGGAATGTCTCCGAACCGTCTAGCTTCGATAAGGCCTTCGCCGCGTCGGCGCACCAGATACTTATCGATTTGATCGATATCTGCTATAAGAAACTGACAGTCTGCACACTACACGTTCGATCCAACATCATGGTTTGGGGTCAGTTAAGTAAGCATATAAAACAGGAACCGTAATCATAGCACAACCAAAAGAATTTCACAAAGTCCAGGAATATTCCCTATAATCCTCAACCACTAGCTGTGTATTGTACATGACTGACGGTGCGCTTGAAATAAACTGCGTAACATTAACTAAGCTTAAACGGCTTAAGACTTATTTGACAGATGCAAATACGGAAAATATAGGCAATGAATTAAAGCTTGGCGCATGAAGTTCCCCATAGACCGTGAACCCTGACTAGTCTCGATATGGCGTTGTATCCGGTCTTGAGACCCCTGTTTCCGATCTTAATCGCTATAAAAAGATCCTGTCAGGGATTATCAACACCCCGAGAGGTTCTAAAGTCATGTATTTGGTGGAAATCCCGTCCAGCATCTTGTCTCTAGCCCTGTAATTTCAAGAATTCTTCGCTCTTGGCTTCTAGAAGAAGGGATCCAGGGCATGACCGGGCATGCCAAGGCTCATGTTCCTGGATTTTTGATGCTTAGCTCAACCGTTCTAGCTCCACTTGCGAGGTTTTCTCCTCTCTTAGTGGGCAATGCCTGTTGCAGATGCCGGCATTATTAGATCCCGCTTCGAATGGTTTTCCCGGATAGGGGATCGTGGTCTTCGTCCCAAGCTATACAGGGGAAGGTCTCAGCATTTGGATCGTATTTAAGTTAACAGTCATTGCTATTTCTGATTTCTTTTCACCAACCCAAGCTGCCCTTCGTTATCGTCGAATTCGCGTATCAGTCATTCGTTCAATACACCCGCTCCAAAATGCTTCCCCAAACACTCTTTACCAGCCTGGCCCTTGCAGCTACAGCCATCGCTAGCCCTTTAGCCCGCGCATCCAGCTGCTCCGACCCTGCCGTCCGCAAAGAATGGCGCGAACTCACCACCACCGAAAAGGCCGAATACCTTCGCGCCGCTGTATGCGTCCGCAACCTCCCAAAGAAACACTACAAAGCCTACAGCTATGTCAAAACCCGCATGGATGATTTAGTGCACACCCACTTCACCCTCAACGCACAAATTCACTTCGTCGCCAACTTCCTCCCTTGGCACCGTTGGTACGTGCAGCTGCACGAGGATCTACTCCGCGATGAGTGTGACTACAAGGGCGTTCAGCCATACTGGGACTGGTCCATTGACGCGGATAAGAGCGACACTGCCAACTCTCCTGTCTTTGACCCCAAGACTGGCTTTGGCGGTGATGGGAAGCTCACAGGTAGTAACGTCCCTGGCTTCAGGCGTTGTGTCGTCGATGGACCTTTTGCCAACACAAATCTGACCCTGGGTATGGGATGGCCCGATATGAACACTCCTGACAACCGTCTGCACTGCTTCACTCGAGAGTTCAACGGTGGTTTGGGCAAGGGTGAAGACGGTAACCTGATTGTTGGTGACATGCAGGCTGGCGCCTATAACTCCAAGGTCATGAACATGATCTATGGCTTTGACACCTATCATATGATGTCAGAAATGCTCGAGGGCTTGCCTCACGCTCAGAGTATGTGCTTGAAAACCCCTTCTCATTCTCCGAACTTGCTAACATGAAATAGTCCACAGCATTATCTTTGGTGACATGGGTCCTGCCACCTCGCCCAATGAGCCTCTCTTCTTTCTACACCACGCGAACGTTGACCGCGTCTGGGCCAAGGCAAGTTATTCTTTTCCGAATATTGAAGATATTCATACGCTAACAAAAGCTACAGTGGCAAGGCCGCAATGCTACTCGCCTATCTGATTACAGCGGTTTCAACGACGCCAGCAAGTCCATCTCGGCCAAACTCACCGATGAGATGCCCATTATGGAACTCGCCGATAAGAAGCCTGTCGTCAAGGATTACATGGATATTCAGGCCGGTCCTTTGTGCTATACGTACTCCTCGATGTAAAGAGACATAGCTATAATACCTAATGCTAAACTCAAGAATATTGTTTCAACTAAACTTTATGTTGTTTTTTATCACTCTTGCTTTGGAATCATTATCCTGTAGAGTAGGGCTATCCACTATCTCTAGTTGATCGGGGTTTTGGGGCATATAAGACTTTCAGCCATGAATATGAATATAGAACACATACGATTGACTAAAAGTATCAACCTTCCCGCCACCATGACGCCGCGTCAAGCTAGACAGCCCTGAGTTGTGTGCTTCAAAGAATGGCTGGGGACGTATCAAGACATGGTCAAGATGCCATAAATTCAACAAATAGCCGAAAAGCTTTAATTGTGCTGCTATGTAATCTTCATCTCAGCTTACCCATTACCCTCCCCATTCCTCGACCTCTACCGCCTCTTCCCCTCACCTTCCCTCTCCCTCTATAGGGATCATTCCCAACCGCACCCGATTTCAGTCTTTCAATCCACCTCCAATGATCTTGCCACTCTTTACTGATCTGCCGGGGAGAATTTCCCTCTCCATTCGCCTGGTCCATCAGTTCGACTCCTCCAACTTCCACCAGTCTCGCAAGCATATCATCCTGCATTTTAATGTGTTGGTCTGTCGTGATATGGGAATATCCACATCCCCAGAGAAAACCGTGTGCAGCTATATGGACAGGCGTTTCTCGTGCTTCGTGATTTTGTATAGAAGCATCAGCCCCTAGTTCAAGTAAATGTGACACGGCATCAAAATGGAGCAGGTTCTTGGCTGCAAGATGTAAGGCTGTATTTCCGGCACTATCCGCGTCTGTAGTCTTTGCGCCATGAGATACCAAGATAGATATGGCAGCTATGTCGACTAACTCGTTGGGGTCGAGGCGGTAGAACAAGGTGTGTAGTGGTGTTTGCTTTTTGTTATTACATATGCTTGCATCCGCGCCTCTGTCGCATAGAAATTGGATAACAGCGGTAGCCTGTTCGTCTATTGGGCCAAAATAGCGAGCCGCATAGTGCAATGCTGTATCTCCATCATCATTTTGCACGTTTATTGTCGTAGGATCGCTGTCGAGGAGAAGTCCGATAATATTGATCGCATTATTTGTCCTTTCCTGACGCATTGATACTGGAATGTATCTTGCCTCCTGTGATAGTTTATACCGAGTCGCCCAATGGAGGGGGAGACTTGCACTACTGTCTCGAGAGCATACCATGTCTGAAGTATTAACTTTGCCTCGGCGATCAATCAGAGTCTTGAGAGCTTTGAAATTCCCGCTAATAGATGCCAGACATAGTGCGTTAATGTCGAAAAGCCAATTATCTTGGTTCCAGAAGCACATGCTCCATGGCCCTTTTGAGACCTTTTCATGGATGTCGGCGCCATTATCGATTAGCCTGTTAATCAACGCAGGGCTTGCCCAACGCACAGCCAAGGTTAGGACGGTATCAGGCGTTTTCCCCTCATTCCATATAGGAAGAGCGACATCAGAAGCGCTAGCACCCCAGTCAAGCAGCAAATTGATCACCGCCTCGTTATTCTCAGGGCAAACTTTGTTCCAGTCGCGTTCGATATATCTCCTGCAGTAAATATCCGCGGCTGATATCACTGCAGTGTTGGCTTTGCAATCTCGATCATGGATACTGGAGTATATTGGCTGGTTGTTGAGAAAATATCTTACTATTTCAATTTGGCCGTATCTGGCAGCCTCATGTAATAGTTTGTATTCGCGCTTCTGGAATCTGATTCGATGATGAGTGGAATCAGTATGTTTTGTGACGTGAGCCAGAAGCTTCTGGATTGTTTCGAGGCTTCCACTTTGGGCTGCGAAGCGAAAAACATCAAATTCTGGAGGATCTTCCTCCTTAGAATCAGTCTCATCTTCATCTTCATTCGAAAACGCAAGCAGACGTGTGATGGACCAAGGTGCGTTGGTCAAATATTGGTCAAGAGCCTTGACATCGTCTTGACGAACGATTAAATGCAGTAGACCAAGGCTGCCGTTTTCATACAGAACAGAACCATCCTCATCAACGATAGTCATAAACACCCGGTCAGGCTTTCGGCGGCAATGTCGATAGAGTGAATCATTTTCGGAGGCAAGAGGCGAACTCATGTTTACAAAAGAGCTGGTTTGGATAGAGAAGGTTGGAGGTTATAACAACTTTGAGCTCATGATAAGTATTTACAAGATTGGTTTTATTCGAGTTCCAGTAAATGAAGATATGGGTAGATATTCACAGCCAGCGGTCGGCGGGGAGTCATTCTTTAATTCCCGGTACATCATACACCCCACCATGCCCATAAGCGACCACAGCCAACAGCAGCGAAACAACATGATAACTTATGCGTACGGACTACAAAGACTTAAAATTTGAGTGGCCCAGTCGGTCCTTCATCCAAATGTAGTAGACCGACTCTTCAAGCCCCACTTCGTCTTCTGTTAGTAATTGATACGCCGCAAGAACCATGAGATGATCTGATCAAACCCACTCGTCGATGTGACAATGAAGGTTACCACTCATGTTGAAAAATAGCGCCAACTGGAATGGGTGTACTCATCATGATCATGCTGGGATCCAGGGCTAGATACTTCTTAGGTATGCTTCGGCCCAAGTCCTCGACCCCCATACCCTGTTTTGCATATGTGCTCCAGATCAAAAGTGGACGTCTTAGAATGTTAATAAACCGGTGAAGTTTTGGGCACTCGGTTAAACTAAGGGCAGTTGATAAGATAAGCGATTTGAATTATGCTTACGTGATGCTGAACAAGGCCAACAACTGTCCGCCCAGTTTGCAACCGCTACCCGATCTGATCTCCGAAGTCCATCTCGAGACGCATCAAACCAAAGCTCTCGACAAGGGCAACTGACTGTTTGAATGTCCAGAGCCTAATCACGCTGCGATTTCAAAAATGGTCGGTGTGCCGACAAGCAAAGGATGCCTCTTATGTCTCCAGCGAAGCGTCAAGGTCCGCCTTAGTCTCTTCCCTTTTTTTGTCTCGCCGGTAGCTAAACGAGGAAGTAGTGTGATGAAGACCGACCTAGTTGCGGTCAGTGCCGAAGAGGCAAACGGACTTGTCCAGGCTACGTGCGGCAGATGAAGTTCGTTGATGAGGGGCCTAGAATACGGCAGAAGAAACCGCGTCGAGGGGTGAATGAATCTTTGAACAAGAAGCAAGATGATGATAATCATGGTGGAACAAGCAAACCTGATTTTGGCCTCATACAACCAAGCAGCTTCAAAGCTGAACGCGACCAAATCCTCTCTTCCTTCATCTCAGCCATGTTTCCCCTTGGAGCATCCGCGCTGCAGACTTCATTCCTTGGAAGCTGGCTCTGGCACCTGCCACCTCGCCTAGGCACATGTACCACTCTTGATTATGCTGCCCTATCAGTAGCACAGGCTTATTTCGCACGGATGTATAGGGACAGCTCAACACTAAGGAATGCGCAAATGTCATATGCTTGTGCCGTGAAAAGTCTAGCTTTGGCTCTTGATGATCCGAAGGAGCAACTTAGTTCTAATGTTCTCTGTGCTACTCTCCTTCTTGGTCATTATGAGGTATGTCCGGTGTGCTTATCACGTGTTCAGATCTTTGGCTGATATTTTCCATTCATCAGACCTTTGTCCACGTTCCCCACGCTTGGATCCGACATGCAGGTGGAGCTACTCGACTCATGCAGCTCCGGGGTGCTGAAAGATGCTATGAGTCTGCATTCGAATATTCTATGTTTCTTACATCTCGTGGAGCAATTGTTAGTCTAACCTCTTCTCTGTATAGGTACCTAGAGATTACTGACTTGCTGTAGATCTCGGAAGCGCTAGTCTCTGGAAAGCCGTGTCTCCTCGAGTCCAAGAGTTGGCGAGATATCCCTGACGGGCTGATTGAGTTCCCGCTATTGCCTACGGCACCGGAAATGTATCATAAGATTTTTGGCTACTTTGCGGCTATCCCAGGTCTACAACATAGGATACGGCTTGCTACCTCCGATGATACCCACCTCCCTCTACTTGCCAGCGCTCAACGACTACGGCACGAGATGCGAGAATGGCATGAACGATTCATATCTCGCGACGGGGGTTTAAGGAGACCACATGTTGTGTCTCCTGTCTCTCAGGACTATCCGTTCCATTCACAGTACATCTACCACGATGTCATGTCAGGGACCATACTTACTACTTACTATGCTTATCTGATCGTTCTCAACCAAGCAATAGCCACTCTATGCTCTGGTACCGAAGATATGGTAGAGAATATAGAGTATGCGAGTGCCATTTGCATGTCTGTGGATTATTGTCTACATGCTGGATATTGTGGCACGCAAACAATGAGGATGACGCTACCTATTGCTCACTCGGCACTACCTGTCCAGTATCATCCATGGACAAACATGTGGATAGACAAGTTTTCCGCGATCATGGAAGCCACAATGATTCAACCACTTTATTCTTAGAAAAAGTCTAGCTAGTCTCTTGCCAGCATACAGATACATGCTTGGGCACTAATATCCTGTAACAGCCTTTGGCTGATACGCCGATTCAAGTCTCGAAATCTCATCATCCGTTAACTGAATCTTGGCAGCCAACACCGCTTCATCAATACGATCTTTGCTGTTCAGGCCAACAATAGGATTCACTCCCTTGTGCAAGCACCACGCGGTCGCAATTACCGCCATCGGCACTTCTCTCTCCTTAGCAACTTGCTCTACCATACCAACAGTTGCCCTGTCCGCCTCGTTCTCTTTTTTATAGAGATGCGCGAGGGTCTTGTCATGCTGTGTTCGCAATGAAGTGCTCTCGTTGAGATCGTTCCAGGGGCGAGCCAGAACACCACGTGCATTGGGGGACCACTGTATCACAATCAGCTCTGAGATTTGGGGATTGATGGAGGGGCTTACGGGGATGCATCCAACTCCTGTGTCTTTGCAGTATGGGATCATCTCTCGCTCTTCCTCTCGGTAAAGGAGGTTGTAATAGTTTTGCATCGAGATGAATTTATGCCAACCATTCTTCTCTGCCACGTTCTGGAGTGCTTGAAATTCCCAAGCAGGCATCTTTTTGACTGGTCAGCTTCTCCGTCAATAGAAAGAGCCATCAACCTACAGAGCTGGCTCCGATGTATCGAGCCAATCCCAATTCCACTACATCGTTCAATGCTTTCATAATTTCTTCTCGGGGCACATCTGGATCCATTCTCTGGATCTGCAGCACGTCGATATACGTGCCAAGCCTCTTGACGCTTGCGTTGACTGCGTCAAAGATGTGCTTGCGCGACAGTCCAACTCTATTCACCATCTCGCCATCGTTGATAGAGGCTGCAAAGACGGAGAGCTGAGGCTCGCCTGGCGCACTTGTTGCAAATCGACATTTAGTCATGATGACAACACGTTCGCGAGGAATCTTGTAGACTGAAAGCGCCTTGGCGATGATTTCTTCCGACACGCCATTAGAGTACAGGTCGGCCTAAAAAGACAGTCGGTTATTGGTATTTAATAGAAAGCGATAGTATGAGGAAATTCGATCTACTCACAGTATCCCAGGTGTTAATGCCGGCTTTGTAGGCGTGTTCTAGAAGAGGCAGAGCTTCGTCTTCCTCCAAGACCCACTTCAGCCAGTCTTTGCTGCCATAGGACATGGCTCCGAGAATAATCTTGGACACTTTCAAGCCAGACTTTCCAAGTCTGTTGTACCCTATGCTCGTTGATTGGGGTCCAACAAGAAGGTCTTTGACATATCCATGCTGAGAAGAAGACATGATGATTAGATCAGGACAGGAATCGGGTTGAATAGTTAGGATGTAAGATGTACTGATATGTTGGGGAGTTCTCTCTCAGTGTGGAACTTGAGGTGTCTTTTTATAGTTTTCTTTCTTATACGAAAAGGAATTATGAATATGACTACCGGTGATATGCTTGTAAGTCCGGCCATCTGCGTTGTGCTGGGGATATAAGACAGATGCTCGCTAACCCTAAAAAGGCTTCATACTACGAGCGAGACTAATCCTCTCTGGGTGGCATGATCCGAGCTAAGCCTAATGTAGCTCCAAGCCACGAATATCAGATTGATCCACAATTTGCTGACAGCTAATGTAACCAGAACCCGAACAATAGGGAGTTAATTGTTTGTAGAAGCTGTTTTTAGGGAACACGAAGGCAAGGCGGAAAAAGGCGGACAATTCATCAGCCCTTGCAGGTTTTGAGACATGGTCAATGAATTCCACATTGTCAAGCTACTAGAATTTAACATATATACTCATTGAGAACCTCTACACTCAACTCACCATTCTACCATTCCAAACTCTTACATTTTTCATCTCAACTTGACAGAATCTCACTTTCATCGTGTTTATATTGTCCCCATAACCTCTATTCCACAATGCTGTCTCTCACCCCAGGCCAGAAAGCAACTCTCAGTCCTGAAGCAGTCGACTTTCTCACCAAGGTCAAACATCCTCCTTTGGCAAACTTCATTTCGCCTTTCGTCACTTCCCCAGGCCGAGTCCCAGGACTCCGCCAGAGCACTGCCGAAAAAATGGCCCCGGGCGAAACTGCCCTCATTGAGAAACACAACCTCAAAATCACCGAAATATCTATCGCTGGTGTTCCAGTTTTTCTGATCGAGCCCCCAGTCATCAGGCCTGAGAAGGAGAATAAGATTTTACTAAATTTCTTTGGGGGCGGCTTTGTCATGGGTAGTGCGAAGGATCGTGGTGCTTTGACTATGGCGGTCGAGTTGGGTGTTCGTGTCTACTCAATCGACTATGTCAAAGCACCTGAGGCAAAATATCCCGAGGCCCGCGATCAGGCTCTTGCTGTATACCGCCACCTCCTCGAAAAAGGGCCTCCAGGTGGCCCTCCTGTTTCTCCATCCGACATCCTGGCCATGGGAAGCTCTTCAGGAGCACAGATTCTCGTCTCCATGCTCCTTGTAGCGAAGCAGAAGGGTCTTCCAATGCCCACTGCCGGATTATACCTTTGCACTCCTGCCCTAGACCTGAGTGGAGCAGGCGACTCTATGGTTTTCAACAAAGATCGAGATATCATGCCTGTCAGTCTTCTCATGGGTATGGTATCTCAAAATTACCCAACACAAGGTCTCGACTTGACCGATCCCCTTTACTCTCCTATCTACGCCGAATACGATGACTCTTTCCCGCCGACAGTTATTACAGTTGGAACGCGGGACTTTGCCCTTAGCAATGGAGTGCGTTTTTACTGGAAGTTGAGGGATGCTGGTGTGAAAGTAGAGCTTCTAGTTGGAGAAGGAATGTGGCATGGATTTAATTGGGACCCAGTAATTCCTGAGGCGATCAGAGCTCGTGCTGCAGTTGTTAGTTTCTTAGAAGAGGGCCTTTAGTATTTGGCATTGAGAGACAGCGCCTACTGGATTTAGGAATTAAGAAATAACGTCGCGTCTATAGAAAAATAATTCCCCTTCCTTTTTTGCCTTACCCATAACCATACGCGACACCTTAGTGATCAGATAATCCAAGCTGCAATTAACGACACTAATCCAGGTAGTCTCGGGGTCTTGCTTAGACAGCGTCTCTAGACGCTGCGGCCGCCCATCAGTACCTGGAACAGGGCTCGCTGAGACTCTGCAAGCTAAGTCTGATTAAGTAATTTTGATCAGTTATCTGCTCTGACGTGCTTAACGTCTGAGCGAAGTCTTTTAATCGTTTTTCCAGCACCACTATCTCGGCGTGACAAATCAGTCGGGAACGCGGCACATCTATCGGAATAAGCAGCAAGATCAAGAGTCCGAAAAGTCCGACTAGCGGTACAAAAGTCGAGGTCTTGTAAAGCAATCATTCATTCCCTAACAATCTTTTCACTACTTCAATGTATCATTCGATCAATCTCTTTTCTACAATGGCAATTATTGCACTAGCTGGAGCCACTGGCCATGTTGGCAAGACCATCGCCGAGGTTCTATCCTCAGACGCAAAGCATAGCTTTATTGTCCTTTCTCGCAAGGTAGGTAACAACTTTCTAACTTAAAGGGCCCAACTCTAACAACTTTCAGGAACCTGAGAATAGGGGCAATCAAACACCTGTCCATGTAGTAGACTACACTGATGTTGCGTCTCTGAGCCGAGTCTTGGAGGACAATAAGGTCGATACGGTTATTTCGGCGATTCTCGTCAAGGATGACCAGTCTTCTGCCTCTGAGGTTTCTCTCGCGAAGGCCGCCCGGATGTCAATCACAACAAAGCGCTTCATAGCGAGCGACTACGCAGCTCTCATTCCGAAAAGGTACCAGGAAAACTTAGTCATTCTTCTATAAGTCATGGAGCTAACACTATAACAGTAAACAGTTTGGGCGTCTTCTTGCTCGCCAAGCGACAACTGACGAATTGCAAAAGACTGACCTTGAGTGGACCACTATTCGCATCGGGCAGTTTGCAGATAACCTTGGAATACCACATATCAAGAGCTATATGGCCCCCCTCGCTCCAAATGTCGATATGGCCAATCGCATGGCGGCGATTCCAGGTACAGGCGATGATATTATTGCCTTCAGTTACAGCTTTGACGTAGCCAAGTTCGTCGTTGCAGCGCTCGACTTGCCCCAATGGGATAGAGATCTTTTCTGCTACAGTGACAAAGTGTCACTGAACCAACTCGTCAGGTTGGCTGAGAAAGCCAGAGGTACTTGATCTTTCATGCTCCCACTTTCGATTGGTACTGACATGCACAAGGTGGTAAATTTAACGTCGTGTACGACAGCGTCGAGAAATTGAAGAATGGAGAAATAACGGAACTGCCGCATCATACTGCAGTCTACTCAATTGTCCCTAAAACCGTTCTTCAGGCAAGCTTCGCCATGTATGGTCTATATGCTATGGATGGACTTTTTGACTTTCCAAGAGAGGGCACTCTGAATGAAAAGTTTCCTGATATCAAGACGTTATCGATGGTAGAACTTCTTGGCGTCTGGGAAGGCAGATAGATCCTAGCATGGACACATAGAAAGGCTGAAATGGAGTCTCAAGTTTCCGTCAGGATTGAACTAAAATTCGGAATTTCTGGTTTTAGTGATGGTTCCAAGCACATGCCTGTACTGATACATTCAGTGTAAGCGTTGATAAGTGCTGCTAAAGGTCACAGTAACCTCGCGAGGTAACGATACTGCACGCCTCACTGCCAGGGTATTAAACCACAGCTCACCGCCTTTGTTGACCAACATGTCAGCCTAGAAACATCGATTCACGCCAACAACACAATTTATCCCCATAACATCATATTCAAAACACGCCGTCACTGTCACTTTCGAGATGTCGTCAGCTAAAGAAAGCACCGGCATGCATATTCTGCGTATGCCCAATGAGATCCTTCGCCTGTTTTCCAAAGCAGTCGCCGATCTTGATTGCGCATTGCCTAAAGGCTATAAATATTACAATACTCATTACAGTCGTGAGCCAGGGACTCGGAAACGCTCTGAAAGAAGAGGGAGAGTACAAGTGGAAGGACGATATGCGCTTGCGCTCACGTGCAAAAGATTCCACGCCTCAGTCACTCCTGTGCTATACGAAAAGGTCAGCATCGACGTATGGCTGTTTTGGGAGGCTGGCGCTCCTCAGCAGACTTGTTTCCTCCGGTCTATTCGCGAGAACCCTGCTCTTCAGGTCCATATTAGATACCTAGAACTAGGGAACATTAGGTCTCCAGACGCAGGAACTACTGCTGCGCTGCTCGCATCCCCATGCGAGTTTCCTCATTTGGAATCCCTATCGATTAAAGGCATGTATAGTAGGGGTGACTATCAGCCATTTGATTCGTTCACTGTAAGTTTCCAGATAATCCTCCAACCACGGCAAAAAGCTGCATCGTATCTTTGAGAATGAAGTACTGGGCAGCCACTGACATTCACATGCAGCAGATAAAAGGATCAGCAAACTTCACTCATCTTGAATTGAAACGTATAAGGGCCAGACCTGAGAGTATTAAAAAGCTCCTTAAAATTACTCGCAGTTTAAATACTTTCACGCTCGACCATATGACTTACGATGGTTACGATTGGGACGATGCAGAATCGGATCCCGCCTATCGCTGGAGTCACGCAAAGCTCACAGACGTCCTTATGCCACAGAGAGAATCACTGCGTGTTTTGAAACTCGGATGGATGGGATATACTCTCGATCAAAACACATTCAAGGGGTCTCTTTTTCCAGCGTTGCAGACACTATCTCTGTGTATCGCCTATGAGCCGCCGACATTGGAAGCCTGTCGAAACTGGTTAACTCCAAATTTGAAAACACTCATTCTGGACTTTCACAGGAATGACTCACAATGTGGACCTGTGTGCTCTTTCGAGAACAAGGGGTTTGATATCATAACCAAAGTGGCCTCATGGGCTCAAACATTGAAGTCAGAAACGGAACTCGGTTTGGAAAACATAGGAATCCGGATCTACACTGACGAGGATGAGTGGGACGAATGGACGGCTGAAGACGAATGGTCATGTGTACATGGCGGGCGCGATGGAGATGATCAGGCTATGATTATATCGGCTTTGAAGAAGATGAAGGAGTGTGGGTTCAACACATACTGGATTGGATCAAGCGGTATTAAGCATACACCTGAGATGCTTGAGACCTATTGCAAATGCGATTCGAAGCCTTTAGTTTCAACCCTCGAGGATTACTCAGAGTCGAGTTCAGGTGAATGGCAGATAGATGTGAGCTCGGTTCGCGAGATTGAGATACCAAGCTCATTAGGCTTTACATAAATTGCCTGGACGAATTTCACGAGAGTTACAGCATGCAGACAATATTGTTGACATGGTGGATTTTTGTTAGGCTTCTAAGTATGTAGATAGGTGTATATTTAACATCTCTCCGTATTTTCCGAAAGCTTGTCGATCAACTTCAATAAGAGTTGATGGCGGTTTTGAGTTGACAGGAAGTCACTCGATATCAATAATCCTGCTGCAACAAGTATGAATGAGTTCTAACTTCTCCTTGAGGGAATAGATAAGAATTTAATCTATGAGCATTGATAGAAACTATGTCCTCTCACAAATAGGTATCAAACCTTGAAGCTCATGCAGCTGCCTAGATAGAAGCTTTTGACAGAAGTGCGCTTTTTTAAGCATGAGACGGAATTCGCTCTCTGAAAATAAATAAATAAATACAGTGCCAGTCTGTTGCCTCTTCATCCTTCTCCTCTTCTGTTATCTTTCAACTGCGCTATATCACGAATCACCGAGACACAGACAAGTCAGCTGGCACAACATTAAGTAAGCGTCAAAGTCGATAATGTCTTATTTTAGACGTCTCCTTATTTCATTTATGCTAAATATCTCAGATACTACTAGCAACATGTCGGCACTTTCTCTCGCCATTTTCCTTCTTACATGTTGGCATAGAGTCATGGAAGGCACTGTAGAGGTCGTTCTTTTCTTCATGCAGAGATTTATCCCTGGTCTTCTTCTTGGCTTTCTTCTCGGCGCACTTTTCGAATATTACCTCAGTGACGAATCTTATACACAAGTCACGAGAGAGAAGGAGCCTCGCGAGAACTCTCAGTAAATGAGACGGTCGGAGTTGGAGGATTGGCTGGAGTAGGGGCATATAGAGTTTTGAACACGCTGTCTCTTAGCAACATTGGCATATACTAGATAAACTTTCTATCAACTGGATCAGCGAACGCTTACTGATTAAAACATACTTTTCCGTGGCTGTCCTGAAAACCATGATCTACATGTTTGACTCATCAGAGTCATCACACTCCGAACGCGTGGTACAAAAGCAAGATTTCCCGCCTGTTTTTATTGTCCTTTCATCCACCTCCAAATCTTCATTCGGGCAACATGTCGGGCAGTCCCCAGTCAGCGGATAGCCCTAATGCAATGCATCAGGCAGTATTTATGTCATTTGACTCGTGACATGGCTGCGTTCAGGCTCCATATTCCAGCGGAATAAACCAGCTTGCAACGGGACCGAGCGATAGCTTGCGAGTGGCTGCATCTACACAATGGAAGTCCAAATTTCCAACGAGACAGCTTTTTTGCCGCATCTTTCAGCATATCATCACGAGCTCTGTGACCACCTCTTGGCAATGCAAGACGAGGCAGAGCTCGGCAAGGATACGGAGTAATTCCTGGAACGGCCTTCTCACCGGCAAGTTATATACTCTAGTGCGATTGAATTGACGAATGAGGGTGTTCGCCAAGCCTGCCATATTCTCAGATCTGAGTGCGGAATTATCGGGCTGACATTCACCGAGCTACAGTGGACTAAGGATTGAGGGGAAAGCTAGAGTCAGGTGACTAGACGTCGGCATTCATGCCGAACTTTAAGGAACTGAGCTATTAAAGAATTCTGCAATATCATGCTTGTTTGACTGGCCAAAGACATTTGATCATGTTTGAACAAAAGATCATCGACTTCAAATCCTCAGCTGGGTCAATCCCACTGATTGGTGCTGCAATCGTGGTTGACCAATCAGATTATCCAGGTGTTATACGTGCCGCAAGGGACTTGGCTCAAGACTTTGCCCGTGTGACGAAAGGAGATCCTAATCCATTGATTGTTGCATCTTCCGAGTCAGATTACAACAAAATTGAAACAAAAACAGTCATTCTAGTTGGCAGCATCGGCTCAAGCAGGGTCATCAACAACCTGACGCAGCAAGGCAAGCTTGATACCCACTCGATCGAGGGGAAATGGGAGACCTTCAGCACGACGGTGATTGACGCACCACTAGAGAAGTGTGAAAAGGCTCTGGTAATTGCTGGAAGTGACAAGAGAGGTACCATCTTTGGCATTTACACTCTGTCTGAACAGATCGGTGTCTCCCCGTAAGTCCAACTCCAGCATCTCGAGATATTGAGTTGACACTTTGCAGCTGGTACTGGTGGGCGGATGTGCCACCGAAACATCATAAAGAAATATATGCAATTCAAAAACAGACAGTTCATGGTGAGCCGTCTATTCGACACCGGGGCATATTCCTCAACGATGAAGCCCCTGCATTGACGGGCTGGGTGAGAGAGAAGTTCGGAGGGTATAACTCCAAGTTCTATGTTAAGGTCTTTGAGCTTCTCCTAAGGCTCAAAGTATATATCCCGTCCATCTAGTATGATTAAATGCTGACAAAGTGCAGGCCAACTTTTTATGGCCAGCCATGTGGCCTGGATATCCCAACCCAGGAGCTTCATTTTTCACAGATGATCCGCTTAACCAGAAACTTGCAGACGAATACGGCATCGTTGTATCGACGTCACACCACGAGCCAATGCAGCGGCTCTCAAATGAGTGGTTTGCGGAGAACCCAGACGGGAGCTGGAACTGGTTGACCAACAAGCAGAAGATCACTGAATTCTTTGAACACGGTGCTAGTCGGGCTAAAGATCGAGAATCGTACTTTACTCTTGGAATAAGAGGAGAGTATGATAAGAAAATGGCTGCTGAAGATCCTGCCGCTGTTGTTCAGGATGCGATTGAGACTCAGAGACAGGTTATAAAGAAGGTTTATGGGCGTGAAGACGCTGTACCTCGTGAGTCTCGACTATGAGAAGGTATTTTCAGTGTCTAACTGATTTGAAGAACTCTTCGCTATCTATAAGGAGGTTCAGACAATGTTTGAGACTGGCCGACTCAACGTCCCTGAGGATGTCACGCTGTTGTTCCAAGATGACAACTTTGGCACGATCCGTCGACTTCCGACTTTGGAGGAATCTAAAAGGAAAGGTGGAGCCGGTGTAAGTTCTTTTTCCTGTCCTGACACCTCTACTGACATAGCTAGGTTTATTATCACTTCCAATATGTTGGGGATCCTCGTAGTTACAAATGGATCAACACAAATTCTCTGGTAGGTCAGGAATCCTTTGAACAGAATTTCAAACTCACACTTTGGAAGGGCAAAGTGTGGCATCAGTTACAGCAAGCCTATCATCACAACGCTCGTCAAATTTGGGTCTTCAACGTAGGCGACCTGAAGCCTCTAGAGCTTCCAATTTCCTTCGCCATGGCCTTAGCATGGAATATCGAAGATGTCAAGCACGACACGCTCCCAGGATTCTTCCACCAAGCCGCCGAGCGAGAGTTTGGCAGTGAACTAGCAAAGGATATTGCTGCAATCTGGCACCGCCACGATCGACTTCTAGCCTTGAGGAGGCACGAACACATTGAGCCCGAAACCTTCTCGCATCTGCACTACAAAGAAGCTGATAATGTTTTTCTTCAATGGCAAGCACTCGAAAATGATGCTGGCAAATTGCGCCGGGATATTTCCGGTACTTGCAAGGAAAAAGATGCGGCATTCTTCCAGCTTTTTTTCCATCCGGTCAAAGCATCCTGTATCTATAATACGGTGCGGTGGATCCAAGCGCGTAACAAGCTGTGTGCTCGGCAGAGGCGAAATTCGGCCAATACGTGGTTCAAAAGAGCGGTGGATACCTTGGATTTGGATTTTGAGCTGTCAGAGGAGTATCATAAACTTCTGGATGGGAAGTGGAACCATATCATGATGCAGCCGCACTATGGGTATGAAGATACATGGCATGCTCCTTCACGAGATATGATTGGGGGTTTATGCTATGTTCAGAAACGACAGAACTCAAATCCTATTGTTGGGCAGATGGGTGTTGCTGTTGAAGGACACGAAGGTGTCCGTGTTGGGAGAATCAACGAGGAATCGGAACGAACGCATCCGAGCAGACGAGATCTGGTTCCTGGTCTGACTTTGCGACCTATGAGTCGTTATGGACCAAAGACCAGATGGTTCGATGTCTTTACGAGAGGGGTTCCGACTATTAATTGGTCTGCTTCAGCTCCTCAATCATGGATCAAGCTTTCCAAAGACTCTGGAGTTTTAGTCCCTGGGGAAGCCGACATCCAGATCGAGATCTCTATCGACTGGGAGCAAGTCCCTGATGACTTCGCAGAGGAGATATTCATTGATGTTCGATCAAAAGAAGGGGACTTTGAGCAAGTTCACTTGCCGATCAATGGTCGACGAGTTCCGGATTCTTTTGAAGGAGGCTTTGCCGAGGAGGACGGTTTTGTGTCCATCCCAGCTACTGGTGGTGATATAAAGAGTCCATACCTGGTGCTTCCCGATGCAGGCAGACTAGAAACTGGATCTTTGACTCTCACTCCAGGTACCAAGAGCAATGTCTTCATCCCGTACATTGACTATCCCTTCTATCTATTTTCAGACACGCCAAATGCTACATTGATCCTATACTTTAGTACCACTCTGGACCTATCATCAGAAGACATCTTGACGTATGATGTCCAGCTTGATGATGGTCAAAGCCAGAGTTATCCTCTCCAGAAGAGAACCCCAGAGAGTGAGAAAAGCGCGGCGGAAAAGGGCTGGGCATCGGCTGATGGCTGGTTCTTCGCTGCGTCGGACAACGTTTGGGTTCGAGAGCATGAGTTCGAGATGAAGCCTGGCTCTCATACGCTTCATATCAGGTTGGGACATACAAACATGTTGTTGGAAAAGATAGTGGTTGACTGCGGGGGAGTGGCCAAGAGTTACTTGGGACCTCCTCCCAGCATGAGGATTTAAACCAGATCACGACAAATGCAAACCGATTGAATTACAATGCCATGTATTATACTTTTGGCTTCAAAGGAAAACAGTCTATAAGTGAATGTATGTGTACAAGTCTGCAGTCGCCCTGACTCAGATTCTAAAATGATACGTCTAAATGAGATTATCCCATTTAGCAAGTAAGGCTGAACTTCAACTTGCGGTCAGAGTTGGCAATACCGAAGTACTTCTCAACCTCGGGAGTGGACTTGGGTGAGTCGAAAGCAGTGAACCAGAAACCACTGGCATCCTTCTGGCTCCACAGCCAGCATCCGACATTGTTGTAGTAGCTCTGTAGACTGGCGGTGGTAGCAGCGGCCTTCTGGTAGTTGGGTCCCTTGGTAGGCCAGCCGGTCTCACCAACCCAGACAGCAGCCTTGGAGTTGACAGCCTTGACGTGCTTCTGGACGTTCCAGTAGCTGTTCTGGAAGGTCTTCAGGCGGAGAGCATCCTTGATGGGGACGCCCTGCCAGTAGGGGAAACCGTTGGTGATGGCGATGTCGCAGGCCTTGGTGACGACGTCGTTGCGGCCGTCGACCCAGGCAGTCCAGGTGTCGGTGTGACCGACCTTGAGGTTCTTGTTGAACTGGCGGACCATACCACGGACATCGTAGATTTGCTGGGCGAGCTTACTGGGGGAAATGTCCTTGCGGTAGAGATCCTCGGAACCAACGCTGATGGCGGCGATCCAGTCGGTGCCGTATTGCTTGATGACCTTGAGAAGAGCAGCCTTGTCACGGCCGAAGTGGGCATCGTCGGTGGCCCAGACGCCAACGAGGATCTTGATGCCGGTTTGCTTGGCAGCGGGGACAGCCTTTACCAGGGCTGAGCAAAGTTAATAAAGTATTTCTTTCCATTGGAGTATTTTAGACTTACTGTTGCAGTCATCAGCAGAGTAGAGACGAACAGCGTTGAAACCCTTGTTCCAGCTCTTGATGGTCTGGAAGTCCTTCTTCCAGTCGGCAGTGTACTTGCACAGTCCATCGGCCCGGTTGGCACCAAGACTGAAACCCTTGTACTGGCCAGCAAGGGCCTGACCGGGCAGAAGCAGAAGAGCAGCCGCAATGGCGCTAACGGAAGTGAAAAGCTTCATATTGAACGAAAGTATGAATTAAGATTAATTAGCGAGCGACGGGTATTTTAGCCAAGAAGTGGGATAGAAAGAAAAAGAGATGAATCGCAGGAGGAAGAGCCTGTTTATTATGGCAGATATGGAAATTAATGGCCCCTTTTTCGTGCACTAGCCTTTGTCGCCCCTAACCTCGTATTGAGCCTGTCAACCCCTGTCAGTGAAGCGTTCTAGACCGATTCGTCGTAAGCTCTGATGCTATTAATAAGCTGTTCCGGTTATTCCGTCTCCGAAACGACGCTAATACTGCGCTATCACGCGGGTCGTTGGTTTTTCCTTGCTTGAAAGGATTTAGGTCATTTAAGATCAGATGAAAGTCAATGCTTGATTCTGGAGTTTGCATTGATTCATGTCGTTTACGTCATTGCCGAGATGGTTACTCCAGAGAGAGGGGGGGATGAGTTGGCTGCTGTGCCGTGTTCGTGCCTACATTCTAGAGATACAGATACGCTGGGAATTTGTCTTGACTCAGGTGACGTGGATCGCATGACTTGGCATTTCTATCATTAGTAATGCCTCCTTTCGCTTATCGGATCAACATTTCTCCCAACGTTGCCGGATCTGCTGCTACCCTACACTGTCACATACTGTCTTTATTTTTCGGAGAATGAGCCGGATCTTCACAGCAAATCAAATGTTCGATAATTAAATAAAAATTCGAAATAGATTCTTAGAAGGGTAAGTCACCTGGCGAATTGAAATACAAATTTCAATTACTGGAAAACTGGGAACATAGTGACGTTTGACCTATCGTGCATTTACTCGCTTAAGGTCTCATCCAATTGACGATATAATTATGCGATTGGCCTTTCTGTGTCATCTCAATTGACTAACTCTGAAACAAAACCATCCCTCCTACTTCACTTTTGCCCAGTTGCATAAACACCGTCTCTAATAAGCTGGCTCAAGTTTCTGTTCGACACAATCCATCGAGCCAGATCACGTCGCTTATCGACCAACAAATCTGCTACAATCCTGCCGAATACAAGCTTTCCAGAAAAGTTCAAATGGGTTCGGTCACCCTCAATTTCGTTGTACCTATCGGCGTTTTCTTGGCCGATAGCGTTGACGTATTTAGTGCTTGCAGTATTGAGATCAAGGTACTTGATGCCGGCTTTGTTTGCTACAGCAATTGCAGCATCTCGCTCCTTGCTGAGGTTCTCAACTACTTTGCCATCTTTGAAAGTTCGACGGGTGAGAGATGTGATGATGATCTGTAGTCCAAGTCAGATACAAAAGCATCAACTCTGATAGTAAATCCTACCGCAGTGCCACCAGCTTCGTTGACTTCGTCAATCATGGTATCCAGGTTATTCGAGTACTGCTCCAGAGTAAGAGTCTTTTGATCATTATGCCCGAACTGGATTGTGACAATAGCCTCGTGATCTTCCTTATGACTCTTTACATTCTGAAGAGCAGTATCCCACAATCCCTGGTCACGGAAAGATACAGTTGTTGCGCCGTTCTTCGCGATGTTAATACCACCGCCAGGCTTTTTGGTATTGTTGAGGAGAGCATCTCCCCATCCTCCTCCAGTCGCAACAGTAGAATCCCCCGTCAAGATAAAGAAGGGAGATTTCTTTGCTTGGCTGCCTCCAAGAAGACTTAAAGCAACAGAAGCAATAGATAAGAATTTCATGGTAAAATAGACTTTTTGGAAGACAATTAGATACAAAGAATAACGACAAGCACATGAAGACCAGTCGTCAATGCTTCCCCTCATTTAATTATATAGGTAGTTTGGTGCCCGCTTACCTCGTTCCATGAACAAATATTATGTAGGCATTTGCAGACAGAGTAATTCCACCAATGGTTGTTCTCCAAGACCAAACTTTGTTAAACGACAAGGTACACCGACTGCATGTAATATGGCCATCGGTTAAATACTCCGACTCCCCAAACTCCGTTTTCCAATGAGCGGTAGTCCAGAACCTTATTCCTCGGTATAGTCACTCGGAACAAGATACCCCGAGGTTTTCCCAACGTCACAAATCCGCCGTGGATCAATCATCGTTTAGGTATTAATACCTAACCATACGGAGCATGTCTTTAACAAATACATTATTCTCTCTTCTTCAAAGCTGAACTTCTAGATTAATAAAACCAATCTCTTTAGACGAGTATGTAAAGTTTTAGATAGTATTAGCTGAGTTCTAAGTAGTTCTTATATTATCCATGCAGTACCTATGTTGTGCTGCATAATGAGACAAGGCTTCGTGATAGATGCTGTGGTGAATAGCTATTTGCCCTAGCTTTGAGTGTCAGATCGAGCCATATTTATAGCTAGCCCCAAACAAGCGAAATGAAGCTTTGCGTGGATCCGGATGATTCTTTCCCCGACAGATAAGTACCCCGTCCTGCTGCCACGATGCAACTTCATTTCACGTCGCGACTACCTAGCAAAATTAAACACAATGGATGGCATTGCCGTTTTCCAGCTCCACGGCGGTAATGGAGATGGTGCAGAAATGGTATTTTCGTTCTATGGCCGGCTGATTTCTGTGTCCATCTCTCCTAGCAATGGATCATCAACAAAAGATACTCTTCACCTGGGATCAGAAGACCGCCCTCTGCAGGACCATCTAACTGACTCTATTTCTCGAGCCATCGAGTGCAAATATGGAGACGAGTATGAGAAGCTTGTGGATGAGACTCTCGATATCATTCTTGATGCTGGAAAGCCTCATTTCTCGTCTTTGCAAGCCGCAGCTGCTGAAAGCAACCAGCACTTGAGTCATTTTTTGTTCCCCGAATTCACATACTTTCGTTTGGATGCTCCTGCTAGGGATGTGTTTCTTGTGCCTATCAGCGCCGACGAGGGATATACCATTCATACAATCGACCCTGCCCTTGACGAAGGATTCGTGGAGGAGTTGGAAATATACCAAGATGTGCCGCGCTACACCTCTGAGGAAATCGTGGTGACAGAGGTGTATTTGCGTGGCGCAACTTCAGTCAACGCTGCTGTTCAGGTCCAGGGGCAAAACATGCTCTGCAAGGCTAAGAGTCAATCAAGCGGGTTGTTCGGAACTTTTGAAGGGCGAGAGATCGAGTGTCTCGGCAAGATTCTCAAGGCATTCCCGCAAAAAAACACTATACGAGTTCCACAGCTTCTTGGGTACATTCATCATAAGGATACCCGTCAAATCTTGGGATGTCTTCAACAGTGGATACCCGGGCGTAGGCTCAGCAACATTGATCTCACCATTGCCACGGCAGAACAACGACAGAAATGGGCCTCTCAGATCAGTGAAACCATTGAGAGCCTTCATAAGCATGATTTGGTTTGGGGAGACGCGAAGCCTTATAATATCATTATTGATGAGCAGGATAATGCCTGGCTAGTTGAGTTTGGGGGAGGCTATTCAAGAGGTTGGATTGACCAGGAGCTTTGCGAGACGAAAGAAGGAGACAAACAAGCTCTGGCCAAGATTATAGAGCTACTGATCGAAAACAAGACGGAGCCTTCGTCATCATAGAAGATGAGTTGGAAATAGGACATAGCATAGAATGAATCCTCACATTCTTGGGCCTCTATATGCCGCTATGAGGTTGTTCACATCGGAGGTTTCATTGACTTGTCTACTCAGAACTGCATTTTCCAGTGAGACGAACGAAGAATGATTCATATCGATCAAGCTGTGTGAGTGTTGCCTATCAAGCTGGCATGGTTATGCCAGTACTTGTCTGTATAGATTACCCAAAGTGGTGGTGAGTCAAATATTAAAAACTCTTCAGCTGGCTATCTTATCATCTATCTGTCAGCAAAGTCCTATTGGCACTAGCCACCAAGAGTACAATATTGCCCCTATCATCACCAGGTTCAAGTATTTAATACCGGTCTCTTATCTAGAAAGACGTGGGCCAGTTCTCGTACACAAAGTTGATTCCTGCTGCGTTCAAGGATTGGTGAACAGCCTCGGATAACTTGCCTGGATAGTGAAACCCGACGTGCCGAAGACAAGGGAAACGACCAGCTTGCTCGCGCTTTGCATCAGCCAGCCCGTCCAGCCCCTCTTCAATTTGTTCCATCTCCGCACGATCCCACGCCAAATGCAACGAGACTATTGAACGCGGCAGTCTTCGACTGATTGAATTTCTGTACGATGAGACTATCGGAAGTGGTGGTACCTGACTGGTCGCTTCTTCAGGGTCCTCGGACGTCGGGCTGCCATCTTCGGAATGATAGACTGATACCTCGAAGAGAATACCAGTGTTCAAGAAAACATATTTGAGCTTTTCAAACCCCTCAAGTGTGAAATTCGGACTGTATGCAGCGATGGGACTCAATTCGTGCCACAACGCCCCTCGTAAGTCCAGGTGTAGTGTTTCCAGTGTTTGCCGGCGATCCTGTAGCATCTCGATCATGTCCTGCGCGTTGAAATCATTTTCTATTAGAAGCGCCTGTCTTGCTTCGTACACCAACGATTGAAGGGTTTTTGGAGTTCGCGATAAAGCACCTCTGAAGCATGGTGCGAAATGAGTCATTCCAGTCAAACGAAGAATCTTGATTTGAGAAGTTTCACAGAAGGTTTTGTCTGACTGCAAAGATACATTTTTGTAGTCGATGTTGAGCTCTTCCAGTTTCGAAACCCCTCCAGCTAACGAAGCACTATCTTCAGGGGCCTCAAGGACCCGGAGATGTGGAGGAAGTTCAAGACAAAAGGCCTCAAACGGGTCGTCGTCACACCAATCATGGGACCTGTAGTTCTCAAGACTGGCATACTCAAGATTGGGGAGTAGTGCGAGGAGAATTGGAGTGAGTTCACTGTGTAAAATCTGTGACAGCGTAGACAGCTTATAGAGTGCGTCAAGATCTTCTTTCTCAGCAACGAAATCTTGCTCATCGAAGCCTTTAGTGTAGACGTGGATGTAATCTTTGATGGCATCTGCATCAATCGAACCGTGTTCTGCTCTGCGTTGCCAGTCTGCGACAAGATCAATGCCCGCATCAGAGGCACCCTGCCGTAACGAGGCCACGATTTGTTTAATGTCCCTTTTCCCCAAGTGTCTGTGGTGTAGAAATATCATGCCGACCTTTTCTGCAAGGTCTTTACGTTTTCCAACGGTGCGCATGAACTGATGCAGCCGAGGTTCAAATGTGTAGAGATCCGACAACTCAGAGTCGCCATAGCCAGGTGCAAACTCATGGTATAGAAAGTCCTCCGCGATGGGGTGCAGAGATTTGCACGAGAGAGCGAGCGAGAACAAGGCGTGCTTGTCTAGCGAGTACCACGACTTTTGATCGCGTTGCTGAGGCGGGCGCTGTGACTGTCTCTTGAGCTGATGCGGGGTACCGACACCTTTGACAGGTTTGAGCTCGCCTCGACAGTGCAGACAAAAGTAGGACAAGATCTCATAGAGTATATCTCGAGGTAGATCGACAAGACTGGTGGCTTTCGAGGTAAGAGTCGACATTTTTGCGTTTGATGCTCGTGTACAAACAGTACTGGGAGTCAATGCAATGAAGGGCAGTGAGGCCTCCTCGGTTGTGGAGTTGCCGCCAGCTAAATAAGCAGTAAGCAGCACTGCCTAGTTCGTCTAGGCAAGGCCACAGAATACGTCACATAATCAGAACCCAAAAGAGTATCACCCCGGGATCAGGGTTGTTGTTTCTTTCCATCGTTGGATTTCACACAATATTATGCTGGATCCATAGCTAACCATTGGACTAACTAGGAAATAGCCTATAAACACCATTCTGCAATGCCACTGGCCTCGCTTGTGCTTTCAGTTTATTATCTCAGATGAGTTGCAATTGGATGTCAAATTCAGCTCAAGTTTTCATTTGCAGGTAGCTATTTACTTCAATGGGTAGGAACAGTGCTATAGTCCTCCAGCAGTACCATCATTTCCTTGGCAGCCTTTTCATATCTTTTCCGATGTTTTTTCCACTTTTGCTTATCTGGATCAAGCGCAGGCCGAAGTAGATCTAGTGCGCAATAACCGTTGATGTTCCTGAGATGTCGATCGATTCCCATATCCAGAAGCCCTTTCAGTGATTGTGGCGCGAGCTGAATGTACTTATATATGAACCAATCGTCATCGAGTGAAAAGAACGTCTGGGTAAAATAATGTAAGACGGTTTGTTGGTCGAAGCAGACTTGATTGATACCATGCCGACCATAGGGCACCAGAAGGTTAATTATGTGAACTAAGTATGCTGAAAGGATGAGGTGTGCGTTCATCGCAGCACAGTGAAGGGCTGTTTGGCCACGGGAGTTGTGCCGCTCAGGGTTGCAACCGAGCTCCAGTACCATTGATATGCTCCAAATCAGATGCTTAGGAGAATCCCAACGCAAATGTTTATCAATGATCGTGTGCAAGATGCCATCACCAACTGCATTTGGAGCGTTGATGTTAACTGAGCAATCATGAACTAGAAATTCCATCATTGCTTTGGATTTTTCCGTCCTCAAATAGTTGCAAGCAAGATATAGGGAGACCCAATGGTTAATTCGAGCATTCCACTCAATGAAAAATATGCGCGCCAACTCAATATGCCCGGAACACAATGCAAGGTGCCCCGGACTTACTCCATATTCAACCACCCAGTCCACACTCCACCCAAGTTCCTCAACCAAGAAACGGCATGACGCCTCATTTCCTCTTCTAGCAGCGCCACTGAGTAACGAAGGATCCATTTGGGAAGTATTCTGCCTCAGCCATTGCCTGCAGGGTTCTTGTTGTGTCATGCGTCGCACCAAGTCGCTGCTGCAAAACTGCACTGCAACTTCAAATGCAGTTTCATCACCATAGCTCTTGGCGAGTGCATCAGCGCCTGCTTCAAGAAGGAGGACAGCAATTACTTCATGCCGGCGGTAACAGGCTTCGTGGAGTGGCGTCCGACCCTGCCATTCATATCCCCTGTCCAGGCTAGTCTTGCCCTCTTGTCTCAAACACCATTTCGTGAGGATATCTAGACCTATCATGCAAGACATGTGTAGAACAGATAACCTTGGGGCTTCATCCGCTGAAACTGACCCCATTATATTGGTGAGTTGAATCCACATCGTTCTCGTTTCTGAGTTCTCGATAAAGAAGTGTCCGTTTTGCTGGATGATGGGAGAAACATCACCAAATTCCTTGAGATGACACCACCACTTGTTAAGAGCATAATGAGCCAAAGGAAATCTTTGCAGAAGCTCATATTTGCTTTCAAAAAATTCCTTAACATGGCAGCTAATACGGTGAAGGTAATGGAGCAACTGATTTGTCGCGTATTCATTAAGCTGAAGTATAGAGTTCTGGTTTCGATTGATCAGGTGATCTTTCGCACTTTGATGAACGAATGTCACCTTAGCTGCTCGGTAATTGGGCAAGACATCTGCAAGACTAGATTCGGTCAAGGACTGCTCATCACTTGGCTCTCCCTTGGTATCAGAATCAGGATCAGTCTCCGATTCGGTCTCAGAATCGCTTTTGTAATAGGATTCGCCCCAAAAAATCTGAAGCAAGTGACCACAAGATGCGATCAACTCTAAAAGGACTTCCTCTCGCGTCAGCAGCTGCGTGGGCTTCACTTCAATTGCCTCACATAACTCTAGGATGCTGAGTGGGCGTGTGGCGATGAGAATCCAGTTGAGCAATTTCCATATGATATCTCGTCGGTCGAAGTCAATTTGTGATAGAATTCGGTCATAGATCCCGTCAAGTCCACGCGGTAGCATTTCCAGGGTGTCTTCAAAGTCCAACGTCCGTTGCTTCTCCAGGCCTTGAGCCATGAAGCTAACCCATAGAAACGTTCCCTCGGACCGTTCCTGAAATATCTCACTTAAGCGATTTCGCATCATAGAACTGAGATTCTTTTTCCTGGTCAAGTCGTGAACTCGCTCAGAGATGAACTGTCTGATATCATCTTGTCTTTCCCTCATTCTGTCGATCTCGATTCTCTTAAACAGCATCAGAGATTGTTCTATTTGCTCAGGAAATCTCCTGCTGAGACAAACAAGCTTTATCTTCGAGAGTGACTCAATTGTGCCCTTGCTAAGTCTCTCAAGCTTGCGTAGGAGTGCAGCCAGTGAGCTGCTCTCACATTCGTCCAGGGCGTCGATTACACAGTATATGCTGCTAGAATTTGAGCTCTTGATCATTTCTTCAAATAATCTCCACAGAGTACCGAAAGATTGTCCATTAAGAAGCTGAGAAGGTTCCTGTCGCCATTGTGGAATGATGATGTCGATAAGATCTCCTTGGGATGTGATAAGTTGATGAATGAGGCCTCGAAGAATGTTGGTGGCAGTGTTTCTGGTTCCGAGCTTATTGTCACATAGGAAAAATAGAGTTGTTGTGTTGGGCTGTTGCATGGAAATTCGTTGAAAATGATTTATTAGGTAAATCGACAAATATGTCTTGCCCATGCCTGGGGGTGCAGATATCCACAGAAGATGAGGAGGTGTTTCGTGCCAAGTCTTGAATTCTTTAGTTGAAAGAACCCATCCACACGTTCCTTGACAAATGTCACCCTTTGCATCTAATATATCTTCGAGGTCTTGTACTGAATCAGTGATAAAGATCTCTCTCAGACACCTGTCAGCATCTGGGTCGACAAAATCTGTAGCCGGCCGTTTCTGGGTCCTTCTTCGTTTCCAGGTTTGCAGCGCCTGCACAGGAATTGTCTGTATCAGCTCTTTGGCATATGCTGCAGCAACGATGGCAGCATATTCCTGCCACTTCTTGTTTTTGTGAGAATCTGAGTAATCACAGATACCACGGATAACGAGACAAGGTGAGCTATCCACAAATCCAGCTGCTTCCATTTCGAAGCATATATTGTCCAGCTCATTTGAAATTCTCTCACGGGTGCTTCCATCTTTGATGACTTGGTTCCCCGAAGCAATTCGACCGTAGTGGACCACTGGGTCAGTGCTCTGGCGCGTGGATCGAGTAAATACTTGTGACTGGTCGCAGAAGTCGCAACTCGGGGAAGATGCAGCATGGTCGTAATTATGGAGGAAAAGTCGATCTGGTAGCATGGGGTGAGCATAATGGCGCAATCGGGCTATGCTCTCGTGAAGAATAGCAAGCATGCCATTCTGTCCTCTTTCATGGCTAGCCTGCAACTTAGAAACCACAGTCATGAGTGAATGGGGAGGTCGAACGGGATGCGCGATGCGTTGGAATTGGCTGTTAGGCGTGGCCTTTCCTAGGTCGTACTGGACCACTTCAGTACTGACCACGACATCCCCAAGCCGCACGTCTACTATTTCTGGAACGCCTCCGCCGATACCAACCATCACACGATGTTGGATACAAGGGAAGCTCCGTGCCATATCATTCGCGACAGTTGCGGCGTTGTTGGTGCCATAGTGGCCTTTAGGAAGGCATGCAATGACCACGTTGTTTCCGCCGATACTGCCCAATTTGTAGCAGTTGCTGTCTTGAGGATCTTGGGGCAAAGATTGATGCTCGTGGTCCAGCATGACTTCTGCAGCCGTCATTTCAAGAGGGAGCGCAGAAATCCATCCAACTGTGTAATCCTCATGCTGCAAAGATCCTGTGCTATCGCCGCTATTTGCTCGTAGTCGCTTAGGCGTGGAGTACGGTGGCTGTTCGTTCGGCAACCATGGATGGGTGCCCCAGGGCGTAGCCATTCTGGCAAATGCGTATAACAGCCGCGCAGTCGCTTAGGTAGTTGGAAGAAGGAATGACAGATAGTCATTCCTGCATTAGGCAGCAAAGAAGTGAGGGTTTTTCCAGATCACGAGTTTCGCAGCCTTGTTTTGTCCAAGCCATATGTACTTCTGCGTATGTTGGTTCAGGTATCCCGGTCTTATGCAATAAGCATATGCCCATTAGAGATAGGATGCAAGTATTGAAACTCAGGTCCCCCGCTTCCAGTTCATTTCAACTAAGCATAACAGGGCCCGATGCTGAAAATTACCAGCGCTCAGGATGTGCCCCGCGAATGTTCACCCAACTGACTTTGGGCATGAAAAATAGCTCTCACCGTACCCAAGCGACTGTCTGCAAATAGACTTCACTTGTTATTACTAATGTGTAGGTAGCTGACAAAATAGAACCCGCTTATGTATTAGATGCGTAGGTGGCTGACAAATTGGTAATTCGAAAGTCAAAACGAACGTCATCTATATAAACCTTCTATTTGCCTACATATTCAATAATTAATCACACCGAGTCTCAAACTACCCATGATGAAAGCCCTTGTTTTAAATACGCCTCTCCGAAAGGCAACCGTCGAGGATATCGATCGCCCGACTCCAGGTTCTGGCGAGATTCTTGTTCAGGTTCATGCTATAGCGCTGAATCCAGTTGACGAACTTTATGTCAATTCGCCAATTGCTACCCAGGAGAAACGAGTTGTAGGCACTGACTTTTCTGGAACTGTCATCGAGGCTGCGTCGGATATCAATGAACTGTCCGACCCTCGAGTCAAACCTGATGCGCGTGTTGCTGGTTTTCTACAGGGCGGTATGTTTCATTTTCTTCATGGCTATGCTCTGATAAATCTCTGAAATCTTCATTAAAAGTTGTCTTCAGGACTAATGGTGGCTCTTAGCTTGTTCCGTAAATGACCGTCCTGGAGCCTTTGCAGAATACATCGTTGTTCCCTACGACCTTGTATGGACAGTCCCTGCAGGTCTTACCCTTGAAGAAGCTTCAGCTATCAGTATGTGTGGCTTAACTGCTGCTCAGGCCATATTCGGCCGACTTGGACTGCCCAATCCTTTTACCAAACAGTCACCAACACAACTCGACAAAGATTCTCGCTTTACAAACATCTTCATATATGGCTCTTCAACCTCACTTGGTCTATATGCGGCGCAATTAGTTCGTATAGCCGCAAAGGCATCGGGAATGTCCATACGCTTGATTGGTGCAGCGAGTACATCCAAACACAAAATGCTTCGAAATGAGCCCTATAACTACGATGCACTTGTTGACTATAGAGACCCAGACTGGGTTGAACAGGTGAAAGAGGCAACTAATGGAAATGGCGTTGATCTGGCAATGGATTGCATTTCAGAGGGTGAAACCGTGTATAAAACCCACGAAACTCTGGCCGCTTCTGCAAAGTTGGCTGTAATTCGTGGTCCAGTTGGCGGGAAATATGACCCTGATTTATTGAGGGTCAAACCCAAGTATGGAGCTGTATGGGAGGGACTTGGAGTTGAGATTGGATACAATGGTGAGTGAATTGCAGTTCCATCAATACTTGAGCCTGGATTTCATCTTACTGACTGGAAATAGCTGGTATTATCCCGGCGAACCCAGATGCGCACCTATTTGCCAAGGAATTTTATAAATTCTTGAGCCAACCGCTGCCATCGGGTAGGGCACAGATCGAACCAAACCCGGTGAGACTAATGCCCGGAGGCCTTGAGAAGGTTGTACCGGATGGTTTTGCTCTTTTAGGAAGCGGTTCGGTGAGCCGAAGGTCGAGGCTTGAGAGGTCAGAAGAGTATATGCGGCCAATCAGTGCTGAGAAGTTGGTTTATAGCCTCTTACTCTGAGAGATGAAACTGAGTTCGGGCTGGATTGGAGGTTACATTCTGATTGAACGGGGTGAAATTTGGAAGAAATTGACTATTATTGGCAAAAGTACTCAGCGAAAAACAGGTTGTCAAAGTCCAGTCTAGCATTTCCATATCCTAACAATATGTTCCATCGGATACCACGCCATCATCAAGACTTCGCTTTTTCGGGTAAACATACACCGAAGTACAAACATCTTCCTTTACGTCTAACCACTTACGGAAGGCTGATTCAAGCTTAAAAAAGCGCCGACCTCGTGGCCAAATAAACTCCTTGACAGGAAGTGCCGAGCCCCAAGCTAACGTGCTTTATTTCCGACAAGCTACATTCTCTCCTGATATGATAGGTGGGAGAATAAACCAGGCATGGATGGCAGCATTCAAAGCGGAGGTTTCACTTCCGCGTAACCCAAATTGGCATCTCGTTATTGATGCAACACCAGACGATAACACGTACCCCTCCACGCCAAGACTCCAAAACCCTCAAGCGGTATGTATCGTCTTGTTATGGTAGGCGAATTAGACGATCGTCCTTGGCCAAAAGCGCGCGAATGGTTAGTCGCTATCGTTAGTGCGGTTTAGATATATAAACATGGCCTTTGGACGGTTTCAAGAGGATGATCCACTACTGGAAACCTTTCAGCCGCATCTGATTCTGGAGTCTTCAACATGTTTCACCTCTCTTCAATCCTCACAGCAGGCCTCGCCCTAGTCACCGCCGCCTCCGCCGCCTGTGGCGATGGCTCTCCTCAAGGCGTAGTCTCCGGGTCTGGCACCTTCACCGCCACCGTTAACGGCGCCAACGTCTACTCCGGCTCCGACTACCGACTCGCCATCCAAACCGCCCTCGACCGCATCAGCAGCGGCCAGCGCGTCACAGTCCGAGCATCTGGTAGTATTGGCGCCAGCACCATCAGCATCAGCAGCGGAAAGACGTTTGAAGTCTGCGGTACTATGAACGTCGGCAACAAAAGTGGCCGTGGTGCTATCGAGGCTATCAACCAGAACGATGTCAAGATTCCGTATCTTAAGATGACGGGCAATCCATACTTTGGGCTGCGCTTCTCAGGAACGCGCAACTTGGCTCTTGGTGATATCACCATGAATCTCAGTGGCGGCCTTGGTATTCGATTTGATCGCGATGCGAACTGGAACTATGGAGTTTCCATGGGTAATATTGTTGTTACCGGTGCTGGTAGCCACGCTGTTGAGACTTTCAAGATCGACGGTCTTACAATCACTTCTGTCAAGGCCAAGGACGTTGGTGAATGTGGACTCCTCATCCAGGAGTCAAGGAACGTCAAGGTCGGTTATGTCGAGGGTATCAACGTCGCTAGTGGTACTGGCTATGCAACTCTTCGCTTCGCCAACAACAACGGTCAAGCCACCAACGGACAATACACCAGCACCAATGTCTTCGTCGACAAAGTTTACTCCCGAGGCGGTGGCCGTGGTATCTTCTGCGTATCCAGGTCTGGCGCCACCGAGATCAAGACCATTGATCTCGCAGACAACGGAAACAACGCCATCCTCATCGAGAACTGCTACAACTTTGCTATCCGAGATGGTGTCATCAACAGAGGAGGCGAAGTTCGCGTTTCAGCACGTAGCGAGTTCCCCAACACGAGTGGTATCTATGTCAAGGCCCAGGTTAACAATAACAGCGTTCGGGAGTCTCCTTGTGCTGAGAACATTTACTGGGGCATTACTGGAAATGCCAAGAAGAACGTCTGCTAAGCGATGAATCCTGTTTATGATTGAAAGATGGATATTGACATAACACATTCTTTTGGAGCAATGAACTGGAGGCACATTGTACATAGTATAAGGCTACACTACATATACTCAACATGACGAAATTCAGGTCCAGCTGCTATTGTGACGGATAACAGTTATCCTCTAGTGTAACTTCCGGAATGCCAGCTCCTTGCAAGCCGCACCACCAAACTCTCGCCCTGTACTCAACTCCCCTCATCCCTAGCAATGTTTCAACTGGGTATCCGTAGTCAATACCATCATCCACCTGCAGATTCTGGAGAAACCTTCCCACAAAACTCCCCAGGAAAGGTCGAGTGAATATGCTAACCAATAACAGTCTTTCATCACTGAAGATAATCTGCCCACCATGCGTTTCTGTCATGATCAAGTATCGCAGAGCGCTTCCAAGAGAGAAGAATGCAGCTACGGAACTGTAGTCTCCTGCTGGAGGCTGGAATAGTAAGTGTACAGCGTGGGCAATTCGATAAGCGTAGGATCTCGCGATCTGCTGACTTGGGTAGTCGGTAATGCGGCCTCGTATCGTTGCATCGGGTGCTTCGAGTTCGCAGAATCCCATCGTAGAGTATATAAAGAGACAGGTCATCCAGTAGTTACAGCTCAAGTAGATGGCTGCGAGATCATCGTCGTTGCTTAGGAGTGGTAGTTGTTCTCTTGTATATGTATAATCGTAAATCGTAAGTGGCTCGCTGATTTCCAATCCTAAAGCCAATATGTCTCTTTCGCAAGTATAGCATTTCTTAACAAGGGCACTGTGTAATTGTCTCGCTTTATCTGGGCACGAAGTGTTTCGGAAGGTGTCCAAATCCTGGAGGAGACCTGGGACTTGCACGAAAATATCGATAAGTTTGTTGAGTGGTGAGTCTGTAATCGAGTGCCAGAGCTTTGATTGTTTCCATTGGCCTCCGTCAAAAGGTGATCTCTTCCGTCGTGAGATGTATGCATTTATCTTCACATGTCAGCATAGAAGCCTAGACCTGTAAACCATGCCACTTACCAAGGTGAGACGCCCATCCGCCAGCAGCTGGCGTCCCATCGAAGACCAGACATCTGCAGGACCGCGACTCAGTATGAGGGCCGTCTCACCATCAACATGCCTCCTGAAACCCCTTATCTGAGAGACAGGGGAGTTCCTCTGGGCTGCCGAAATACCGGTGCCGAATAGCTGCTGTTAGGTCATCAGCGCCGCCACAGATGAGAATTCTTGTGATATCTTACCTCGTAGGTACGCATCAATTGAATCGCAGCAAGAATACCATCCTTGTTTTGTGTTTGAGACCCGAACGAGAAAGCCAATTGTTGCAATGCCAAGCCATATGCCTGCTGGCTTTTATTCATGAGCTGGAGATCACTGTGATTGGCGCCTAATGTCGCGGTGCTCAACGCCATGGCCACATAATAAAGACTGGGCTCAACTTTACCCAGCGCCTCATAGAGTCTCATCCATTGAGTACTCGTTGTACCAGACGCTCCAAGTGAAAAGCCATTCCCTCCAGAGAGGTAGTCTGACCAGAAAAGACCGGTGAATTTCTGAGCTCTGGCAGTTCTTGCAAGGGAGCTATGAAGTATGACTTCTGATTGAGGACAACGCGAGTTAGGTGGAGATTCAGGTGGAGTTTGTAATTGAGACTTTGTGTAAAATGTTTGGGTTGATCCTTTGCTGTTGAGCCATATTGGTGGGCGGTCGTAGCCTTGGCATTGAATACCTAGGGCCAGACATTGACCACAGAAAGGAATCCTTTTATCGCACTAAGATAGCTGTCAGTTACAAGGCTGATGAAGATTATCGTAGGTCTGGTAAGCTCACCCCCTTCTTGCGCTTGCGACAGGTGATGCAACTCTTGGATCTACCCGGTACGCCGACCATGATATTAATCCTCAGTGGCGAAATGAACAGCCCTATGGTCTTAGTGTACCGAACCAAATTCTTCTATAATGGCGTATAGCTTTATCGAAACCGAAGCGGTGAATTCGGACTCGGATATTGCGCAAGATGTGGAGGCGGGGTAGTAAGCCGCTTATTGACATGAAGCCATCTCCAAGGATCAAATCCACAAAAATGCAAAGAGGACAGTAATCAAGTCATGAACTAATGCAATTTCAAACAATTTCTAAGCGATACGAATAATAGAGCGAGGATCAATCTCGGCCCTGCAAAGACGTTGCTCGGTGAATTCACAAAATAACCGTAAATATTACCTTAGATAGCCTTAAAGATGCGATATCTCGGTAAATTGATGACGGCATTGACTTTTCCCGCGCTGATTGACTCTCGATACGGTTTAGCTCCAACCCTGATTCATTTTCGTTTATCCACTCATCGCACTCGCTTGCATCTATGACTCGGGTCATCATCTTAACCGACACCGTTTTGGTGGTGGCTGCGCACTCCTTCTTTCTTGGCTTCCATTTGTTATGGCGTATTGTATTACGAGATCCTATTTTCGGCTTGGCATTTTCGCGATTTTCATGTTTTATATCCACATACAGTTTGAAAGTGCGCCAGAGCGGGTCATTATCTTTTGTCGCTCTCGTTTGTGTTTGTTGTGTTTGATGTTAGACAACATACGTAGCATGTTAAAATAAGGTAGAAAGACAAGCTTAAAGCCACAAGGCATACGTGATCCATTATTGAAGAGGAAGAGTATATATCATCGTCAAGACTTCAAGATATTCAGTGCCCTACTCTAATATTCATCCATCCACTCTTCAACAAGTCAACAAGTCAAAGAAGTTGTAATATTTGGCTTCAATTACCTATCAATCTACACAATGGCACTTCCAACACGCCCTCCAGCCAACGCCTTCGTCGCCGCGGCTCGCAAAATCTACAACCCTATCGGCTTCTCAAAAGGCTACAACTTCGTCCTCTGGTTTATCTTCGCCGGCGCCATGTTTGGTTTCTCCCTCGCCCGCATGATGTTCCTCGACTACAATGGCGTTTACTGCAATCCCAACAGCAAAGGCACTGGTGCTGGCCCCGGTGAATGCTGGTCTTACAACAAAAAGGACCTTTACAAGATCGGAATTAAGATTCACCTTTACACTATTATTCCCGCAGCCTTCCTAGTTTGCTTCCAGTTCGTGCCTTTCATTCGGTACAAAGCTTTATTGTTCCACCGAATGAATGGGTATACAGTCATCATCCTCGCTATCGTTGGAACTGTTGGTGCTATCATTATCGCTCCCGTTTCATTTGGTGGATCTCTCACTATCAGAGGCTGGGTCGGTGCTCTATCGATTCTGTTCCTTGGCTCTCTCGCCATTTCTATCTACAACATAAAAAAACTACAACTTGAGCAACATCGAGCGTGGATGCTTCGAGCATGGTTTTATGTGAGCTTCCAAAGCGTGCACTGACTTTCCTCCGACTAACAAGACGATCAGGCCGGCTCGATTATCACGGTGCGAATCATCATGATCATCTCTGCCACGGTCATGTCCAAGAATCCAAGCTTCCGTCTCCCAATGCAGTGCGAAAAAATTGCCTCTTTCTACGACGACAACAAATCTTTGGTAGCTCAATATCCAACATGCAAGGATTCCGACGCCTGGGTCGCTGTTCAAGGCGACTTGGGAGGTGATAGTGCAGAGAACATTGAATCTGCTCTTGCTCTGGGCTTCAATCTGGGTATTGGACTCGCATTGGCCATTCACGCCATTGGCGTTGAAGTATACGTAAGCACCAATGACATACTCAAATCTCTATCATGCATGTACTAACACAACTTGCAGCTTCGCCTAACACCCGCAGAGTCTGAGCGTCTTCGGAAGATCTCCTTCCAGCGCCAACAAGAACGAGGCTTCAAGAACCCCGGCAGCAGCGGCCTAACATCTGACCGTTTGGGCGACGCTCAAAAGTGGCGTCCGGGGAATGATGCAGTTGCATACCCGCCAACAAAGCGGCTTGATAGTGATTCGTCATGTGTGGCTGCAGCTTAGCGTTCAGCTGATTCAATGCGTGGTTCCGTTTGTTCAATTGAAGGAGAACAATGTCATCTTGGCGCCGGAAATATGTCAGCCCATTTTCAACCGTTGAGCTAGGATAGTGCACGGGTAGACGGGTAGATAGGAAACGTTAGATTATTGGAGGTTACTTTGCAAGGATGGTGCACTATCAATAGCCTCGCTTCCTTAAATGATATGCATGGTGAAGTAACAAAGGCGTGTTGTGTAAATGAACAAACAAAAGCAATTCACAATTGTTGGTGGCGTGAACCTTAATTTGGCGAGTTGGTTACTGTATTAGTCTAGGTGATATCACGGGAATTACTACGTAGTTGACTTCGTTTTGCTTTTTGTATGATCTTTGGTAGTCGAAACTTGAAAGTGGTTTGCATCCTGTCATATGTGTGGCTTGAAATATTGAAGTAAATTAACTTAGGAGATTACCCGACCCTTCTATCAACTAGAGATATCATTATGCTAAGAAATTCTTGCAAATCACAACGCAGTCCCATAACTCATACAATCATCAATCTTCAACGTCCAATCACTGATCCTTTCTATCCAGCTTTCCAATCAATTTTCCTCCATCAAGGATGCTGCCAAACATAGCAGCCTCAAACAAGTAGTTCACTTGCCAAGCATGGTGGTTAGCATGGGCAATAAGCCACACCATCTCCAACACGCGACCCTTGGAGAAAAGCTTGGCCATTCTCAGCCTTGAACCCTCGGCTAATTCCAATTCCCGAGCCTCGTCTACCTTTCCTCCGCGGACGTACTCGAGAACTCCGGTGACAAGGTAGTACCAGAGCTCCTTGAGAAGAGGCTCTTCTTGGTGGCGTTCCAGGTGCTCGTGGACGTGGTCACATGTATCTTGACCGTTGCATGCGTACTTCGCCTCCAAAGGTCGGCTAAATCCCGTGAGGCGGAATTGCTTGTCGAAGATCTCGTCAAAATCACCCTCGCTTTGGGGTTGGGCAGGGGTCTTTCGAGCCTTTGACCAGCCCACCAGAGCACGACGGATGAACATGTGTCGATCATTCTGGATATGCCAAGTATACAAAGCAGCGCACATTCTAGCAACAGGCTCGTGCCATCGCTGGGTGAGCATTCTTGCGCCAAGCACTGCATAGGCATCGTAGACCCTTCGCAGGACATCTTCGCTTACGACGCCAGTGTCTGTGATATCGGTGACATTCAGGAACGAATTCATGACCTCAGAGTTGACAAGGTCGCAGCCGACGTCAACGACATCGGTCCCTGGTGAGCTGAAAACAAGATCGGCCATGACAGCGGCAGGGTCAAAGCCTCGCGCCGTCGCTTCGGCTGCCATGCCAAGCAAGCTACTCTCAGAAAGGGAAACGATCTGAGCGGTTCGTCTGTCGAGACGAGCTGATCGGTTGAGGAGATTGCCTTTGTGCTTCTTCTCCAGGGCGATCTTGCCCTGGATGTAGCGCTTGCCGATGGCAACGGCGTCGCGGCGTTGACGTCCACCAGGGGTTCGTAGCGCATGGGGATCGTTCAGACCCTTCTCCAGTAGCGGCTCAAGGTTGGGGAAGACATAGTTGTATCCGTGTTCGTAATAGAATGCCATGTCTGTAACATAGTTGGAGAACATGGTCTCCGAGTCGGCAGCACCCATGAGCAAACTAGCGATTCCACAGCCGAACAAGGCGTTTGTCGTCTTGAGAGCTTCAGGCCACTCCTCAGCGCCCAGGATACGAAGGATCTCATCAGATACAGGGCTCAACCCAGCTCCTTTGGGCGGCAAGACATTGCCGATCGCATGCTGAGATTGCTTCCACTGCTCTAGTTCAGGAGAGAGTTTAAGCTGGGTGGCCCTGGGCCCTGAAGCCGGGGCAGACAGGGATTCCTGAGACGAAGCTCCTGAGGCATCGTCAACGTCCTCAAAGACTTCGATAACGAAAGTGCTTGCATGATATGAGAGCCGCTTAAGATCCTCGACAGTGCCGCGGCCGATGAGACCTCTCGCTTCAGTGTAACCAGAGTGAACAGGGTGCTTGGGCTTGGGCTTAGCGGTGAGAAGTCTCCCAATACCGCGGCGCCGGAGACCCTTGCCCCAGAAGTACTGGGGGATATCGGTGGAACTTGTATCCTTTGGAGCACGGTCGTTCTGAGCATTGACATTGATTTTGAGCCCGTTGAGGTTAAACTCGCCCCAGTAGGCTTGCTGAGGCCAGGGTAGACACCAGGGGGAAGACATTTTGATCGACAAGGGGAGATTAAGGTGAGGTGATAGTGTACGATGGTGAATTGTCTGAGCGTTCTGATCCTTACTAGGGCGGTTCACGGCTTTCTTTTATATCTTCATTTTGGACCCGGAGACAGCGGATAAAAAGCGCAGACTGCATGGCTGAGGCATATGTTGGTTCAGGTTGAAGAAAATCAAGCTTTACCTCGCCGTAGATGCACATATTGGCTGTTGGTTCTGCAATTCTTTCAGGTTCAATGTCGTGGGGTGAGACATATCAACTAGGGTCTAGATCCAGAAAACAGGGATATTGAAATGAATGATAGCCAATCCTTGCGAGGGGCCCCCTCCTTGCTTTCCAGGGACTTGTCTTTGATCGAGTAGTCTGTCTTGCAGATCGTCACCAAGTGTGGTGGGTTGGTGAGCAAACACCGAGGGGTTTCGCCCCAAGGGTTTGCTGCATGTTTGTGAAAATGTCTCAGTATAGCCTCACTTCCGGATATACCGGGAATCTAGATGTAATTTGGAGCTACGAGATGCCTCAGTGTGTGTGCTTTGACGATGGCGTCAAGGGCATTGTTCCTAGAGCTCCAGTGGATAGTAATAATAGCAATATCATCTATCATATCGTCTGAGCGTTGTGTGTAGAGGTTGCACCACGATGGTGGGTTCATCATCATGCAGATTTAAGTGATAACGCCAAAATCGAAAGGGAATAAACGGGTTTGCTGCAGTCTGCGTATGATTCCCGGGGCTATTCTACATGTGGGATAACTCGGCACTTGAAGGATCCACGGTATCCTGGAATAGCCATTCTCCTGGCTACACGTGAGCTGATACCTGTACCGAGAATGGGGTTCCTAGGGTTCGAACCATGTAGCCTGATGAACGCTTGCCACGTTGGGAAGGAAAACAGAACATACATGTACATACGTAAGTTATGCCGCTGTTTGCCAAGCACAGCGGTGAGACAGATCGTCACAAACATGGACAGATATGGCATACTAACAGCGGCCCACCGAAATCTCGTATCTCAGGCAAAACAAAAAGTGGCACCAGATAGTTCGCGATGCATCTAGAAGCTTTTGAAGCATTTGCTTTTTCCTTCTGGGTTGATTGCTGGGAATGTGGTATATCCTTAGCCTTGTCTCAGGAGCAAAATCACCGGCCATTAATTAGCAGATCCATACCCCGGGCCCGTACGAACTTGACTTGACTTGACATCACGCTATTCAGCCGCGATTATCGTCCTACGCTAGGATGCTGGAACCACACACGCCAGCGCTAATTTAGCAACGCAATGGCGGCCAGAAATGAGCTCCGGGCCGGGCCTCAACCCAAGCCCACGCCCACTCTCCGCATTGCCACGAGCGTTTATCTTGGCCCTCTCTGCATCAGGCCTGGGTCCAAAGTTAGCCACTTCAGCCGGGCTGAACGTTAGGGTTTGAGATAAAGCCGTGCTACCAGGAGAGAGAGTTTCGACTGTAGCAACGGCAGAGGGTACCTATTTGGCCAATAGCTCTGGCAATCCTTGCCGTGATCTCATTCCTGACATGTCCAAACCCGGCACTCGAGTGGAACAGCTCTGTTGGGCCACATTCCAGGGTCTTGGCAGGTTTTTTCTCTGTCTTTCTTTTTTTCTTCCTTTTTTCCTCGCCTCCTGGAAAAGTATGGTCGTGCGAATTAAAACAAGTACCTTGTCTCTCCCACTTCCTTCTTCTCCATTTCTTGACTGCAACATATCCCCCCTCCCTGCATTATCGTGCATACTAGGACAGGGCCAGACCAACCAACACTCGCAACAACACCCACCCATTCACCCACGCTAAGACATCTAGCAAAAGAAACTCGCTCACTCCCGTGAGTAATCTGACTAATGGTAATGCCACCGTCAGACGGCCTTGCCTCGATTCACTATCGTCCGCTGGATCTAGCGGCTCGTGAAGTGAGGGTACTCGAGCTGCAGCCATCGCCAACCAACGACGTTAACGACCGAATTGTTTGTCGCCTCGTCCATGAGAAGCTGGCCGAAGCCCCCGATTTCATTGGCCTCTCCGCTCTCTACGGTGACATCACAAACACCGAGACCATCCACCTCAACGGCTCAAAGGTTGCCATACCATCCGATCTGGCCGAGGCCATACGCTATACCCGCGATGTTTTCCTAGGCCCACGTGCTCAATCCGTTATCAACACCGCCTCCTCTTCAAGGGTTGACCTTGAACCTCAGAGGACAATCAGTAATCAGCAGCAGCAGCACCACCAACAACAACAACCCTCGCCGCCACCATCACCAGGAAAGAAGCCCCCCGGATGGCTTAGGTCATTCCTCAGAAAGCTCGTCAAGCCAGACTCAGCCAAATCCGACAAACCCCCTCTGCGGATCTGGATCGATCTATTATGCATCAACAGGAGAGACCCCAAGGAGGAGTCTGAGCGTCGCGCTCACATGGCGCGCGCGTATCGCGAGGCGAGGTTGGTAGTTGGATGGCTGGGACCGAAGGATTCAACATCTGATCTCGCAATCGAGATCATCAGGGCGTGGGATAACTGTATGCCGGCGAATTTCGGCGAGCCTGGTGATCGTGAGGCTCATCCGGAGAACTACGCGCCGATTCTGCAGTGGATGGGCCCTGTAGCTCATCTCAGCGACATTCCTGAGGGCATCACAGACCCGACAGAGGTACCCAGCTACAAAGCCATCTCAAGCTTCCTCAACAGGCCATATTTTCGCAACACGTGGATTCTCGACGATATCGCCCAGGCTCAATTCCCGACCTTCATGGTGGGCGATGGCATCGTGTCTTGGATGCAGATTCTACGCCTCAATCGGGTCAACGAGGATATCAAGGATCATGGTGCTGAGATGTTCCCCAGCGAGTTACGACCTTTGCTCGAGTACATGCCCCTCGGCAGTGTCTACACGTTCCTCAAGGAGTTTGACCGTCGACAGAAACTTGAGGGATGTCGCCCCGCATTCGTATCTACCCCTGCGAGTTCTATCAGGAGTTCGGTGTCAATGACTGCTTTGAAAGCGCAAGCACGGTATCAGTAGGATTACGGAGTTTTCTTTTCTTGTATTTTATCTTCTATTCGGTCAGTTTGTGTGTATGCTATGGAGGATGAATGTTTATGGTTCCTTATGTCATTATGAGTCCTTTGTCACAACTTTTGGCTCGGCTTTGAAGTCTAAGATAGCGAGCGACGCAAGTTATACCCTATGGTGAGAAATGCCATCTCACTGAGTCAAATCGAGTCCATCTCTTGTTCACGCACCTTCGCTCTAGAATCATCATTCTCGTGACGGTTTAGAGACCTCTTCTGCATTGTATGACCTGCTGAAGCCACGAAGAAGTCTCAGTCTCTTTCGACATCTAGAATAATCCATGAGCTGTTGTGTTGCTCTGCCGATTGCAAAAGCCGAAACATCTCGCACCTTATGATGGTGTGGGAGTGAGTCACCTCCAGATGCTGCCCAGACCAAGCCATGGCCTGATGAAAAGGTCGACACCGAAACGGCCGCGCCATAAACGTCATGGAATGAGAAGAAGTAAGGGATCATCCCTCGGGTTTCAGCCACTGGGAGCATCTCTGCCAAGGTTCATCCAAGTACCGAATGGAGGTGAGACTGACGGTTGCGGTTGTTGCGGTGTTGATTGGTTAACCGTACGACTGTTTTAGAAATCAACGGGTCTGGACTGGAATGTGTGTGGAAGCCACAATCTGACCATGTCTCAGAAGAGGCATTGAGAGCGGCTAACACGGTAAGCTTTGGTGTTTATCTGGTGCGTGCTTCCGATCTTCGGGCTAAAGGTTATGCATTATCATAGCCTATGTGATAGCCTATTAGCTTATGTGATAGCTTATCTGTGATCTAATGCTAGCCTTGAACTTGGTAGATGATGGATGTAACTGACGATCTATGAACCTAAACGGAAATGCTACGGTAAAGCCACGTAAAATTCCCGATGCATCTGGAAGGATGCAGGCTGTTACCCAAATGGGACAGCTCATTAGATTGACTCTCCGCTATGTAACGGAGACGCAAAGCCTGCCGCACTGTTTCCGGCCAAGTTTGGTAAGGCCAGAGGTTGGTTGGTCGTTGGTTCAACAAGATGGGTTTAGCCGCGCGTCTCTTTCAGTCTTGTGCGACGATGTAATCTTTGTTGAGGAATCAGGGATAAAGCCAAGTTACAGACATGGCCATGATTCACATTCAAGCCTTGCAGCTGAAAGCTTGCATTCAGCCCTCCCACGTTATCTTAGCGTTGATCTCAGGCAAAGCACATGCCGGCATGAATCTAGATTTTGGTTGGCATCGATGTAATCATTACATCTCCGCTGCTCCGGTTGTTTCACTAAGGGATAATGGTGGCAATTGGTTGACCTGCATAGACATTTTCTTGGCGTTGTTCCTACTCCTTTTTGGCTTTGACTGCATTCAGACCAAAAATAAGTGAATTACAAATGCTAATAACTAAAGTCAAGGTTCGCCATAGGAGTAATAGAGTCCTGCCCATTATTCGACCGAACTGATTCCGTCTCATTGATCTCATCCTCTGTCGTTGAGTTGGTATTTTGAGATGTTGAATGTAAATGTAACGTACCAGCCTGTTGTTCTGGCTGCCCATTCGCTGTCCATCCTGTACTACGCATCTGCTGGAAACTCCAGGTAGGGTTAAAGCCTGGACTCTCCCATGCATGTCTCACCCGCTCGTACATCTCATCTATCTGCTCCAAAGTCATCCTACTTGTTTCGTACACCATGAGCCAAACGAAAGCTATAGCAAAGAGACAAAAAGAACCCCAGATAAAGAATATCTTGAGGCCGAAAGCGTCTGCACCCCTACCTAAGATGTATGGAGGTGCATAAGCCACGGCAAAGTTCAAGAGCCAGTTTGCTGTTGTTGATAGTGACATTGCTTTGGCGCGGACTTTGAGTGGAAAGATTTCTGAAGTCACGACCCAAGCAACTGGACCCCAAGAAGAAGCGTAAAAGAATACATTGACTGCACAGCAGACAACAAGAACCATGTTCGAAGGACCGACCTGGGTCTTGTCCATCTTGTCTTTGGTTGCTGAGGATACAGATGCTATAAGCAACTGACACACCGCCTGGCCCAGAGCGCCAGCCATGAGAAGCTTTCGCCTTCCCCAGGATTCAATTATGATGAGGCCTGGTATTGTGCAAACACAGTTAATGATAATCATGATGAGGTTAATGATAAAAGGACTGTTGACACCGGCATTGTTGAAGAAGGTAGTCCCATAATACATAACGAAGTTGATGCCGGTCAATTGCTGCAGCATCTGAAGTCCACATCCAGTCATGGTCCTACGCCCTAAAGAGGAATTGCTCGAAAATAGAGCCTTGTAGGTATCGTGGCCAAGTGTCAGCTCATATTGATGGTTGGCGACGATTTCTTGAAGCTCGTTGACAAGGGCAGGATGTGTGATATCCAGCCTGCGGAACCGACTGAGTGATAAGCCAGCATCGTCCATGCGTCCTTTCTTGACTAGAAAACGAGGCGTCTCTGGAAGTAGGAGAATGCCAGCGCCGAGGATGAGGCCGGGTACGAGTTGAAGGCCAAGTGGTATTCGGTAGGCAGCATCGCTGTTGATGCCAGATGTGATGACGTTGATGATGGTTGCACTCAATATGCCAACCGTGATAGAAAATTGATAAGCGCAGATGATAGTGCCCCGGATCCATTTTGGTGCAGTCTCGGACTGGTAGAGGGGGACGAGAACGGAAATAGCTCCGACTGCAACACCGGCCAGCGACCTATTTACTGTGAGCAAAAAAACCACAACGAATCGGAGACATAAACCCACCTGCCGACTAATAACATGGCCGTTGCCTGAGCACATACTTGGAAAATAGCCCCGGCGCAGAAGGTACCGACTGCTACTAGTAATGTCTTCCGTCGACCGATACTATCACCAGCTGGAGCTGCGACTATTGCGCCGACGACTGCTCCGCCGCTGAGGATGGCTACGATGAGAGATGAGTCGTCGGGGCAGAGATCGATGTGGCCTTGGTCGTCTCTGCAGTCTTGACTTGTGCTGAAGTGGCTTTTGAAGATGTTCATGGCGAGGATGCCGTTGATGACTCTGTGATTGATACAGTTAGTCGGGGATACCATGTCTATGAGATGTTTCGGATAAGGTCATATGAAAATTAGTTGAAAGTATCCTATTATCAATGGCGACATAGGTAGCTGGCTGTCGCGTGACATTCAGGTGGCACTCACGACGCACGCGAGCGGCATGAAATGAAACAAAAACAACGAGAGATTTAACCAGTTTACTCACCCCAGATCATACCCAAACAAGAGCCCCCCCGAAGCCACAAACAAGCCCACCATAATGGCCCGTATCGACGAACCGGCAAAGTTCTCAGGCTTCTGCCAGCCCCTAACGAGCACCATGGCGGCGCGAATCGAGTCTCATGGGGCGTGGCGTGGCGGAGGTGGATGTCAGAATCGAATCGTGATGAACTGATCATGTTCAGGAGAATGTTGAGCCAATAAGGGTGATGCGGAGAAAGAGTCTGACGGTGACATAAGGCTATGCCTTTATCGAGTTAGTTTATCTCACCCCGGAGTCCGAGGATGATGGTTGGTGGATGTCATGTACTTGATCCACTTGTGATGACATGCTAACCTGGGGTTAATAGACCCTTAAAATGAGGTGTTAATGCTGAGATTCAGATTTGTAGTTACATGGTAGAAAGCTAAATGCTCAAGGGAGAGACGCAGACAGCGTAGTGCTTATCTGTGACAACCATAGGTAAAAGGGGCATATTACAAACAAAAAATGAGGTCCTACCCGGGTTCGAACCGGGGTCTTTGGAAGACTTTGAGGGTGATCAAAATCCAACGTCATGACCACTAGACTATAGGACCGCGTCGTCTCTGATGACGTGTCGAGATCGGTACCAATTAAGACTTATATTTGTATATATATCTGCTGACACGACCAGCCTTCTATCCCAAATTTGTTCCTGCCAACCAGACGTAGGGTAGTCACCTCACATACGGCATTGGTCTGTAGCTTGACATAAGATCTATACCTTACCTAACTTTTAGTTATTTTAAAAAACAATATTTTATAATTTATTTAGTCCATAGTTTACAGTCTTATTTCAGTAATGTCGATTATAAGCCTATCGTTCAATTTATGGACAACAACCGGAGTCTATTTAATGGCTTGACCAGTACTGCCAGCCTCAAGCAGACATCAATGAACTAATAAAACTTCCGATCATCAAAGCTCTCAAATTTCTCGCTCAAAACCTTTCTTGTGAGCTCCATCAACTTCTCACCAAGTTTCTCATCCTGCGATAATTCATTGCCCGACTCCGGCACAGCAGGAGGGCAGATATACTGTCCAGACTTGTCTGCCATCGTCGCAGCCCACACAGAGCTGACAGCGCCCTCAAACTGATCCTTTTTGAATGGCTCCATGCCGACAGACATGGCATATCCAGCAAGAGGGTATCTGTATTGCGTCAGTATAGCCGTGCAATTTGAGGAACATTATACATACGCTTCGTGGATGTGCTCAACGCTCTGCCTGGTACTGACAACTCCAGGATGCGTAGCATTCATCAAAACCTTGGGACTTCCCGCCTTTGTGACGTGCCGATCAAAGTATCGCGTGTACAAGATATTGGCCAACTTGGATCGTCCATACTGAGGGTTCGGCCCAAGATCTTGATTAAGCTCCTCCACGCTCTCAAACTTGACATCGCTAGGAGCTCCCTGGTGCGCGTTGGAGGCAAGGTTGACGATCCTTACTGTCCCATGCTGCTCAGCTGTCTTCTTCAGAAGCTCAAGGAGGTATGAAGTGAGAAGGACGTGGCCGAAGTGGTTCACAGCCATGTGCTGATCAATACCATATTCCGAAAGCTGATACGTCATGATTCCTCGACCTGCATTATTAACAAGAATGTCCAAACGATCAGTAGAATTCTTGATCTGTTCAGCAGCCTTCTTCGTCTCAGCCCAGTTGCTCAAGTCACATTTGATCCATTCAGTGCGATCAGCCTTGTCTTGGCCAAGCTCTTGAGCGACTGAGTGTTTAGCGCCCTTGACGACTTCCTCTGAGATGGAAAGGATGAAGAGTTTGCTGATGTTATGCTCGAGAAGAGTGTGCGTGACACCGTAGCCAATGCCTTCACTGCCGCCGGTCACTACGGCGACTTTGCCGGAGAGGTCGGGTGTTTCTGAGAGAGAGAATTGGTTGGTTGCGAGCTGTTGAGCTGGACCGCCAAAATTCTCGGCGATGGTGTTCTACACAGGTTCATAAATTGGAGGATGGTACGGTGAAGAAGTGATTATACCTTGACAGTATCGATTATAGAAGACATGGTGTTGATCTGTGTTCTTCTCCAGAACAGACTGTTCTGAGCTTGTAGAATAGGAACTCTGGTGAGAGCTGGCCGGGAAATGCGGTATAATAATCCTGTAGATATTCGGTTTCCCGCGGTGAGATTTAAAGACTTCATTTAGAGTGTGATTGAAAAGAAATGTCCTTGTGGAATTTATGGTAGTCAATTTTGACATAGGTAGGTATATTGCAGAAACTCATGAATCACCACTCTGTGCTGAGTCAATGACGTACGTGTTACAACAACGAAGCTCACTCGCTGTGACTATAGACTGAGTTAAAAACGTCATAAATATGCATGGCTTCATTTGGGCTTTCATTTCTTATGTTTTACATTCCAAGCGGCTTCCATGTCAAGTATGCTTTGTAACACCCTCATCATTGCACAAATACTCAAGACCACCCACCATTCACCAATGTTGTCTTCTCATACAGAAGAGCTAGTAGAGAAGGCCTTGTCCATTTCATCAAAGAACATCTCCTCCACTGCCTTCCTCTTGATATTTCCCTTCGGCGTTCGAGGTAATGTTCCTTGGGGCACGACAAAGATAACCCGCGGCTCTTCAATTCGTTCATGCACATATTTTAGCTTGTGTAGAGGTGCTATCCTGTGAAGGATCTCCTGCTTGAACTCTAGCATCCTCTCATCAGATACCTGCAGAATATCATAGTTCTTCGGCTCAACAACCATCGCTGGAGTGGGTCGTCCAGAACCAATGACCGAAACCGCACTGATGAGATCAGCTTCGCATGCTTGCATCACTTCAGCCTCGAGCGAGCCCGCGTCGCAAACCGCGGCCAGCTTCATCTTGATTCTATCATCGACGCGTCCCTTGTACACGTACTGATTGGTACCAACCCTTTGGAAGAGATCGCCCGTGTGAAATTTGCCATCTTCTTCATTCCGAAGCGAAGAGTGAGGACAATTGTCGGCTTCAGGAGGGATAACAAGTTCAAGGAGTTGGTATGAGTCTTGGCCAAGAGGTATGAACTCACATTCAGTTTCCGAAAAGGGAGTAAGATATGGAGAATCCCCAGAAGAACGCATGGAAAGCCCAATCTCTGTTGAACCGTAGCAGTTGTTCAACACTATTCCTTGTTGACGAGCCCATGCTTCATCGCATGGTTCAAGAACCGCACCAGCGTGGAGGATGTGTTGCAAACTTTGAAGTTGCTTAAGTAGTGTTGCGTCAGTCCGCGCATCTTTGAGGAAGCTTGAGAGAAGAACGGGAAAGGTGTTCAGAATCGTTAAACCGCCTTCCGCGATCATACTTTGAAGTTCAGAGGATGGAAATGGAATACTCTTTGGTGCAATTAGACAACCCCCCTTGGCGAGCGCTTCCGCAAGATTGATAGTGTTACCCAAATGGGTAAAAGAACCCCTAGTCATGAGTCAGTTTTGGATTACGAGGCCTTGTACAGGAAACTTGCATGAATGAGTGAACTCCCTGCAAGCTGTCCATATAAGAGGGTTTGTGCTTGCGAATCAAGCAGTCAATCCATCTGACAGTGGTTGGAACCAGCTTTGGCATTCCTGAAGTCGAACCTGATGTATGAAAGATGACCAAGACTTGATCGCCGCTTAGAGCAGAGGTCACTTTGTCAAGTCGTATATCCTGCGGTTGTGTTCGACACAAAACATTCTCGATTGGGAAAGTTGGAAGAGGACACTCTTTTACCATTGATTCACAGCTCGAAGTATAGATCAAGCATGCAGCTTTGCTTTTGTCCAGAAGTGCGTTGACAACAGACACATCTGTTATTTTGAGAGAGAAGAGCTGAGGGATGAATCCGGCTCTTTGTAGAGATAGAAAGTGTAAGAGATCGTCATATGACGACCCTCTCATCCTGCGATATGTTAGATGTTGAGAGACTAATTTGAAAAACGACCTACCAAACCCCGACCACAGCTCCTTTAGCAATGCCTGCTCCAGACAACACCGACACCCAGTTTCTTGCGGCATTCTCAATATCGGTCCAGTATTGTGCGTAGGATATAGTCTTATAAGTGCTGGTCGAATTTGACTCCAAATATCGGATTGCCGGAGCTTCTCCCCAAGACTTGGAGATGGCCTCGATAATAGTGAAAAAGGTATAAAAGGTTCGCATTCTGAGGTTCTATGATTGAACGAATGATAATTCTTGGGATAAGAAGCACCCATCTGTTCAATTTATAGTCAAAATGGGAATTCGGCTTCTCCATAGGGCGTAGTCTCACTCAACGCATTAAGAGTTTACCGATGAGTAAGAATTTAGGCAAAGACATGTCAGTCGCTTAGATAAAGAGTGTGGAGGCACGGCTATACGGCATTTCGCATTGATCATTTATCTATTAGTGACCAATTGTATGCAATGTCGTCTGTAAACAATTGCCGTTTGCTGGGGATTGTTGTCGATCATGCTGCTACGTTATGTGTAACATTTTACCTTAATTGGATATGCTCTCGTTTCCCCACTGTCTTGACCTCGGCTTGTTCGTTGGTGTATTCGGATTAGATATCACTCAAGTCAAAATGACATAAAATCTGCCGACAGAGACAAGCTAGTCGTTTTGGGACAAATATAATAATTTGCTGACACCAACACCGCATCATCTGTCACACTGCCCTCCCAATACCCCTGGCCTCATTAATCACCCCCATCAGAGTCATATTCTCCATCGAAAATACCAAATCATCCAAACTGACCCTTACCCGATTCCTTTTACATGGTATTTCCAAATCGGCACCTTTCCTAACCAAGAAAATAGCAACATCCTCATGTGACTGCAGCACCGCAATGTGCAACGCCGTCTGACAGCTCCGGTCACGAGCATTTATGTCCGCACCCCAATTAATCAGCATTTCAGCTATTGCAACCTTTCCTTGAGAAGCTGCGTAGTGTAGCACTGTGCGCTTCTCGTGGTCTACAGAGTTTATGAGACCTGTTGTTTTCCATAGTAGGAGCTGCGCTGCTTGTATGTTCTCTGAGGCTACCGCGCAGTGGAGGGCTGTGCGATTGATGGCATCGAGTTTGCTTGGGTCTGCGCCTTTGCTGAGAAGTAGCCATATCGCGGATTCGCTTCCTCCTGATGCTGCCAAGTGTAGAGGCGTCAGGCCGGATTTATTTGTTTGAGCGTTGACGTTTGCGCCGTTTGCTAACAGAAGCCAGAGAACATCATTACCAAAAGTAGCTCGATGAAAACTCTCTGCTGCGGCGTGCAGCGCTGTCATGCCAGCTTTGTCTCCCTTGTTGACATCAACCTTGGCTTGAAGCAGTACCCAAGTCGCCATAGAACAGTTGTAGTTGACTGCCCATCGCAGAGCAGTAATGCCATCCTTGTCAGCCTCGTCCAAATCTATCTTCATTTCTGATAGAAGAGTGATGATGTCAGCACGCCCTTCCGACGCCGCCCACCGTAGCAACGTCCAGCCATCCTTCGATGGAGACGACACCGAAGCCTTGTTGCGAACTAGAGTTTTGATGATCATCTTGAATCCCAGTTGAGCTGCCCAACGCAAAGCAGTCCAGCCATCATTATCTTCAGAGTCAGCCTTGGCGCCCAAGCTCAATAATCTCTCAACGATGCGTGCTTTTCCCTTTGTGACCGCAACGATCAGTGGTGTAAACCCTTTATTGTCAGCCAATTCAAGGTCCGCATATCCTGTTGACAAGAGCAAGGATATAGATTCGAGGTCGTCTTTGATGATTGCATCATGAAGTGGTGTCCTCTTTTCAGAATTCTGAATATTCAGATCAGCTTGTTGCATAATAAGAAATTCAGCAAATTCATGTTTCCCATGAGCGACAGCCCAATGCAGTGGTGTCTCGTTCCGTTTTGTACGAGAGTTGAGGTTCAGGTATCTTTGGAAATTCATGGCCTTCCTGATCAAGTTGGTCAAGCCAAAGTATGCAGCAATATGCAGTCCTGTAACCTTCTCCTCTCGAGAAATTTTAGGGTCGTCCATGGCTAAGACTGCATAGCCCACTCTCTCCTTGTCGGAGAGAAACTCCCATGCGAGTTTATAAACAGAACCTTTCACCTTATCTGTCAGGTGCCAGCCCCAATAGTTAGCTGCATAATGAAAGAAAGGATAGTTTTTGCTGAAATGATCTGATGTATTCTGCACAGCCGACTTTTGTCGAAGTGGCTTGATGGGTGTATCCATCAAACACCTCAGGCATACTTCAGTCATGAGTGAGTATGAATTTTGAGATCGCGAGAGTAGACTCCCCTTCAGATGCTGCTCTGCTGAACTGTGCGCAAAGTGAAGGAAGGTAGTATTCTTCTCAACAACCCCAACAACCATACCTGCACAGACCGAAGTCAGAGCCCATTCTGTCTCACTCGTTGTCGAGACTTTGGGTATCACGAATCTTGAAACATCAAGTCCGAGAGACGAGTTTTGGATGTAAAGCGCTTGTGTCGCCTCAGCTATTGTGAGTGGTCGCTTTGCAAAAGTGATCCATGCGAGTAACATGACGGCCGTGTTGCGCTGTTTTTCTGTCTGCATCTCGATTCTTTCCAGTGCTGCTTGATATACTTCACTCAAGTCGTCTGAGAGGTTGTCTAGAGTATCTTCGAACTCTTCAAGCGTGTGTGCAGAAGCCAGATTTGCAATGTGTAAATGGGCGAGTAGGAATCTGTCATGTCAGCTTGTTTTATACATCAAGGTTGAAGCAGACTCACATCCCATGGGATCCGTTGATAATCCTGCTGAGAAGGTGCCCGTGAAACAAAGGGTTGCGATGATGGCCTTCCTTGATAATAGCCTTCATACTTCGATGGCTTTCAATAAAGCTATCGAGATATGCCTTAACATCGTCAGGTTGGGCTGTTATCTCAACTTCAAAATCAGGTTCTACCAGCTGAGAGTTCAGACCTGGTCTTGATGTGAAAAGGATGTGAAATACGGGGGGAAGGTTCCGACAAATGTCAAGAAATTTGTAGAGGGTGTTGGAATTCGTATCGCTGCAACATTCGTCAAGCGCATCGACCACCATATAAATGCGCCGGAACTTCTTCGCCTGCGAAACAATCATCTGCACGTATGAATCATCACCAGGAAATCCGCTTTTTTGCCTGCACGCGTCGTATTTCTCTTCTATCTCCCGCGATACTTTGTGTGGACTGCGTAGAAGTTGTATGAGTAAGCTAGACAGGATGTTTGTTAATGTTTGAGACTTTTGCTCCCGGTAGTCAAAGTAGACGTAGAGGCAAGCCACGCTGTTGTCGCCGTAGTATCGGTTGCGAAGATTCTGAAGATGGTTGATAACGGTGGATCTGCGCTTGATAGTCAGCTGCGAACTTGGCTTAAGCACAAGGCTTGGTGTCATCCGTACGTGATGACTGATTTACCTGCTCCGGCTGTACCATCTCAGCAAGATCCTAATGGTTATTGGGCTTCAGCCACTGCTTACCGATCCCATACGTCCATAATTTCTGCAGTTCTCCGTCTATCCAGTCATTGAGTACTGGTAACCTCAGAAACCAGTCACCAGACCCAGGAGACTTCTGTGCAATCTGTAACAACTCATGTAACTTCTCGTCAAACCTGAGAGGTGTGGTTATGGATTCAAGCCATTCTGGAATCACCGCACCGATGTCGCTGCCTTTTATATGTCAGCAGTGATAAATTCTGAACCGGGATCATGTCACAACTAACAACTGGATGTAGATCGATAAATATGGTATTCTATAGTGTATATACATCAGTCTCGGTTCCCCGCAAGGATCTTTGACAGGTCCATACCAAGATTCATATCTCTATCCGCCTTGAACATATTCCCCAAGTTGTTTTCCATCATGCTACCTCCGGTGCAAATGAACCCATTGCCGCGATCGTTGATGGTCTGGGTAACAGTGCTGCCATTTGCTTCGAACTCAGAGTCTGGTAGAGAGGGCTCTACTTGGGATAGCTCGTTAATAGCCTCTTCGAGTCTCTCAATCTGTGGCTTGGTCGCTGCCTTGAACATCTGATGAATCGCAAGCACTCTCAGCTTGTTCATCATGTCGCTCATCAAAGTCTCGACTCTGTGCGCTTTGCCCATTGGAACGACCACCTTGTGGTAAAACTTAGCAAGCGCTGACCAATCTTTAACCTCTTCATTCTGTTCTGTCTTATTCCGGATTTTGGTCAAGATAGTGTTCAGTGCTTCAATCTTTTCCTGGCATCCTTTGATGACTGACTCGATGGCTCGTCGTTCCGTTTCGCTGGGTTTGTTTTGTCGGAGTTGACCCTCAGCAATCTCGAGTGTTTCTTTTACAAGAGGGAGATTCTGGCCAACTTCGTCAAAGGCCTTGGGGAGTCCTTTTATATCGCGAATAATGCCGTAAGTTGACAAGATTGTGTCAACTATAGTAATGGCGCTTGCGATAATACTGAGAGGATCCATTGTCGCGTATTGCAATAAGGGAAAAAGAAGCTTAACAATTGAGCCGAGGTTGTAACATGAAAACAGTACAGAATTGACAATAATCAGTAGTTAATTGGTACAACAGGAATGGATTGACATTACCCCTCTTATCTCGGCCTACCGATAGTTGTACTGTACGATGTATATGAATCGGCCAATCGAGTCAGCCTGGCCGCAGCGCAGTACATGGATATACAGCAGATTCGGGCTGTGCCATGGCCAATAAATGCACGACGTGCATAAGTGGTGGTCAGCATCTGCCCATTTCGACATCTCGGTGGCCTCAATTTGGCTGGCGTTTGTCCCCAGAGCCTTGTTCTCTTTGAGAGACCTTACGATATTCTTTCACAGAGGATCTCAGGACCTCTATAATTTGCGGGTTGTTTTAGAGCAGATATTCTTCTCCTTTTTATTCACATAATATGACACGGAATGACACCAAGTGTTGAAGATAAGACACAGCATTTATCCCTCACTACAACCCTGCTAGACCAAACTAAGTCATGCAAATGATCACGTTCGCATTTCGGTTGCAACCAATGCCTTCGTACCCAGTTTTTGTTACCAATGGAAGTAGAAAGCCGCCAATAGGGTTGTTGCGGAATGAACAGCTGAGGCTGTACATTTGCTCTGAAGATGCTGCATTTCACACCCGAGCCACAAAGACCAATAGAAGATGCATTGAATCCGCAAGGCATTTTTTGTCCACGTCAGTCGTTTGCGACCTAGGAAGAAACAGGCAGCCTAGCAGAGCCTCATCCGATTTAACTTGTGGATTGGTTTCGGCTAAGAGCAAGATAAGCTTGCGACTCGTCAATCTCCCATTCCTTTTTCGAAGATTCTTAATTGCACTACCAAATCAATTTGATCTTATTTTCGCCTGCCCTTCCTAGCCTATGATTTCATGAGCCTAGGTACTCACTATGGTGTCGACAGCCCCGCCAGATCGCGATGACGCAGAGAGTCATCATCGTCAGGCAGATCCTCAACAGGAAGAGGAGGAGAACTGGAGTGATGACCCTCAAAGCGAGATGCGACGTGAAAAGAGTATACCTTCTAAGCGTCAACCAAAGCTTAGGCATAAGAAGCCCGAACACTACCGAACACATACAAGCGAGCACCAGTCTCAGATCCCGGACGATCCGTACATGAGGCAAGCTCGCAACGAGACTGTGCCCTATACTTACAATCCCAACCCATTTCCTCCATATGCTGGTACATACCAAGCGAATACAATGCCCCCCGCCCAACCACTTTACGGAGTGGGTGCACAACCATCCGCCGGATATGGATATCCTAGCCCATATACATATCCGGGTTCCAGTGACTATTTCACTGTTCCGCGGGCCAGTGTCCAAAACCCTCAATACTTTGGACAACCAGGTCCATACAATACTCCTAGCACAGGATACTTCGAACCTGACTATGGTCTCGGCGATTACCGCTACGGAGAAGAAGCACCACCGTTCCCAGAATACCCAGCCCAGGACCCCAACCGAACCCCAGTCCGACCAAAAGCTTCTCGACAGCCGAAGCCACAGGCGCAACGCGATCCAAAGTATATCTATACAGGTGAACCAGTCCGACAGCCGCGGAAGAAGAGGCCACCCATGTCGAAGAGAGAGAAGATGCCGTCAGAGGGCGACATCACCAACACTGAGATCATGCACGAGCTGAGAAGACTGCAACGACAAGTCGACAAAGCAAACGCCGAGATACAATCGGATCCAGGAAGACGAGATGGACGCCGATACGCAAGCCCACCCACCTCAAGCCACTTCACATTAGACGATACCAGATCTCTCAATATGGAGAGGCAACGGTCTGATCATCTTACAAGTATCATCTATCGCCTGCTTGAAGATCGGCGGAGGGAAGGATACCAAGATTCATACGCAGGCACGTCGAGAAGAAACCTTGCCGATCTTCTCCAAGACAGAATTGAGATGGAGAATAGAGAAACGGGGTTGATCCATCAGCGCGACACTCGAGACATTGAGACAAAGCTTGATACTATCCTCGAGTATCTCCAGCTCGAGAACAGATTGGAAAGTCCACCGGAGCCACAGAGGCTCACCGAGACTTACAACATCAGACTGGGTCCTAGATCCACAAAGGGTCAGCAGTCAGTTGTTTCAGGATCCTCGGTCCATGAGCCGGCTTCACCGACTTTGAGTCGAGCACCACCACGGCGTTCTGATACATATCCTGCTGCGGGTAAACAGCGACAAGAATCTGCACAGCCATCAAACCAAGCTCGAGTTCGACAGAAACTTCCCCGGACGCCGGATCCGGAGCCAGAAGAAGAGCACGAAGAACTGTTCGAAGAATATGAACAGCAAGAAGTCCCCGTCCATATACCGATGCGCTCAAGACGAATGAGTTCCAACCAGAGCATTGCATCACAGGATAAATTGAGACGCCAATCATCTGTTGGCCAACGAAGTGAAGTCCGACCACCAGTTAGGAAAATCGTTGAAGGAGACCAACAGAAAGTGAGATCGGGTCATCAGGCATTTGTTGAAACAGATGACCAGGAGTCGGATGATGAAGAGCCTGTGCCAGGTCGGCCACCTATGCCGTACCACCAACCGCCCAAAGTACCTGATCCACCAGGACAAGGACACTTGGGACGTAGAAGGTCTTCAAGGTCTGTAAGGTTTGGCGGATTGTGATGTATTTTCATAGTAACGACTTTTACGATTTTAACGATTTTATGAGTAATGGCTGGGGAATATGGTTAATTGATGAGTCAGGCTGAAGGCTTTCGAGAATCAGGCTCATGATTCGACCAGTCAGGAATATTTACACGATTTGAAAGGAGGGGATGAGGAATGTATATGGTCAGTTTGAAAGTGTGAAAAGATAATAGAATAATAATATTCATGCACGAGTTAAATCTGATCTGAAATCTTATACATTTAGGTATGTCCTGACTGCCAATAACCCTTAAATCTTTATTCTTTTCAAGTAGATTGGCATTTAATTTCTCTCATCGATGTTTAATTTAATATGAAATGGTTGGGAGGCAACGGGTGGCATGAATGGCGTAGTGGAACAAGAGTACCAATTACGTGAATATTGCCGACGGTTAGATAACAAGATAAGTAATTCTAAGAGGACAATTAATAATCTAGTTACGTGATATTGTTTAATACTGCCATTTTGCGTCATTTGTACCTCATGAAAACCGTACACGGAGACCGACGCGGCTGAATATAGGTAGCCAGCTTACTATGCATAACGTTATCGCCCAGATATCGGCCGACGGAATTTCTACCCCGAAATATCGTGCTTCGTATGTTATTATCCAGCCACTCATTGGTCATGGTCAATTCATCAACCTAACGTTATTGGTTTCATCTCTTGTAATGTTGCTCTTGTGGTGTTCAATTTGCTAGCCAGCCTGCTACGTTCATCTTAACGTTATGTGGGAGTATATAGTCTATATAATAGCTCAATAACAACTCTTTCAAATACTCAAACTCATACTCTATGCTCAATTAGATAATTGCCAACATGTCTCACCCAAACAAAGCAATCTTCATGCTCTCGCTTGGAAAGCATGAAATCCGTACTTTTCAAGAGCGATACGTCCCCGAAAAGGCCCAGTCTCTTGTACAGGTGCAGTACTCAGCCATCAACCCAGCTGATACTCGTCACTCCTACATGTTCGAGTCAGATTATGTTGCTGGGTACGAGTTTGCGGGCACTGTTCAGCAAATTGGCCCAAACTCTCCCTTCAGAGTTGGGCAAGAAATCTTTGGCATTTCGTTGCCATATGAGCGTCGCCCGAACCATCTCGGAGCCCATCAAAAGTTTCTCATAGCAGAACCCCTCATGGCTTTCGATCGACCCTCACATCTTGACCCCGTCACCGCTGTGACGCTTCTAGCTGGCGCGGGTACAGCCTTTGACGCGCTTTTCAATCCGCTCGGCTATGGCTTTTACCTCGCCGGGATTGAAGGCGATGATCCAAAAGACCAACCAATTTTGATCTGGGGCGGTGCTAGTACTGTTGGACAAGCTGCTATTCAGATTGCCAAAGCAGCTGGCTTCAGCCCCATCATCACGACTGCCTCGCCACAAAACCATGACGCACTGAAGAAACTTGGTGCGGATGAAGTTTTTGACTACAAGAGCCCTACAGTCGTTAGGGATATCCGCGTCTTACTCAAATCTTCTGGGAAATCGCTCAAGACGGCTTTCGATACGGTTGTGAGCGGTGTAGGTGTATTCGAAGGTCTTACGCCAGAGCAAGAAAAGGCAATGGAGGATGTATACGACCAAAGCTCAGCTTTTCTTTCTCGCCAGTGCTGCGATCCTGATGTGCCATCGAGCGAGCTACGTCTTGTTTCGACTTTGCCTGTGAAGAAGGATCCGATGTGGAAGTTTGCACTGAATTTTCGAACTACTGGGGATTTGGACTTTGGCACTGATGTAAAAGATCGAAACGATGAGGAGAAGGAGAGAGAGGAGGCCAAGAATATAGAAATGCAGAGGCGTATTGAACAAGGTATTTATTGGCTTATTGAGAATCATGAGCAGTATTGGGACGCCCCGAGGACAAGGATTATTAAAGGAGTTGAAGAGGGACTTCAAGGCATTCGAGATGTATGGAATGGGAAGACTAGTCGTGAGAAGCTTGTCATTGATCACCGGGTTTGAGTGGCATACTAGTTACAATCATGGATCAAGACAGAGGGAATTTTCAGAATGCAGGATCAAGATTTGATGGCATACAAATATTAAAAATTAATGGAAGCATAAACTATCGCTAGTCGTGATCCCAAAGTACCTCAGGCTAAACATGAATCCTAAAATCCTGACCGTTTATCATCTACATGAAGAGAGCAATGACAGCTGGGAGAGCCATCATGCAACCAGCGCGAACAACGCTACCGCCGCTCACGGGGACAGCAGGGGGGGTTCCAGCGGCGGGAGGAGGGGCGACAGGAGTCTCAGCCGCAGGAGGAGCGGGAGGAGCAGGGTAGACGGGCTTGGAGACGACAGGGGGAGTGACAGGCTTGGTGACGGCAGGAGGAACAGGGAGAGCAGTGGTGGGTACAGGAACGGGAGCAACGGGAACAGTAGAGACGGTTCCGTTGCTGGGAGGGTGAGGGTAGGGAACGCTCTGAACAGGAGGGACAATGGGCTTGCCCTGGGTAGGCTTCTGGGGGACAGAAACGGGAGCAGTAGGCTTCTCCTCAGCCTCAGTGGTGGGGCCAGCAGTGGTCTTGACCAAGGTAGTCAGGCTCTTGGAAGGCTGAGCAGTCTTGTCGGTGGCAGGGCAGTAGGTGGTGCTGTCAACAATGGTGACGGTAGGAGCAGGAGGAGGAGTGGTAGGAGGCTGGAAGGTCTTGGTGGTTCGGGTCTTGCAGGGCACGACAGTGGTGAGAGTGTCGGTGATGGTGGTGACGGGAACAGGGACCTTGTGGTGCCCGCCAGTGGTGGTGGCAGGGACAGCTCCGGTCTGGGTGGCAGGGCAGACGTAGGTGGTCTTCTTGACGGTGGAGGTGACGATCTTCTGGGTGTAGCGAGCAGGGCAGTTGATGACGGAGGCAGCGCAGCTTGTGATGGTGTAGACGTGGGTGGAGGTCAGAGTGCGGGTGACATCGCCAGTGGTCTGGGCACCAGCGGGAGGAGTGACACCAGCATCGGCCTCGCCAGTGGTGGTGGGCTCGTCGGCGCCGTGAGAGGGAGCCTCAGAGCCAGCGGGGTCAACCTTACCGCCAGTAGCGCTGGGGATGGGGTAAGCATCAGAGCCAGAAGCGGAGCCTGCAGCAGGGCCAGTGGCACTGGGGAGAGCATCAGAGCCGGAAGCAGAGCCAGAGCCAGCAGGACCAGTGGCAGTAGGAACAGCCTCGGAGTCAGAACCGGAAGCAGAACCAGCAGGGTCAATAGGACCAGCAGGGCCAGTGGCGCTGGGGAGAGCGTCAGATCCAGAAGCAGAGCCAGAGCCAGCAGGGCCAGTAGCAGTAGGAACAGCCTCGGAGTCAGAACCGGAAGCAGAGCCAGCAGGGCCAGTAGCAGTAGGAACAGCCTCGGAGTCAGAACCGGAAGCAGAGCCAGCAGGGTCAACAGGGCCAGCAGGGTCAGTGGCAGTAGGGACAGCCTCAGAGTCAGAGCCAGTGGCGTCAGGGACAGGGTAGACACCAGTGGACTCGGCGCCTCCAGCAGGGACGGTAGAGAGGGAGATGACACGAGTGGAAGTGTTGTCACCGTTGCCGTTACCGCTGGGGTCGAGGTAACCACCAGGAGTGCCGCGGTTATGCTGGCAGATCTTGGCCTTGGCAGCAGTTGCAAGAGTGACGGTAACAGTGGGAGCAAGGCTGAGCTCGAGGATGTCACCAACCTCGACGTCGAGCTCGACAGCAACACCAAGAGTCAGAGCAATGAGCTCATCAATGGAGATGATGCAGTTGTCAGTGGCAATGAGAACGGCAGTGTACTCGAAAAGGTTGATCCAGATGGCAACCTTGGCACCAGCACCGATGTCGAGAGCAGGAATGTCAAGTCCGGCCTTGAGATCAACCTCAGTTCGCAGACGAAGGCCAAGCTGGAGTTCAATCTCAGCGGAAAGGTCAACCTTGGCACCGACACCGATAGGCAGAGCCCTGGTGACAAGTCCCTCGAGAGAAACGTCAACAATCTCCTTGGTCAAGAGAGAAACCTCGACGAAAGCCTCCTCGCCGAAAGCAAGGTAGACACCAGCAGAAAGGTCAATGCAAGCATCAACACCGACGACGAGGTCAAGAGCGAGGGCAGCACCGGCATCGGCTCCAAGAAGACCAGGGATGGCGAGCTCAAGAGCAGAGGAAGCAAAGAGCTCAATGGATTCGTGGACAGCGGCAGAGGCGGAGAGATCGATCTCAACGTAGGCCTTGATGCCGCCAAGGCCAATTCGGACGCGGGGCTCCTTGAGGAAGTCCTTGACAAGCTCGATGGTGGCGTCGCCTTCGATTTGGGCGTTGGGGAGGTTGAGGCCGAGTTGGATGGCCGCCTTGGAACCGGAGGCAGGGGCAGCGATACCGTCGAAGAGGACGTAGTTCTCCCAGCTGTTGGCCAAGCTGCAAGTAGAGGGCTTTCCAAGGCCGCTCAGAGGAGCAGTGACGGGAGAAGACTCGACACCCTTAGGCAGCTCGACGCCCTTGGGCAACTCGCCACCCTTAGGCAAGTCGAGGCCCTTAGGCAAGGCAGGGACACCGTTTCCTCCAAGGTTGAGATCGCCACCAAGACCAAGACCAGAGCCAGGCAGAAAGTGAGGAGAGGCCTGGGCCATGCCCATAAGGCCTCCCAAAGCGGGAATCAAACTAGAGAAATGCATATTCAACAAAGTAAAAGAGTGACTGGAGCGTAGCGCCTCCTAAGTATTCTAAGTGAGTGACTGGAAAAGAGCGTTGGAGAGTAAGAAAGAAGGACTTTGAATCGGTTGCAGAACAGCTCTGTTTTATGGCATTTCACATAGGGGCCCCAAACTCAATCCTCCTATCCGATGTTACCCTGAGGGATCATAGAGGGGTAGTAACTGGAGTGAGGATGAAGCGGTCACAATTATCTCCGGCGATCACTATCTTACACCCATGCGCGACGCTTTTCCACAACAAGAAAATCTCCTGACAGACAAGTGGAGCTGGGGTTGCATCATGGAGCACAGATCACCGCAGTCTGGACCTCGGGGATTTTTAATGGGGTAGTTTTCCATGTGCTGTCGAATGAACGTTGGTGTTTCGTTTCGACATGACGGGAGTTCCTGTTGATCTTTTTCGAGACGATGAGATTTGAAACAGGAGAATTGTTGATATCCTGGAGTTGTTCGTTAAGCATATTATACTACGTAGTACAGAGTACGACGATCAGTGTTGTTTTACGAAAGTGACCTCCTGCAGAAAGGTCTCGCATTACGTCGTAGAAGAGGATTTAGTTCAGTTGAAACAAACGGTCTGAGCGCGGGAAAAGCCGGTGGGCGAGATGAGAAATCAGTTGACAGAGGGTCCAAGAGCCGATAAGACTGAGAAGCTGACATCGCGTGACAAAGGTCGGCAGTACGAATAGCGTAGTGTTGAGTGAATGCCGACTCCTCCTACTCCGTACACGTCCAGAACTAAATACTTGGTCGTGTTTTACGTGCCCATTGGCATGCTATCGTCGCATCCTTTGCTCCGCCAGGGCGCAAAAGTCGGTTGCGCTGTCAGAATGATTGACAGGGGTTCTTGACTAGTGGATCAACAATGTCACTGTAAATCCTCCATCCGCCGCCAGAGAGTGCCTGCCAAGGTATCAAGCGAGAATAACGGCTTGACTATAGTGGAAGATCATGTCTTGGATTTAATCGACCAGAGCACGAGACGAGATTTGGTGATGCTGATCGGCTTGGTTTAGAATGATAATAGGCGCTATATCCGTAGTGTGACGTCTTGAGCTGCACGTCATTTAGACAATAGCTAATTTTGTTTGACAGACACTCAATTGAATTGAATTCTGGAAGAGGGATGCATGTGTCATACGACTCGTTTAAGAAACTCATTTAAGAGTCGTACGTGATTTGAGTTGATTAGTACGAACGTAGGTTTGCTGCGGATGCCGAGTTAAGTGCCAGAGTTGTATTCAAAAACCTTGGCTAATTACAGCCCACCATTGTCTGGCTTAACACGAGACTACCCTAGAGCATAGAAACGGCTGCCGGTTGAATAGGAGACATATGTGTATCCGCCGTGCTACGTGTTCTAGATTTGTCTATGGAGTATCTGTGTTTGATTTGTAAGTACTCCGTACTATAATTACTTTTGACTTTTTATGCACACTTTATCTTAAAACTTAAAATAAAATAGAGCAATAATGAGGATAATTGCTATTTAAGGTGATTGATCTGATTTGTCTGATCTCAAATTAGCTAAAAATACGAATAATTAGAAGAAATAATAAAATTCAAAATTCAAAAATAAAGAAAAGAAGTTAACTAAGCAAGGAAGCAACATTTCAATATGTACTGATCTACCTACAACGTACAAATGCCGAGTTACTATCAAATAGCAAACAGCAAACCGAGACCGATCTTAATCAGATATAAATATAAATCTGCATGTTTTGACTTATTACATGTCCATCATTATTAATCTAATCTAAAAATATCTACGTAAGTCCCGTGATCTGTCAGCCAGCTGACTTATTACAACTCTTCATTCCTATCCTCCTCCTCCTGTTTCTTCTCTGAACCTCCGTCAAGTCCCTCAAACAAATCCACTCCCCAATCCTTGCCAGGATTTAAAAACCTAAACTTCTTATCTCTCGCTGCAACCTCAGCAAGTTCATCATCCGTAAACTCAATCTCTTGCGATCCAACATTCTCATCAATGTACTTCTCATGCGTACTCTTAGGAATCACAATAGTGCCCCGCTGCTGTCCCCATGCAAGCACCGCCTGAGCAACTGTCGCATTCTTGCTCGATGCAAGTTTTGTCCAGAACTTGTCGTGTAGAATACTGGGAATGTCGGGGTTGTATTTTGGATTCGTGTTTGCCAGTGGTGAGTAGGCAATCACTTTGATGTTTTCGTCGTTGTGGAAGTCGACAAAAGATTGTTGTTGAAGGTAGGGATGTGTTTCGAATTCGTGCGCGTATGGACGGACAGTGGCGACTTGGAGAATTGTCTCGATGTCCTTGGGGGCGAAGTTGGAGATACCGATGTTGCGCGCGAGACCATCGTGAACAAGCTCCTCCATAGCCTTCCATGTCTCGACGATGGAAGTGTCGTTATCTAGGTTCTTTGAATCGGGAACCCAAGCGACAGGCCAGTGAATCAGGTAGAGATCAAGATACTCAACGCCGAGATTGGCGATGGATTTTTCAATGGCCTTGCGAACTAGTTCGGGTCGGTGATCGGTGTTCCAGAGTTTGCTGGTTATCCATATTTTGTCGCGAGAGATGCCTGATGCTTTGATGCCTTGGCCAGCCTCGTCTTCATTTCGGTAGATAGCGGCGGCATCGATATGGCGATAGCCGGCCTTGAGGGCATACTCTACCGCATGAGCTACCTGAATGAATATTGTCAGTATAAAAAAATACACTATATCTCGCCTGACATATCGACTCACCTGTCCCTTCTCAGCCAACCAAGTCCCCAGTCCAAACGCAGGAATCTCATGCGTGTCATTTCGTATCGGGACGGTGGGGGATTCGCCGCTTAATGACGTAGCTATTGATAGTATCGTATAGGTAATGACGCTCACCGCCGTAAGGAACGAAAATGCCCTGACGAAGCTCCTCATTGTTGCGAGTCTGTCCCAAGCAGGTTGTGAAGATGTTGTGACTTGACTCGTACGATGAAAATATCAGTAACTTTTTTTTCCCGCAGCCGAGCTTCCGGCGAGTTAGTGGATTCTAGCACCAAAATGCAGGGTTCAATGATGTCATTACATAAGCGTTGTTAGCGGGGATGATGACGACGATGGGGTTTAGATGAGGCTTTGCGATGGCATCATCGAGTGACTCATGAAGGAAGAGGTTAGTTAAGAAAGTTTGGAATATCGTCACGAATTACACTAATATTCTTGCAAATACTTTTACTGGCAACATTATGTACTTTCAGCATTGGATCACCAACATTTTTGCATCAAAAAACAAATGGAGAAGATAAATCGGGTATTCTTTCGTGATAAAATATGGTATTGTTTGTACACTCTAACTTCCTCCAAGGCCGAAAAACCGTGCCAGCACTGCAAATGATAGTCCATAATGCTTGCTACTCGCTGAAAAAAAAAAAGAACACCGTAAATATGACTTGTTTGAGAGGCCAGTCTCAAGTGTATCCATCAACTCAACTACCCTAAATCAAAGGGCTTGACAACCTAGTGGCCAGCAGAACCAGAGTTGGAGTTGTCCGCGCATGACCAAGCACTTGTTCCTCCATTGGCAGAGAGAGAGTTCTTGATACCGACAATCGAGCCGTAGGTGCCTGCAACCACCATAAAGGTACCAATGATGATGACAAACACGCTCCAGCAGACCATGCCATACCACTTAAGTGACTTGCCATCCTTCTTGTGCCAGTTGTCATAGAGCCACATGCAGCCATATGGTTGGAAGCACATCAGTGTACCGAGAAGAGCACCGATAAGGGACACAAGACCGCCAAAGACAGGGATAGCGCTGGCGATGACATAGGCGATGATGGTTACGCATCCGGTGCAAGCGAGCCAGGTAGCCCAGTGCACGATACCGTTGGAGTTGAGGTGCTTTGTGCCTCGCAGAAGCCGGATGAACATGTACTTGGCGGGAATCTTGGTCCTGTTAGTATAGTCTTTCTTACTTGATAGAAATAAGGAACACTCACGTGAGTCATAAGCATAGCAGTCACGATAAGTCCGGGCAGAGCAAATCCGTAGCAGACCTTCTTCATGAGAAGACCGGCCGATCCAAGAGCAGGTGACGCGACGTATGAACCGCAGTAGTAGTAAACGACGATACCGATAGTGATGTATGTGATTGTCACGATCGATTGGCAAGTAAGAAGGGATCGAGTATAGTGCTTTGGCTCACGCATCTCGGCTGCGATCTGGAAGAAAGCAGGGGTACCGGAGAAGGCAAAGATGTGTGACGAAACAGCCGTAATGCCTTCAACAAAGGTTGGGTGGTTGATCAGCTTCCAGTCAGACTCCCAGTGGCCGTCTTTGGGGGCAGCTGCAGGTCTGTCTTGGAGACCAACAGCAACAGTGACACAGAAGACTAAAAACTGTTAGTATCACTCATATAGAGCAAGCAACATATTGTGGACTTACTGGCTGTCATGATGCAGACGAGTCCAATCCACGCCAACCATCCAATCTTGCCCAGTGTGCGAATACTAGCAAAGCTGAAGCCCAGAACAGCTGCGACAGCGACGAAAACGGCAGTGCAAGCAGCGTGTGTAGAAACCGAGTTAAGTCCGATCGAGATACCGAGCATCGCTGAACCAGCAACAAAGATCCAGTCTAGAAATTATCAGTACGCCGAATTAACAACCTGCCCAGTATCACACTTACACAGCATGAAGACAGTCGCGAGAAATTCGCGACCAATGCGGCCAAACATCAAGTATCCCGCATCATCGATACCGTATACTTGAGGATGCTTGCGCTTAAACACGCCGATCATGTAATCAGACCATGTCGTGATAGCCGACACGGCGATGAGGCAGATGATTCCCGGGATCAAACCCAGCGCGTCGAAAGTTTGAGGAATAGACAAGACTCCAAGACCGATCTGGGTCTTAGTCATAAGTGCGACGGTCGCGATCCATCCGACCTGTTGTAAAATTAGTGGGCGTGACGAGAACAAGACCGGGGGTGAACGTACGTTACGGTAGTTGGGACCGTCTTCTGAAACTTCGCCGAAAACAGCATCGTCGACACGACCCTCGCCTTTGGAGGGAGACTGCTGAAGAATGTCGAGACCGTCAAGGTCAGGGGTGATTTCGTCCTTCTTCGGCGCCATATTGTCGTTTGCTTATAGAGAGAGAGAGAGGCAGAGGGAGAGAGTCTTGGTATGCCTGTGTCGTGTGTCAAAGTATGGAGAAAGGAAGGACAGGTCTGGAACGAATCTGGGGAAGATGGAGCCAAAAGGCAAGGGAGCGTCATGTCCTTATAAATCCTGACTTTTTATGACTACGAGAAACTGATTACCCCAGATTATACTTGATCGAGACTATCTACGCTGCTCCACCATGACTCCATCTCACTATCAACCGGCGTTTCCATCTGGGGTGAAATGGGTCGGAGGGGGGCTGTGGGTTGGGACCTGGGCCTGTACAAGATAGGTCGACTTCGGGGAGACTTTTGACCAATTGTGAGATGCGTGATATAATGGATTGTTTCTAGTAGATTACTGTATCTTCATGGTGATAACTGATGGAAAGCACATTGGAGAGTACATCGGGATAATCTATTTGCCTCTCAAGGTCTTTCATTATAGACATGTAATTGGACCGTATGCCCCGAAATCACGATAACTAAACCTAATTTTGGACTATTGACGTGAATCTCCCTCCAAACTAGCAAAGTCTCTACTACGTAGTGAGTGAGGGTCTGTCCACAATATTGAGACATTTGCAAGTATAGCCGAAGACTTGTTATCCGTGCTCTGGCCCAAGTGTCATAATCCGTAATCTTCGCCTCCATTCCTTACTCGTACCGTCCAATACGCGCCTCGGAGGAAAAAAACGCTCGGCGGCACAGAGTTTCGGGGTATCCACTAATAACATAAAACCTGACACTCGCCCTTGCTTATGTCGATCGCCTGGGTTCGGTATCACGGCATTGGACGCCGATCACGCTAGCGCCGGGGCCGGAGTGGCTCACCGTCGCGGTCATCTGATAAAAACAAGCACTCCTACCTTCTTGTTTGATGCTATGAGGCAATTTCTACCACGTTATGTGAGGCATTTCATGCCCTGTACGGTTGTGCCTGACAATCCCGAACTTATTCCCTTGAAGGATGCCTTCTAGAAGCCTCGGCTTGCATGAAGGTTTGGTTACATCCCTTCCAGAATTTCTGTGGATCTTGGCGGGGGGCCTTGGCAGCTAATGTATAAATTGCGAGTCAGTAACTGTATTCGGAAGTCTTGACGGCGGTGACGCCGGCTCCATAACGGGGTTTACTGTACTTGTATGAACCGAGTCACAGTATTACATAAAGACATTATGAAGTCAACGGCATACCAGGTCCGGGTCTCCTCTTACCCTAGATTCTCCTGATATTTAACAGGCCATGTCCTCTCAGAGTATGTGTTGTCTGAATGTCATACGAGTGAATGCATATAGTTCCCAAGCTTGGTATCATATCCCGTCTATGATACCTTGTTGGATGTCTTGGTATCAGCGTAGATCACCCGAAAGACTTGCCGACATAGATTGAACGCGGCTCCGGTGATTTCTTGCATTTTCAGCTGCAGACAGGTTTTTTTTCGGAGTAATAGCAATAGCGCTACTGAAGCTTGATGTCGTCATTAGCTGGACAAGCTTTCGGCATCCCCGGGTTGCAGCCATGTTATTCCCGTGGGAAAATAGCCGCATTCTCAACTGTCATCATAAAGTCAAACTAAGTAGACGTTTAAAACTTGTTCAAGCGTCCTCCATACTTGGCAAGAATACCCTTTGCTTTTCAGGGGCTAGTCGAACTAAGGTCTGGCGGCCAATAGATCATCCCTGTGTATACGAAGACCCATAAACTTGATAAGAGCACGTTCCCCATACCCCGTAACGGAACCGCCTCACTTCTCTCGTAACATTTTGGAACTTTTTCACAGAGGATTTTTGCTGTCAAAAGCTGGGACCAAGTGTAAGTTACTGATTCAAGAAATGCCTCTTTATCATAACACTTGAGCCAGGCATCAACAGTATAGTTGGGCTGTAATCAGGGATATCTCAGTCGACGGGCTCCAGTTTCCCATAGTTTTGCCAATCGGGGGAACAGCCGCCAAAAGTCCTCCACTTAACGTTTTGGCAAACGGTTGAACTTTCCTAGTCTCCGTTCCGAAACTGATGAGAATGCCACGGCAGCAGGGTTACGATATGAGTCCACTTAACCCTCGCTTCGAATATCCTGGAGAACCTCCCTCGGGTCAGATTTCCCAGCAGCCGCGATGGAGTTTCATGGATGCGGGTTTGACTTTACTGTGGAAACTTTGTAAGAAGCATATCTTCAAGGTTTGTATTAACCCAGAAGAGCAGGAGATATCTGATACCGACGCATGTCCGACTATGATAAGAAAGCCGAGTAACAGGCGACAATTACTCAGCCATTCTATCGGATCAGAGAACAGCACACCAGTACATCCTTTGCATTTACTAATCTTCGTTCCCTCCAGAACCCTAGGCATCTCCTCCAATGTCTTGGAATGATCTTGAGGCTGAATATCGTTATCTACGCTGAACTTGATGCACTCCTTGACCAGCCGTCCCAATGTTCGCGCCCTTGTTAGTGTATCGACAAGAACTGATATCAGGCATAGAGAAGGGTGGGATCCTAGCGGGGATACCGACAATCATGGGAATGCCGCCACCTCGGATCAAGTGTCGCTTATTGGTCTATGCCTCAGCTGAAGCTGTAGAGTTCGGAGCTGCACGAACACCATGTGGACAAAGTTTTCTTATCTACGCCAGGTATTTTGGGTAAGTTCTGGCGTCTGTCCCAACTCGCTTTTCAACCTCAAGTTGATAAGGCTCAATATCGATCGCAGTCGTGTGAAACCCCATGGCTTCGGCACATCGGATGCCCATCCGCCCAAGACCGCTCGTGCCGATGATAGCTATCCAATCATACTCTTACATACTATCTCTGCATCTGCATATGGCGTTGAAGGCTGTCACGCCTGCGCGCGTCGCAAAAAGGGGCCTAAGAAACGTCAGGGTGACGTAGTAAGTTGACAAGGTTTTGAATGTCGACAATCAGGTACCTTTGAAAGCATCTTTAGCTAGTGAAACCTTGAGTCGTTATGTCCATACAGTCGTTGAGTGACCTGGGAATTAGTCAGAACAGCTTGTAGTTCATGTCAGGATAGGTAACTCCACATTTAGTACAGGCGATGCATTGACCACATCTGCGAGACACAAGGAAACCCTCGGGGTTCCTCTTGATAAGCGTCTTCTGCGCTGCGACTTCTTCGTCAGCATTGATAGCCAGTGGACTCATGACCATCAGTAGTTGGAAATTTAACGTTCTTCGTGGCGCCAAAGTCTAGAACAAAAACCAGGCAGTCTCAAAGACAGGGAACATACGCACGCAATACGTATCAGAACACCAGATGTTCCAGGTTTGGGGGTTTCGACTCGGTTAACTGTCTGATCAAAGATAACGTCCCATCGTGTACCTCCGAATCGTACCTTGGTGCGGCTTTTTACTATTAAATTATTTATGGAACTAGCTTTCCTCGGGGTAATATACTTATCCCTTCACAAGACTAAGGTAATTATATAATGGTTGTTGTTCACGACATATACGATAGCAATTTGAATCACCCCAGAGTGTGAAGAGTCCGTGAAAAAGTCTCGACTTAATGCAGACATCCCTTGGAATCAAGATAGACATCAAAGTCGAGGCCAATGAAGCGTATTCCGAACACCAACAGCAATCCAAATGCCTGCTGTAGATTCGGTGTCTAACTATTTTCCCCTTGTATGCGAATGTCGGCTACCTATCCCCTCATCAGTGCTGACATTATCAGAATTATCGTCACCAAGAAAATTGTCGTTGGGGTTATCATAATCTGAACCGTCTTCGGAATAGTTATCCACGAATCGTCTGAAAACTCCGACTGATACTGTCTGTCGCACAGTATTATAGCTACTCCTTTATATCCGGCGTCGATTCTCACGGACCCGCGCAAATACTGACTCGCAGGCCTCATGATCTTGGATCCTATTCGTAAAGATGCATCTACCATGACCACTGCGCTGCTTGTTGGGAACATGAGTATGTTGTTGCTCGCTCGGGACAGGAGTATGCCGCGCTTCGTTGGTGTTGCAGTACGTGCACATGTCGATGTAAAATACCGTTATCATTGTCTTACTCAAGACCATTAGGGTCTCTTCCCATGTGCCAGACCGAAGGCTGATCCCATCCAGAGCAACCTCTCGTAGATTTGTGCACCGAGGGAAGAGCATAGTGATTGCGTCTCCGGTTACCGAAAATTCCGTAAAGTCAATTGACTGGGGATGAGAATATGGAAGATCTAATGAGCTGAGGCATAATTGATCAAAGTTCGTCCTAGACGGGAACTGTATCTTTACCTTGAGCGATTCAAGATTAGGCGCAAGCAGTAATAGTTCTTTGATGTATTTGAGGTACTCTGAATCAGCTTGGTCAGATCAAAATCCCAAGCACTCTTCGTCATAGAATTCGTTGCGAACACTAAGGCGCTTGAGTTGTTTGAAGATGTTCCTGATTGAAACATCTTCTGCTACATCACCATGACCAAGAAAATGTCCAAAGTCGTATGGGATGGGTAACCAGAGATCAAGCTCTTCCAAGTTGGCAAGGCCAGACCTACAGATGGCTGTAGAGAAGGATTCAAGAAGCATTGCCGTATCCTGGACCCAGAGCGACTCGCTACCCTGCGAGATATCAAGGTCCCGCTCCAAGCGGTACGGGATTTCTGAAAAATCGAGTTTCAAGATCCTGAGGTTGGGGAATCTTGGTAATGCAGTGTGGATCACTGTACCAATTCGCCCAAGATATCCAAAGTCTCTTTCTAGTTCCGCGTCTGAGGGGCCGAATTCAATCTCATCTCTGTGTTGCGCTTTGTGGCAGATCTCAAGACGGCGAACTAGCTTGCAAAGGGAAGGTTCCTGTGACAATTGGCGAAGTCGTGTTGCGCCGTTAACCCCGCGGCCTATAACTAGGTCTGCGTTCCTTTCGTATCTGTTGCAGCGGGAGTAGATGATAGCGTGTTGAAAGAGTATAGGGGTGACGAGCTGGCAAAAGAATCGATTCACGGCACGCAGGGAAACCAAATTCGTTCGTAGGTTTGCCCCATTCAATTCGTGCTGACCCAAAGGCGCGACATAAAAATCGACATCAATCTCATACAGTTCAGGGCCATCATGCATGTGCAACAAGATCTATGCCTAGTCAGTAGACGTAACAGAATGTCATAACTTGCATCACACCTCATGTAGGATTTCAACCGGCAACCCTTCGAGAGATGCCATAGCGACTTGACTTGTGTGGAAAGACGATGAAGCAGAAAGACAAAAACAAGGCCCTTCGCATCACGTCGCGTCTTTTGTAGCGGGTAACCATTGTGTAACATAGCGTTCTGTCTTTTTTCCAGTAATGTTGATTGGTTTGTTGTTTCATAGGATAACTCTTTGTTCTTCTTGCTGTAACACATACCTATCGTGAGAATGATTGGCTTGCGCCAGATAGTTACTATTTTTGGTTTACTAGGTGCATATAGACTAGGACTATTGAAATTGCCCCCTGCTTCCTTGCTGACTTACCCCTCGTTTCTGAAACCTGTCTCTGGTAAGGAAATGCAATTGGGCGGATAACAACATCAAAAGCAACGACCTAGCTAGGATATGGCAGCCCCCTCGCCTATTGCTGAATCTCATTGGCTTGATCAAGTTTGCTAGATATTCCTTGACTTCACCAGCTTTCGCTCAAAGCCATGTCAACACTATTCCAGAACTGGAGGATAATTCTTAACGCACAGAATGGCACCTTCGAAGCCCCTGCCGGAGAGTACCGTTCTCATGGTGTAGGACTAACCTGAAGACCAAACTGTCAATTCCTGTCGCCGAAAAAGCAGGTATGGAACCACCTTGGCTCAACTGATAGGAGTTAGTTACAGCAGTAGAAACACGGTCGACGTCGTAGCCTTATTCTCCCTGCAAGACTCAATAGTTAACATCGCGTAATCAATCCTCATTTTCCAGTGCAAAAGGCTCTTGCCCCAATATTAGCAAGGAGAAGTCAAATACGGAATCCGTTTCTTTCTGGTCTACTCAGAAACTCGCTCGTGACATTTGCCTTGCACATTATCAGCCGCTGCTGCTTCAAGACGCCCCATTAGTAACGGGAAAAGACGTCTTTGAATCCTCATGTCGTAACTTCGCAGAAATCCAATATCAGGAGCTTTGCCCGCCTCCTCACAGGTACATAAGCCCAACCCTTCACCAGCTAAACTTGTAAGGGCAGACTCGAAATCCACTTCTTCTGCATCCAAATGCTGAATATGCTGGGACACAATGTGAAGGCCTGATTGACTCTGGCGTGGTGTACGCGACTCCCTTGTGCAGCCTTTAAGCTCAACTCTGAAAAGAGATTCCATGTCGCTTGTTGTAAGGGAAGATGAATTCGATGGAAATCTTTGACACATTAGTGGCGTTTCTGTGTAGCTTCCGTTATCACTCTCACTATCTCTTTCTGTTAGATCTTCTGTTGGTTCCGGTGGTACAAAAACTCGTATCTTGACTGTAGGACTGGTGATCCGTGATAAAAGTTCTTGGGCCTCGAGGCCTAGCCCCAATCCCTCCACGATATCCATACGGACTTTTGATATTATATATAGAAGCAGGAATTGCAGGTTAACCTCATAGATAACATGGTCCTTGCCACTGAGGTCAGGCCTGTCTCCAATGTATGCTAGTTTGTGAAAAGGCAGGATGCTCATGCTTCCAGCTTCAGTAAAGCTGCCCAGAATCACAACTGAAGTGCTTAAGTTCTCGCAAGTCTTGGCCATGCGTATTACCATTTCTAGGATATGGCACGAGGTCTCGTCGTTCAACTTGTCATTCTTCACGAAAGGCCGGTAGTATGCTTTGCTTATTCCAGCGAGCTCTTGTGTAGCTTCCAGGAATGTTAGGAGAAGATTCCAAAATGCTGTTACTTTCAGGGTAAATGGCGTCATCTCCACCAAAGACACACGATAATCGTGGGGATCAGCACCCAGCGCAAGTAGTACATCGAACAACCGTTTGGATCGTCCGGCATCATCCCACCCGTCACACAATACGCTAGTAGCGAGACTAGCTGAGTTTTCGGCCGTGAGCCTTGAGATGACGAAAGCATCGAATTGCTCATGGCTGGACAAAAGATTAAAGATTGGAGGGTGGAGCTTCCATGTATAGACAAAGCGCCTCATGAACTTCTTCTCATACAGCGGTCGAATGATGTCGAGCATCTCTATAGCCACTTCCAGACCCTCACTTTTCCATCGCTCTGAGTACCGGATGATTTCGTCAATAATTCCGGAATTCACTACCAAACCCCACTTGACTTGAAAGACAACTACCTGAACAATCAGGCCTTTGAGAAGTCGAGTTTGCGAGGCAAAATCAGTCAATGATGCGCATCCTAGGATGCTCTGACCAACTTCTGTGTCTGTCAGAAAGTCATGTGCTGTACGATGGATGAATTCCACGTAGCTAACTGCATCATAAAGGGTGCAGCTCTTGTCTGAAAAGAATTGAGGGGCGTATTGTCTATCCTGTGGTCGGACTTCTAGTAACCCTGCACAGCGAATGTGTATTGAAGCTTTCGTCGAGTCACACATTTGTTGTATCTTTTTCTCATCGATGGTGCCTGGAGAAGAAAGAAATGCTTGATGTATTTTGGGATCCTCAGCGCAGGCGATTTGAAAGATCAACGGTGACTCAACATGAACCCAACTGCTAGTATCCGGATTCTGAGACGTATAGCCCATGGACGACCGCTGCATAGCGTAACGGAAATATCGCGCAGCTATTTCTCGATAGACAGAGTTCAATCTCTGCCACATATCGGCATAGAGCTTCTCAAGGTCTTCCGGAAGCTCCCAGAGCCGAGCAAAGAGCATATCCTCAGAATCGTAATTTTCGGCCCCCTCAAGTATGCTTCGTGTTGAGAGATGAAGCCACAAAAAGACACCCTGGGCTCTTTCAACAAGAATCCAAGTCAACTTGTCACATGCCTTGGAGGGAATTACTTCGTTTGGTAGCACACGATGGAACCTTTTCCTCACGAAGCTAAACATATCAAGTCTCGTCAAGTCCTCGAGCCGGATACCGGATGCGTTTGTCGCCTTGATCCACCTCATTATCTGCGCCTCGGGTCGAGTAGAAACACACAGCTTCGTATTTGGAATCCCCGAAATCAGCTGGATGGATTGTGTAAGTTGAGAAAACCCATCTTCATTCCGGATCTCATCAAGGCCGTCAACCAAGATACAGAGGTATCGAGTATCCAAGGTGGCTACATACTGCCAGATAGTCTCCAGATCTTGAATAGACCAGTCGTGATACGATGTGTGCAGAGAGAGGCGCTTGAAATGTTGTAACGTGTTCCGGATCAAGTCTGGCTCGCCTTGTAGTCTTTGATACAGAAGAGAACACCAAAGACCTTTGATACTGTTCTGATCCTGGGACCCAATCTTCCAGAAGAAATGTGCAATGATTATTGCATTGGGATTCCAGTGCTGTACCAAGTTTTCAGTTTGGTCATGGTCGAGAATGAATTTTATCAGAGTGCTTTTCCCAGACCCTGGCTTTCCTTGGACATAGAATAATTTATCGTCTGATTGCAACCACGTAATGAACGACGCCCATTCTTTGTCAACTTCATCTGTATCACTCATAGCATCTGAGTGACTCATTGTGTCTAAAGATCCAGGCTCATCCGTATTCACATTGTCCTGTGGCTCGTCAATGATCTCTGGATCTTCATGGCTCTCTGAATGGTTATGTATAATTGGCATATTGCCATAGGATGCAAATACTCGGCGAAAGGTTGCATCCCGTGAATCCATGACATCGTTGTACCGCCGATTCATACTGGGAGATTTGAGACTTTTTAGGAATGATTCACACTGCGTCTTCATTTCTGCCGCGGTCGTGAGCTCTAGCAATTGAGTAGTGGTGTGTGTATTAACGGTTTCCTTGGTGCTGACTGTTTCTTGGATTATGGCGTTGCGTGTTGCGGTATGTTCTTGCTTGATGAGGTTTGTCATTTTAGTCTCGCCCTCGGCAAGTTGTATAATGAGAGTCTGAACATCGACTTCGAGCTTCCGAAACTCTGCCTTTTGCTGGAGACTAATGGCATCACTGCGCGAGCTATAGTAACAACTGTCTTAGTAGAGACTTCGACCTGGATCAAGAGCACGCCTACCATAAATGCGAAGTTAACTCGATTTCCATGAGCTGTTGGTATTTTGACAATGTTTCTTCAAGGCTTTGAAGTTTCTTTTGATGGCTAGATGCCCTCAACGTTTTCCTGATTGCCTTGAAGATGTCGCCTTTAGCCTGCAACTTTGTCACAGACTCAACCTCTTTTTCGAGTCTTTCAGCCGCATCTTTGCACTCTTTAGCAATACTTTGGAGCTCCGGGGCGCTAAACTTTGAATTCGACTTGGCCATATTCTCGCAGCGAGTTTGCACTCGGCTGACAGCATCTGACATCTGCTTCGCGTGTCGGTGGATATCATCTTGAGGAGTTTTCACTCCATCATAAGCCTTCTTGCATGCGATAGCAAGGTCGCTTGCAAAAGAGATAACTTGCAAAACTGCGCTAGCGACGCCGAGAGCTTCTAATCCGGTAGCCATGGTGGCTATGACTTTCTGGAAATGATCTGATGCACTCGAGTGAGGGGTAACGAGGAAGCAAAGTCTGCAGCCTGATCAGGCTCTGCAAGATGTTGTGTTGGGCAGATTGACGCCGGCTGACTAACAAGGCTGCCCAGTAAGAAAGAGAAAATAAGGAGAGTGTTATCAAACAAGTATCGCGCTAAAGTCTCTGCTACCTAGATAATAGGGGCCATTGTTTTGAGAATTTCGGCCCTGGACATAAAACATGGGAATGCTCAGAATCGGGGCATCAACAACCCAGCCCCAAAAAGCACGCTGAACAACACCGCAATCACCGGGAAAAGGCTCACACCTCGTAACATCGAGGCTCCATTATCATCACCCTTATCACCGCCACCGTCCTTGGAATCCTTCATATCCGACTCCTTGTAAACCATAGCAATATGAGGAAGGACCCTGACAATAGCAAGGTCATCATGTTGCACGGCCACATATGTTGGTAAGCTCTCGATTGCCTGCGTTACTGGAGTGACATCCCCTGTTGCTATGGAAAATATACCATTCGGCACAGTGGTCCCTTCGACCGTGAAAACTTTGGTGATAGCGGTTTGGGGTATGCTGCGAAAGCAGTTGTTTGTGTAGGTAGCTGATTCGAAAGGTTCAATGGAAGAGACGCAGCCTTGCCAGCCAGAGACCCATCCGCTGGAGGGGTAAAACATTAGAATCATGATCTCTGAATGGGACAAATGTATGATTGCTAGGAATTACCTTGGACAACAAAATGCAAGCGTTTCAGAAGGCTCCAAGACGTCGAGCCACATTTTCTCTGGTGACAGATTGTTTGCTGCTGCTGCTGGGTATTGCTCAAATGGATCTTTTGTGAAAACACCGCTCTTGTCGGCGGAACCAGTTTTGTCACCAGGGGCGAGCGTACCGGCGGTGGTCCAGCCGTGGGGACATACTACACCAGGTGAGAAGTAATCATAAGTACCTTGGCCTCCGTGTTTGTCATAGTCGCCCGCGATCTTGTCATGCAAAGAGCCAGACGGTAAACATTTGCCCAGGGGAACAATTTCGCATGTTGGTTTTCCTATTATGAATTGCACAGAAGTCCTATTTGCGTAGGCAATCTGGTCGGTCGTTACTGTAGTGCAGCTTGGAGGAGGTGTATATGTTGTTGTAAGTGGACCGTTGTTAGTGAAGGTCTTGCCAAAGTATTCAGTCACGGGCATTGTGGAGGTGTTGGGGAGATTCAAAAATGGGATTACGAAGGAATGGAAGATGGGCAGATGGACTATGTTAAATAGCCCAGTTGGGATAAGTTGGGTCACATTAGGCTATACCATACTCCTGCGCCTCTCTGTGTCAGAACATGTACCTTTCTTTGCCAAGCTCAAAATGGAATAGTATTGGCTCGTCTATTGTCACCTTCCTCTTTGAGATAAAATATAACTTACAACTATATATGAGTTAGTCTAGTTAGTCCCTGGCCAACAATGGCATTTGTAGGCTACTTTATTGCAGTCCTCAAAGCTTCTGTAACATTCCTTCTCACTGCGTTCTTCACTCTTGTATCTAAAGATGCCCTTGGTTGGCGGATCTCTTTATTCTGGGCAATGCACAATGCGTCGTTGGGAATCAATTCTTTCTCAACAAGAAAAGTCAAAACTTCAATTGTCCATTCTCGACATCGTTTGTTGTTGACCTAAACAAAACATTCAGTTGAAGAAGTCTCTATTCGTGATGGATCTCTTACTCGGTCAATAGGTGCACCTATGTCTTGTCCTTTTGGTGGTGGAGGAACCGATTTGGCATGACGCTCAATGAAACTCGTCGGCGCATTTTCTCTGATCTCTTTTGCCGTTTCAAGAGAGTCATAAAGATTCGCAACGTCAACCTTCCCAAGAAGCACCAACGCCTTCAAGTCCGTGTAGATTTGTTCATTATAGTTTCGATGCACCTCGAAGGCAAGTCCCGACATCAGCGGTTCACCGACCACATGGATTCTAGTACCAATAGTTTGCTGCAATCGATAATCCTGACATGCAGTGTCGCGGTCGTCTTCCGCGTTTGGGATGAAAAGAGCGAAATGAGAACGTTGGTTCGCGCCTCCACCGGACTTAGTCAGATACAAAGAGCGTTGTGGCATAGTAGCAGTATGCTAAGAATATCTAGTAGGCCGTGGGTATGAGAGCGGAGAATTAGTATGTTCCTATGTGTTATTTGAAGTAGTGTTCCAAAGCGGGGGTTTATATGCAAGGTTGAACCAACAAGTCCTATTTTTAGGCAACCGATTTCGAGTAGCTTACTGAGGCATAAACTTGAGCCCCTGCTTAATATTCATACGGCTCACAGATCAACTGTCTTTACCTGTTAACCTGTATTTATTCATGGCTGTCGTCATCTACGAGTCCACGCCCACTCCCAATTCTGAATACACTCACTCCAGCCCTTTTCTGCCAACCTTGTCTGCTCATCATTCTCGCCCAGATTCTTCCGACGCACACGAAACATATATTCATATAGTCCCAGCGCCTTATTCGTCTCATTCTTGTCAGAGTACGCCTTTGCCAGATAGTTTTCAGAAAACATAGTCTTAGTATGAGTTTCTCCCAAGGTCTCTCTCTGAAATCCAATGAGCTCCTCCAACAGGCAGATCCCCTTCATGAGCTGTCCTGTATTGATGTATTGTGTTCCGAGCTTGACTTCAATATCCAGAGTTTCCTGGTGGGTTTTACCCAGAATTCTCTGCTCAATAGGAAGAATCTCCTCATAAATCCCTATCGCATCTTTCTCTTGTCCATTGTTCACATAGACATAGGCAAGATGGTTCTTGGCGATGACAAGAAGCGGGTCATCTTGTGATATTTTTCCTTCGGCTGTTGATACACCCAACTTGAGGTTTTCGATAGCCTTTTCGTACTTATCATCATAGCTGTAGCATTTCCCAAGTTCACTCAGAACAGCAAACTTGTCTTCTACGCTTCTCTTCCCATTCAGCCTTTTGAGCTTCTCAAGACGATCGATCTCTTTGCCTGGTTCACCATCATAACGATGGCTCTTTGCGAGAGCACATGAGACTGCTACCAAGCTAGCGTCATCTTTGGGGAGGTGCTTTTCCTGGATTGCCATGGCCTTTTCGGCCAGTTTTATTGCCTTCGGGACCTGTTTTGTCTCTGTGTATGCGTCTGCAAGATTCACTTGAATTCGAAGACGTCGTTGGCTGTTCTTGGATGGCGATTTCTTCGCCCAGGCCAAGGCCTGTACAAGCCAGGGAATTGCCCCTCTGAGGTCTCGTCCTCGCAAGAGCCACGATCCAACTTTGGTTGCCAGTTGAAATCGTTCATCAAATTCGAGCTTCAAGTCTTCACATTCAGAGAGAACACGGATGGCATGGGGCTCGTATCTCTTCCAATCTGAACGCTTTGACCATTCCATTACAGGAATGAGTTTGTCGAGCCGCTTAGTTACCAATTTTGTCATTTTGTGAGCTGCTCTGTTCTGTTGGACCCATGCTCGCGTGGATAGATGAACGACAGTAGGCATATCGTATAAATCACCTCCGGGTCTCGGAATCAGGAAGAAAAAACTGCACAAGGTGCCAATAGAGTCTTCCAATATAGCTTTTCCTTCTCTTGTTCCCGCTCCGGGGAGAATAGCTCGCGGGATGGAACGAGACCCGATTCGAGAGATGAACTCCAGTAACAGTGCGGCATCCTGGTTTTCCCTGCGAACGGCCTCAAATGAGATGGTGAGTGTCTTGGAAACTGAATTGCTTCTCTCATTGGGTCCATTGTACTCCTGGGAGATGAATGGGAGAGCATCTCCGCTGGGGCTTCGCAATAAAGCAAGAAGCTTGTCTGTTGTGAGCTGAGGATGATCGTTGAGATATTTTGCTGCATGGGTTATAGCCAATGGAAGCCCATGCAGTTCATCAAGGAGTTCTTGGGCTTTTGTATTATCCTGAAGCAAGTTCTTGTCTATCATGGAGTCTCCCAAGAGTGAAAGTGCAGTTGAAATGTCCATTCCTTCAACTTTGATCACCTGGTCCACTTCATTTCCCACAGCTGCAGTCGCCATCTTCATTGAACGTGTGATGAACAATAAGCGACCTTCAGTTACTCTAGGTAGGGAATGAAAAGCACTCCCTGGTTTGGCTCCTGATGCAAATAGTGTTTCGTCGTCGTCGGCATCATCAATGATCAAAAACCATCTGCCAGAGTTTTCTGTTGTCAAATAATGATGAAGGAGTACACTTGCATCGGGACTGATAAATTCGTTCTGATATCGTTCGAAAAGATTCAACTTCTGAGCAATCTGGGAGTAAGACTCCTGAAGATTCACGCCAGATATCCAGAAAACAGAGTATTTGGGATACGTCTCATGAATCCAGTCGACAAAATAGAGCGCAATCTGAGTCCTGCCAGACCCGCCAAGTCCAACCAAGGCTGCTGTTTGACGATAGTCTTGGAAGAAGACACTATACAGCTTCTGGAAGTATTCCAATCGATGGATGAAAGAAGAGCATCGCTTTATGGGAACGGAGAAGCAAGGATGTACTGGATCCATGTGAGGAGACAGAGCGTGAGGCTGTACAAGAAAAGGAAGAACGTGTTGTACGGGAACGTCTCCCCCCTCGGAAGAGTCACATGGTGGTTGATCTGCGTATTGTTCTGTCGGGGCTGGACTTTGGCTCGGACTCAGGCTTGGGGAAGGCCACAGAGTAGATGGCGGCTGATGTTTCTTGCAAATAATGAGCTTATCGCCAGAGTATTGGCATTGAAAGAGTTACACACCGCGATCAGTCGCTCAAAATTCGGCCCTGCGCTCTCTGTAAAATATTGAGTTAGCTTCCAAATCCTATAGTCGTGACAGAGTTCATACTCTTCTTCTGAACCAAGTTCTCAACACACTTCTTAACCAGCATACTCTGAGCTTGATTGTCGAGATATCTATAAGTCGCTGCTTGGATCTCACCCTTCTTCCTGTACTCCTTCATCCCAACAGACTGTAGGCCATGCTCAACGTTGAATCGAAAATATCGGTTTTGATCAAAGTGCTGTCTCCATCGCCTGATAGAAGCTTCTGCTATCCTTTCAGCGTCAGTTGCCATTTTTGCTAGCGCAGCCACGAATTTGTCCACCCGATCCTCGATGTTGTACGTCCGTAAACTCCCTGTCCCGATGGATATGAAGCACTTGACCAAAGGTTTCAGGTTTCCTGAGCTTGGACACCAGATCTCCATGGCCTCTTCCTCGACTTGCTCGACAGGGTTGTTTGCTCCAAGCGCCCCATCCACGAACTCCATGCCATTGATAGAGACAGGGTCGAAGAAGGTTGTAGCAGCTGATGTTGCTCGAGCTGCTTGGCATATTGTCGCATTGATAGAAGTCCTGTGTGAGTCATAACTTCTGAATCGATATGTGGTTGGGTTGCTTTTTGAAGTGGCGCAAACAAAGCTAATGGGCCATGAAGAATTAGACATCAGGCAGTGGTAAGATACTAAGGATGTACTGTACACTTTGCAACTTGGATCTTCCGTCTCCATCATTTTATCAGTTGGTGACAGACCCTTATCTCGGATAGTCTTCTCAATTGCGCCTTGCAGTCTTTTTGAATCAAACCGGGCTTGGGTCTGCCCTCGAAGGCTGAACTTTGACTGATGGACCCTCGACTTGTCATTGAATACATCCTTTATCAGATCGTTATATGATGCGATGCATTCATCGACGTCCATTTGTAGTCGTCCGAGCATTATGGCGACAAGTCTGACGATGGTGGTGAATAATAGCGCATGTCAAGACAGACGCTCTTGTCAACTTACCCACCAGTACTTGTGCCTCCAATCAGATCAAAAACGTCTGCTGGTTTTTGAGGACTTGCTCCCACCTTTCGTCTCTCTGCGTTATGTCCATCCATTATCCTTTTCAAAACATAGAGCGACGATAAGCCACGAACCCCGCCGCCATCGAGCGACAGCATGCAAATGCCGCCCTCGTCCAGCGGACTTACGCCTGGCAAACTTAGGAACTGTTCACTCATAATGCCTGGCTATATATTCGGTTTTTCGGCAGTGAAGAAGAAGAAGAAGATTGATAATTAAAATGCTCAGCCTCATCTGCCTGTTGGTAAGACCGGTTATATGCAGGTTGCTGGTCAGCTGCTTACCTATTTTGACCCTTATTGGCTGGCCACCCAGCTCAGCCTCGGTTGCATTCCCTTTCTATCTCTACAATGCCCGCATTAATCAAATGGCAATGTTCGTGTATAATGAATGCTGTTTTAACTTATTCAAGAGCAGAAATCAGTTCGGGTGAATCACAAGTCACTCGTAGATATACTGGAGACAGTGGGTATAAAGACTAAATTGGTATCACTTTTAGAACTTGCTTAGTCTCGCCCTATCAGGACACTCAGTAACGACCTGCTCAACGTCCGTCTTGACGTATATCTGCCCCACTGCTTCACTGCCCTGCCTGCTATGCATGCTTCCTCCACCTCCAACTGCCTGACTTCTCAAGGCAATTTCATCGTCAAATCTTAGTCTGTGTCCCTTGGTCCCGGTCGTCGTGTGATAGCTTGATCTTTTGGTGCTGTTGCCACCTCTGTGACGAAGGAACCTCACGAAAGCATTGAAGCTTGGCAAACAGGCAGACACGATGCCCATCGATGGCTCCACCGAAGACCAAATGGCCAGTGTTCCCATGGCCCATGTTGTATCGGTCGCTTTGGCGAAGGCGTCTAAGTAGTGCACTCGAATGGCACTGGCAATGCAGACTCTGAAGAGAGTTAGTGATGAGTTTGGATCATAAGCACCGGTGGTCACTTACAGGCCTCCAAGGCCCAAGATGGCGAAAACAGCTCCCTTCTTCTCTCTACTCATTTGGAGCTTGAGTACTTCCGGAACCGGAATCAATAGCACAACCACGTTGGTCAAGAGATTAATAATTGCCAAGATGACAAAGAAGCGACCAACGTCGATGCATGTTCCCTCGGTTCCTTTGAACCGTGTCCAATAATGAGGTACAGGCGTACAACAGAACGCCATAGTAAAGACGAAGATTATCGGATACGAGACCACTAGGATGGCGCCGAACCAAAACGCAATCCGGAATGAGAGGCCGCCGCGGTTAAATACTCGTCGGTAGAATAAGAGGATCGACACTTTTGTTGTGAAGACGGCTGCAGCGAAGAGGAAGCCGTAGATATATGCGTACTAACAGTGTAAGTGCAGGCCACGTGCTGTGCATCATGTTGACAAACCTTGGCTACCTTGACGACATCGTCTATTTTGAGCGCCCAAACATGTCTCCCAGCGCCGGCTTGGTTGGCTAACACTCTTAGTACTCGCTTATCACCAGGGAGATAGCATGTACTTACCTACTACCACCAGAGAAGCAGTGGCAGCCACAAAAGCCCACGACACAAGAATGGCATAGTCATCACTACTCAGACCATAAACCTGTTGTGTACGAATCACAATCCTCCCCGCCAAAAAGAGGGCAGAAACAAGCAACAAGGTAACAACAACAGCCGCATTCTTAGCCACAATGCTATCAGAGAGATTTAACCCTTCAGGTGGCGGGCCAAAGGCAGCAAGCACAAAAGGGTCGACCGCCATTTTACGAAATCTTAAAACATTACGGAAGCTGAGAGTAGGGGGACGTGGTAATTTATTAATATTTACCCACCCATGCATGTCATTGAAGAATCCTAAAGGAATACGGAGTATGGATACGGATAGAGCTCGTGATTAGCGGTGGGCTTAATCGTTGCACTCGACCTATGCCCCAGTTTATACAGCGGGTTTGGCTGCCATTGCAGGGACATGTTCGAAACAGGCGGGTCCTCAAAAGACCCCTGGAGTTCGTGTCGTGAGTCTTGGTGCTTTTGAGTTTCGGATGTTTACTTAGTTGGGCTTTTTTGGCTGACGACACTCTCACTTTAATTGTAAATGCCAGGAAATCCAAGTAGAAATATGTGGAGTTGTAGAAATACTAAAGTCGATTGACGGAGAAAGTTTAAAGGAGATGACCGGATATTGTCAGGTCACATCGGAATGCCCGTCAGCAACGCGTTCAATTAGTAGTTACCGGGTTTCATCTTGACTACCCTGACAGATCCCACTCTACCAGTCTCGAATGTTGGTCGAGTCAAGCGCCCCATCCTAGCGTTACGCTGAGCACCATGGATGGTGTTTTTGCAGTACTTATCTGGCCTGAACCCAATCATTAGCCCTGCTTAGTCAACGTGCCTCGGCACTTTTACAATGCCCGGTGCACTTCGGGGAATAAAGAGGATCCATCACGCAGGAGGATCAAGTGTAGGATGCGGCAGTGCGATCCTTCAATTTGTTGCCAATCCTTTGAGCATCAGCCTTGCTTAACCTCGACTTTATATAAAAGACCGAGGAGAGACGTTTTCTTTGTGGGAAACATAACTACAGCGGAAAGTCAATTCCTCTGGACCGTCATTGTTTGTCTCAATCTGCCGATTAACCAGGGTCCCTCAATGGGGGTCACCGATATCCGTATCCCCGTGGGACCTCCAAACCAACAAGGATAATCCCTTTAACAAATGTGACGTACCAATCAGCAGTGCCCCTCGGCGAAATTTAATGACAGATAACGAATTCACATTCATTATTGTACAAGATCAACGCCAAGACCTGATCAAATATAGTTTCGTCTCAGGGAGACGGGAAGGGTTCTCCCCGAAACTTTATGCACCAGCTTTCAGATATTGTGATGAGTTAATTCTCAATTGGGTCATTCGTGACAGGATCTGCGTTTGAAGATCTGGATACATTTCTGCCACGCGGTTTCATTACTGGTGGGTTGATTCTCGTTCAGGTGTTCATGACTTGATCGACGTTTGAGCATCTAGATGTATGGTTTCATTCTCGATGGATTATTTCCTCCTCGTGACTTGATCTATATTTGAGCATCTATACATACATCTATGACAGGTAGTTCCACTCTCGGTGGGTTAGATTCCCAATCGGGGGTGTTCATGGCTTGATCTACGTTTGAGCATCCGGATAGATATATTCCAGCCTAAGCGAAGATGTATCGGGAAGGTGACGAACTCAGGTTGGGTTACAAAGTGATACTGTGATTGAGTCACGAACGACTTCATCAGGCTCGCGCATTGCCTTGGCGTTGCCTTGGCATTATAACTTCAGTATGCGGCACAGTCGGCAGTTGCAAGAGAGCTGCAAGTTTGAGATATTTCTTGATTTTAATGTTTCAACTTGATCGATCAGATAACAAAGTTACAATCAAAATTGAAATGCGAGTCAGTTCTAGGAGAATAACTTGCAATAGGTTACGTATCGAGTTGTCGGGTTTATTTGAGGGAATAACGAAGTATAATGACAAAATGTCATAAAAATAGTTCTTTATCAAGAGTCAGAGATGGACGAAACTCTGCTCGTAAGAAGAGAACCAAAGATCGCGATCCAATGCCCTCATGACATATCTGGGGAAATAGGTCCAGGTTCTGCAGTATTGGCAGGTAATCCACTGAGAGATCTTCATTGCAGAATATCATACAAGTCAAATATGTAATAAACACAATCTTCAATCCGGAGATAAGATATACGTAGAGTGCAGATCTTATTATAGTCGGTAACGAGATATGATCGGACTGCTTGCTGTGTTGAGGATGCTCCGGCCGATCCTGTTTCGAAAATAGGCGGTAAGTATCTGTATCAAAATAGAAGAGTTGTCTGTAACAATAACCAATGGCTTCATGGTCTAGTGGTATGATTCGTGCTTTGGGATCCCCAAATTTGCACGAGGTCCCGGGTTCAAACCCCGGTGGAGCCCATCTTTTTGCGATTTTGCACAAATCTTACTTTTTGCATTACAAGATATCTTTTTTACAGCACTCGATTCTGATAGTAATACTGGTTTTTAAGCATAGAAAATCGTACTGTTTCCTCTATTAATCGTTTTTTTCTTGATGCTGCATCGCGTCTCGCATACTGAGTCGCGAGTATTTAGCACCTAGCTTGCTCAGGCCAATACAGATACTTTCCAACTATCTCAACTCTAAACACATAAACTCGCCCCGTCACTTGCAGAGAAAGATTCCAGCATAAGTTTTTTCTGATAAATTGACGCATAAAACCTTGATTGTATATAGAGTGGAGCTTTTGATGTGGAATATATAAAGAGAGAGCCTCGGGGCCAAGAATGCATCGCTCACGAAAGCTTTCCAGGTGAAAAATCACAGCAAAGAACATCAACTCCAAATATTGACTCAACTCAACTCTCATGACTCTCCTACAGTTTCTTTTCTTTAACGCAGCTGTTCTTCTCTACTTCCTTACTTTTTTCAAACTATCATTCGACTCAGATGATGTCTCCAATCAACGGGATGCCTCCAACCAAAGGGATGCCTCCGACCAACGGGATGCCCGTTCCCCCAAGACCACTCCAGACCGAGACCTGGGCACAGCAGCTCAACAACCTCGTACCAATAAATAGCTCTACACTGCCGCTCTCCGAGAAGCCCATGATTTCTATCAGCGAATGGATGGCGAGGCGAGGAAAGATGACACCTTATCGCTAAAGCTCTTCGGGAGACGATGTCCTTCGACGATCTGTGGAAAGTCGCAAGACAGAGCTCTGGATAGAGCAGATGGCGATTCCAGGGTCAAGAATGAGGACAAAATATGTATCTCTCTGGTACAAGCATGGCTGCACCTCATGTTGCTGGCCTAGCTTCATACTTCATATCAAAGGAGGGTTTCGGGGTTCTTCTGCAGTCACGAACAGGATGTTTGGCGCTGCAAGTTTAGGTCTGGTTTATGATGCTCATGGAAGTAACAATCGCCTTGCTAAGAACGGCGTTTGATGGTTAGCGAAGCAATCGGGTATTTTCCCTGCCTATTCAGCCAAACGGCAAATGTAACTAGATGGGTTTGCAACTGGATCGGACCCCTATAGCTCAGGTAGCTGAATAAAAATCCTTTATCCGGAGCGATCAGGCCAAGCAGTCAGGACGCCCAGGAAGACAACTTGGACTACTGTTTGTTGGGTCGCGTAAATGAAGAACCTCTGGGTCGACGTCTCGACCCTTTGCCTGACCAAGATAAATACGAAATCAGCTGGACCGAAGTCTCGGGTCTTTATCTGAAATCTGGTCACGTTCTGAACACCGCTTACACAAAACAGCAGTCAAAGCAATCACGCAGTTCATCTTGAGAGAAATTCAAATGCCAAAAGAACGGGATGATAGCTACTGTTCGACGGATCATTTCCAGTACACCGCTTACGTGAATATTGGTTTCAAATGTAACCACGCGTCGTTCCCTTTCAGGCAGTTTCAGCTGTTGAAAAAGCCTGATGATAGCTTTAGTCAGCTGAGGTCAGCCAGCCACAGTGTTGTCTCTGCCGACTTTTGGCTTTCAGCTCTGCCGCACTCTTCAACAGTGGCGGTGTGATCTGGTGCAGTTGGAATGATGGATACGTTATCACATGCGTGCCCATTTTGTTTCATGGATTATAAGTAAGGTCTCAGTTCCCCTTGACGTTGACTCGTTGCCTCAAGTCGGGTACACAACCTTCACTCAACTCTGTTCACCAACAACCCTATTTCCATAAAGCAAATCAAGAAACAGCAATGACTGATCTCACGGCTGATTACGGCGACAAGCTTGCGGAACTTGTCGCCCAAGATATTTCGAATCCTATCCCAGAGGAAAATGCAGTCAATGCTCGACTAACTGGCATCGACGGTACTGGAACTGCCGTTCTAGTGAGCAAGCTAAATGCCACCAAGCCATATGGCGGCTTCGGTCTCATCCTCAAGGACGACACAAAGTACCAGGACTTCAAATGGGTCCAGTTCATCACCCGACAGCTTGTCGTTGGTGGTGCTGCCAAAACGGGTGGTCTAGTCAATAAGACAAACACACCCGCGTACCAGCTTGTGAACTCAGCGGAAGAGCTTACAGACTTTACTTTCACCAACGGCACTGCACCTCCTAACTGGAATACCTGCTGGGGAGTAGACTCTTCTGTTGGAACACCCTTTTTCGCTGAGACGTACGAATACGCCAAATCCGCAGACCATAAGTTGACTGCTGTTCTGGACCGACCGAGTGTCTTAATGGGAAAGGTACCAACAAAGCTCGATAAAGACATGTATAAAGATGCTCCGGATGGCTTGGTGTCAATGAGAACAGAGCTTGGAACGGGCTCTGGTATCTCGCGTGCCTACTTCTCGACCTATCTCGTGAAAGAAGTCGAAGGGAACAGACATCGCGTATACGCCCGTTTTGACCTCAGCTTGACTTGGGACGCAAAACAACCGAAAAAGGAGATTTTTACCTTCCGTTCTTTGGGTGCCACTGCGACCAACTCGTTTCTCGATTGCCACATGGCTGCTCTTAGACACACGACGACACCAGGCAAACCAGGCAAACCAGGCGACCAACCCCAGGAGCCTTATGCGAGCTTTCGTAACTCGATTGTCCAGTGAGAAGAGCTTCAGAACGCAGTCAATATTGCAAGGGATAAAATCTTTACAGGTTGAATGCGGACCCATGGATAGTTATGGAGCGATATCCTACGATATCAGTGGAATGTGGAATCGCATGGAGGAGCGGTGATGAAAGGCTTAAGAGGGAATGTAATGATAACCCTTATCAACTAAGGATGCAAGTTTAGCTTCATTAATTTATATTCTCCAATTCGGCTTTGACCTTCTGTGCAAATTGTCCATAAGCGTAATCGCTATTCGGAATGAACTTCCTCCGGTGTCCCTGGTCATCCTTCAAGTAAAATGCATCGTCATGTACATTATCACCATCATCAAACTGGTAGCACTGGAGAGTAATACAAAGTGTCTGAGGTATTCTAGAGCCCAACAGAAAATAGCTCACATGATTCACGGTGCAGGTGATATACTGTAGTATTACACAGTTACAATTTTGGAGTGGTATCTTGCTAAATGCAACGCTATCCCAACCTTACCGCTACAAACACAATCCCAATTCGGCCCAGTAAACCTAACCTTCAGTCCTCCTAGCACCTAAGCCCATGGAGCCTCATCGTCAATATCGTGAAAAGAAAAGCGCAAACAAAAATGCAAGCCATAGCCAAGCCGGACATGAGAATCGAGCTTCTCAGCGCGCATCTCTTGGGCACAACCCTTCCCTCCTCCAAAGAAGCTAGCTTTCGTTCCAGACCAGCCTGATAGTCAAATTCCTCCTCCCGATCCCGATAAACATATGAAACAACAGATTCATCAGTAAAATGATCAGATGGCTTGGCGTATTGGTCCAACACGAAGATTTCATCCTCCAAAAACTGCTTCACACCTTTTTTCCAGGGTGTTTTCTTGATGAACAAGTTGATCATCTTGGTACAGCCGTCAATAGCATTTCGAGCTCCGATGGTCTCGTTAAAGGTAGTGACATCCTTTGGCTCGGGATCTAGTTCACCATCCTTGTCGTCATAGTGTCCATGACGGTCGCCGTCTTGGTCGTTGTATGTGTGAAAGCAGAGGATGGAGCCCCAGTCGCCGTATGTATCGGGTTTGAAGCGTATGTAGCCTGCTGTATCTCTTTCGATCAAATCATCCGGGTTTCGGAGTCGTCGCTGTGTATGGCCCAGAGCGTAAGAGTCGGATATCATGTGGAGACAGATGCCAAATGCGCGCTTCTGAATATCGGCTTTGTTGTACTTTGTCGTGGTGCCAAGTATGAGATCGCGCAGTGTGTCGGATTTCGAGGGTTCAGTTTCTTTGCTAAAGTAGCCGTGGAGAACTTTGTCCAGAGTATCATTCCCTGAAACACCTTGATCGCCGCATGCAAGCTTATACATAACTTCCATCCAGGTAAGGATATTGTCACGTGTCTTGTGCGGTTTCTCCCCCATTATTGACCCCATACCATGGAAGAACTGAAGGTTTCCCATATGCGATCTTTTGGTCATGCATTTCTCATCTCCAAACTTGAAGGCATTCAACCATTCAACACCAAGTCCAAACATACGATTATCTTCAGTGATATCCTCGAATAATAGACATGACGGATCGTCGTTCCAAACCACACCGCGAAAGAACTCCCATTGCTTGTCGTTGATGTTGTTGTAGACTGTGCCGCGGGGGAAGGTCATGTCGGAATTGATGAAGGCTGCTACGACGATGCTCTCGTGGACAGGGAATTTGATGTCGATTTTGGTGGGGAATGAGACGCCGACACCGATGTCGTAGTTTGCGTGGATGTCATTGTCATTATATTTGGTAGAGTCGTTATTTGAATCCATGCGGATGGTGACGTCTGCTGTTAGAGGACTTCCCCGTTCTTGAACATGGGTAACATCAATCTGAAAGACGCGCGAGCAATCCTTGACTTTCACATGGTTCTTCGAGAGAGGAAAAGCAGGACACTCAAACTCGAGCGTAAAATTCCTCCATCCCTGGCGGTATCTCGCTTCGTATGTAACCCAAGCCTTTGAACCTCCCCAGCCTGGCTGAGCGAGGTAGATGGTTTGCTGGGTTCGGGCCTCGATTAGATTGAGGGGCTGACGTAATGGCCAGTTTCCACTTTCAAGGCCCGAGTCTTCAAGGAGGAGATCCTGGTCGGATTCGTTGTTTATGCGGACATGACATGAAAAGTCCATCGCGACTGTAGGCGTTGTTTTAGCCAGTTCCTGTCAGAATTTATGAGGGAAAACGAGGGATTTTTTGGTCATGTTTGGCGCAAAGTGTCTTTTCGCAGGCAAAATTCCAGATCGTGATTCAAATCTTGGCGATAAATGATGACGTCGTCCTTTGGAGAGACAGACGCGTCTGACGAGAGCCTGGGGCGGACTATTTGCTCCTAGCCAATCAGAAGTAGTTCCATTGATGCGTGACACGGTCTGCTTCCTCAGCCCTAAGATAAGCTCAAACACTTTAGATCTCAAGTATTATAAACAAACTCAAAGAATTAGAAAGAGTTCCATTATGAACAAACCCTTCAAACCCTTCAATCTTTATAGAATCCTTTTGCCTTACCCATGCTAGGTAGAAATAGTATTTCCAAGCAATGTCCTTCCATTTTACCTATAATTACCTGCATTTTAATTACTCCTCAATAGTATTCTCGCGATCATACAGGGTAGGCAAGGCAACCACTGAGACGGGGTAAACTTAATCCGGGGAAGAGGCCACTTAGGATGACTGGGCTGGCCAATTTGGAAGAAACAAACTTCTGTCTACCCTTCGCTTTGGCAGCAACAGGCGCTCAAGATACGCAAACCATGATGCGCCCTGTATATTCTCATCCGATCGAATACCCGATGTCATCGAGATGAACCCGACGACAATGCGCGATACCTCACAGCTGTACTGTCCGAACCATGACACGTCAAGAGCCGGATCACCGAGCGATGAACCATCCGATCCAATACCCCCGACACGTATATGTTCGATTGGAATATGCAGCGTTGTCTCGATGGGCCCTGCTCCGGCTTCCATAGGAATCTTTGTTTCATTGAGTGCGTCGCGTCCTCAAGCGTATCGCAATTCTCCATCTGCAAGAGCGTGCAACAAGATGGGGCACCCACCAAGAGGACGGACGACCGGTGGAATATCTTGAACAATTCAAGTCCAACCTGAAATGAACGTAGATGACTGTAGCGTTGTCGCTGGCTGGCGAACAGACGCTCCACGAGAGCCCTGGCAATGCGTGCAGCGGTCTTGGGGCTTCCCCAGATAAGGCACAGGATACAGCTGACCTGTTGTGCTGTGCGCAAACGATCGTAGCTTCCACTCACCAGATGATCCCCGACCTTTCTCGCATACTGTTCCTATCGATACCCCATATCTTCAAGCCAACCACCAGCGCAGTTTTGACTGCCATGCCAGCCCCGTCTCCCCACTGAAGCCCACAAAAATGTAAGTAACCCACCCTTCTCAATCAAGATCGGCAAAAAACATACAACACCGGGGATTCGCTGGTCGTCACCGACCCAACTACTAATCCAGCGCTTCGTGGCTTAACTATGGGAGAGCGGACGGGATCCCGTGTTCTCCACGAGCTGTGGTCGTATGTACTTGACAATCATGACAATGGTGCCTATATGGAGAGCATTCTTTCGTGATTAAGGCCTTAAGACTTAACAACTAGGACTCAAGTAATCACCCATCACTAGTAAGAATGAATGCATTGACAACCGATCAAATTAGACAGTTAAAATGTTATTTTAGGGCGGGGATTCACTTGCCGACAAGTCCATAAAACTGTTACCATCAGAGCCTCTTGGCGTCGAGCTTATTGACGCTCTGTTTGACCGCAGTGATCAAGCGTCCCATGGATCTAAGCTCAGTAGGAATTTTGTGGTGTTTCTTGATTACAGTACTAGAAGATGTCGTTGGGCTTAGATAGTTCAGCGGGAGACTCGATAAAGTTATTGAAGGTCAGCCTTTGGAAGGCAACACCTTGTTTTATATATTTATGATTCATTAGGAACGAATAGAATCTCAGTTGTATACTATCCCCCATAACACCCGCTTGGAATACAGAATAAAAGGCATCACAAGTTGACCTTGAATCAAGAGTCCATTCGCCGCGTCAATTCACGCACCGAAGAGTGGAGGTTGCTAAATATGAGCTGGTTTTCGCCCCGTGATGAACCGATAACTCGTGATCAACCTCAATTCACGACTGCGGAACTCTCTCTTTACTCCCTCCATCAACACCATGCACTGATCCTGAGAATAGTTCCATACACGCGTAAACAGCGCTGGCGTATGGGACTCAACCGACATTTGCATATGCGTCAGCTCAAACTTGCCCAACTCCTTCAGCGCTGGATCCTTCGCCCAGGGTCCAATGGGTATCTATCTAGATTAGCATCTTATCAGTAGAAGCCATGACTTGAACTTACTCGGTAAACATGTTCTTTAACGTCCTCAAATCCAGCATCTATCATCCATTGTTTGTGATACTTGGCCACGTTGATTTGCTTGCCAAACATCTTACTCGCTGTATCGAGTTTATCCACCCATTCCATGGTCCACGGTGCTCGATCGCAACTGTCATCATCACTGAATATCCAAGCGTCATACTCTTGCATTTCCATGTAACCACCTGGTTTGAGATTGTTCAGAGCTTGCTTATAGAATCTTGACCAATCTGATGATGTGCCGCTTAGCGCACGGCCATGGATGTAGTCAAAATGCTCATGCTCGCGATAAGTCCACTCATCTTCGTAGTCGTCGACGTGGAACCTGCAATTACTGGGTACCCAGTCGGGCTGGATCGGTGAAAGATCTACACCCGAAACTGAGGCATTGGGATACTCGTCAGCCATCTCGATAGCCCAGATGCCGGTGCCGCAGCCAAGATCGAGGATGCGAAACTCGTCTTGTTCGGATGACTCGGATAAGGGTAATGGAGCGACATGCAGGGCTCCGCGGAGAAGTAATCGCCAGATATGATGCTGAAGATCTAGTCGCTGTTGTTCCTGGTCATCATTAGGGAGGACATATTGACCCTCTCGAAATGCGTGATATCGGCGACCATTCTCATACTGGTAGTTGTAGATTGACGAAGTAGCAGACGCAGTGTAGATTGACCCTCCATCGGATCCATAAGTAGAATCTCGGTCATCGCCAGCTAACTCATCTTCCTAAACCACATAATCAATATTGCGAGTCATTTTGGAGGGAGATGCGTACATCAACTTGTAGTGGTGGATGTTGTTCTTCCGTTGGCCCCTCATCAGCTGCAGGGGAGTGGTACGCGTCATCCTGACCCGAGGGACTGGTTGTGACAGGTGGATGCGACCCTGACACTACCGGCGATGACGGTTTGGAATTTTGTTCAGAGCCCATATCTTCAGATAAGCACTATTGTGTGAAAGGATTGCGATAGTTTCATGCTAAGGCTAAGCGGAGATGGCGGAACAGAAAGTGGAAGATATTATCTCCATGCCACGTGGGAAAAAAAAAAGCCAGCCCATAACCGGACTTATTTGGAATCCCCGTGCCGCGGCATTGGAGAAAGCTAGAAACATTCGATGCGATGGGCTTGATCGGGTATAGTCAGTGACCTGGATACCAGTATGGGATCGAACTCCGTGCTAAAGAGGGGCGAGACGGGTCTGGCCTGGCTTGACACCTTGGCGAGCTAGTAGTGTCCGGCGGTAAAGGAGTTAATTGTCCTCATCGAGTTCCTTCTCCTCACTTGTACAGTTGTACTCCGTACAACCAACCAGCAAGTCAAACACTACCTTACTTATCACAATGACCACCAGCAACAAGCTCATCGTCGTGGTTGGCGCCACAGGCAATCAGGGCGGTTCCGTCGCCCGTCGCTTTTTGCAAGCCGGCTTCAAGGTCCGCGCCTTGACCCGCAATACGACCTCACCCTCCGCCGAGAAACTCTCCGCGGCTGGAGCCGAGGTCGTGGCCGCAGAGCTCAACGACGTGTCAACTCTCAAGAAGGCATTTGTCGGCGCCAATGTCATCTTCAGCGTGACCAACTACTGGGAGCCCTTCTTCAGACCTGACTGTCGGGAGCAGGCTGCCAAGGAGGGCATTTCGTGTCGAAAGTTTGCGTACAATGTTGAGATTCAGCAGGGCAAGAATATTGTAGATGCGGCTGCTACCGTGGTTGAGTCGCTTGATGAGAATGGGTTTTTGGTTTCCACGCTGAGTCAAGCCGAGAAATGCAGTGGGGGCAAGTTCAAGGAGCTTTATCATTTCGATGGCAAGGCTGATGTCTTTCCGCCGTATGTTGAGGACAAGTATCCTGAGCTTGCTGCCAAGATGTCTTGCATTCATACGGGGTACTTCTACACTAGCTTCAATATTCTTCCCGACTCATATATGAACAAGGTGCGTTTGACACCGCTTGTCCTGGGCTTTTCTCACAAACATGTAGCTACCTGATGGAAGTTTCGAAATGGCCTTCACCACTTCTCCTGATGCCCTCGTCCCGCATCTTGACCCAGTAGGAGACCTGGGTAACTTTGCATACGGCGTGTACCAAATGCCTCCAGGCAAGGCATACATGGCTGCAGGCACAGTATGCACATGGCCAGAGTGGATTGAGACTTGGGGCCGCATCAATAACGTCCCTGTCAAGTACCGACAGGTTACGCCCGATGAGATGACTGCTGCTACGCCTGATCGAGACGCGGGCATTGAGACGGGGTACATGTTCTCTTATACTTCTGATCCAGGCTATGATGGTGGTATGAATTTGTTGACTGCTAAGGATATCCGAGAGGTATGTTTATTTCATCGGTAGTTCTTTGGGTTGTGCTGACTTCTTTTAGGCTGGTATTGACTGCCCCATGACGACGTGGGAGGAGTGGGCAAAGAAGTACGACTGGTCAGCTATCCTCCAGAAGTAGGTGTTTAAATGGCTTTAGACAAGATTATGGTGGTTGAATCTTGTCAGAGAAGCAATCAGTCAAGATTAGATCATGCGAAGAATTATCAATAAAGACAACTCCTACCACTATTCGTTCCGATGAAGCTCTACCAGACAAAGAGCTATTTGTATTTGTTTGGCTCAAAACTACTAAACACGAATCAAGACGCAATTACTCCTCCAACTGCCACTTAGCAACACCTTTCGCATGCAGCTCAACAGTATCAAACAGCGGCATATCAACATCCCCAGGCTTAAGAATCATCTGCAACTCCGTACATCCCAAAATGACCCCTTCAGCGCCTCTCTCGGAAAGCTCCTTGATAGCGTCCAAGTAAAACTGCTTCGACTCTGGAAATAAATTATTCGCCGACAGTTCCTGAAAGATAATGCTGTTCATCCGACTCCTCGTCCGTTCACTCGTTGGTACAAGAACTTCGACTCCATACTTGGTCTCAAGTCTCTTTTCAAGGAAATCCTGCTCCATGACGAGTTTGGTTCCCAGCAGTGCAATTTTCTTCAGACCGGCTTTTACGATTGCATCGCCTGTGAAGTCAATGATATGCAGGAGCGGAAGACCAGTTTCTTTTTCTATATCCTCTGCCCATCGATGATTAGTGTTGACGCAGAGAACGATGGCCTCGGCGCCGATGGACTTGAGATTATTAGCTGCTGTGCATAATTGGCGGGACACTTCGTCGTAGTCTCCAGCTTCAAATACACCGTAGAGTTCGGAAAAGTCAAAGGAGTGCAGGAGAAGTTTAGATGAGTGGGTTCCGCCGAGGTGCTTCTGGACGTAGTCGTTGATTTCTTTGTAGTAGATGAGGGTTGCGTGGTAGGTTGTGCCGCCGAGAAGACCCAGTACGCGCATCGTGATGGTGTTGGTAGCTGTTGGGTGAGCTCTTGTCCTTGTAGACTTGACGGTCAACATACCAATTATTGCCTTTTTGGAGGATATTGATAAGGTATACGCAATGATGGGAACAGGAGATGTTTTAGCTGCGTACTTTATTATGAAAGAGTGAAGTGGCTGATGTTAGTGCCGTGTTAGTGCGAGACCTGAAGGGCGTCCGTGCCAAAAATATGGAATTGTCGTGAAGACAATTCTATTGGTTACCGGACCTGGTCCGTCAGCACGGTCGGAGGGGACATCTGTCGGGCGAATCACTGAGAGGTCGCCTGCTAACAGAAGAATTCAAGAGTGGACTGCATGGTGAAGCAAGAGAATACATAAATGTTATCGGCTGCTGATAGTTGAACATTCTACTGAAATTAGTGTTAGTGATGCATTGCGAGGATAATAGGCGTACTTGAAATGAAGATAACCTATTTAACAGTCGCCCAACATTGATAAAATATTTATTCAACATAACACATGTTACCTGCTATTTCAAATTAGCAACACAAGCAACTCCTCAAGATTATCAGAAACACTCAAAATTACATTACTGTTAACCCTTTTAGATTCACTCTACCGCCTAACAAATGCGGCGATGCTAAAATCAGGACGTGTCGACATATTCATGACCTTCTGGTGATGACGGCGGAGGTCCGCGGAGATCGGAGATGAGTCCGCGGGGATGTCTTTGTTTAAAAGACAACAATTCTCATGACTGTGTAGACCATCTGTTTCAGTAACATTCTCATCAAATCATATCTAACTCATTGTTTGAAAATTCACCTACCATCACGTTGTAATGGCTTCATCTTCCGCATTTAATGTCGGCTGGACATCTACCCCCGAGATGTACGAAAAAGGTTTCGAGAGCATCTTCATTGGTGAACCACAAACCACTCAAAACGATCTCGAGAACCTATTCACACAGAATTATACTTCAATAGTTGACGGAAAGTCCGTTAACTTTGCCGAGTTCGTTCAACACATCCACCATGTACGCCAAGTCACGACAGCCATCAAGGTCAAGGTTACACACTTTGTCCGTGAGGGAAATCAGCTTGCCGAGCGACACTTTGTCACAGCTGAATTCTCGAACAAGCCTCCATCTGAATATGAGGTCTTTCTTTTTGCAACTATCCATGAAAGCGGAAAGGTCGAGTCGTTGGTGGAGACTCTTAGGCAGACCCAGGGGTTGGAGGAGGATAAGGATCTCGGTAGTGCGAGGGCTTAGCTGCTTAGGTGATGGTTATCACATGGAAATATTGGCTTCGGGTTATTCTCCGAGCGGGAAAGTGTACGGATGGTCACTGCGCAGAGGAGTATCAGCTCCATTATGTATAATTCTCATCAAGACTCCAAGGGTATAATGCTATCTAAACTAGGCTTTCAAGCAGAACAAATGAAATATTAGGTATCCTTGATCGCCTCAATCAATCTCCACTCCCACGTAGTCTGCATCTGAATGCATTCTTGCAGAATTTCGGCATCTTCCCACCACCAACGCTCAGCAACGATATACTCCCTCCAAACCTCCATCCAGAGCATTCGGCCAACAATGTTACAAAGTTCCTGTCTCAATCCTTCTTCAGAAATGTGTCCATCTCTAACATACTGAAGTTGGCCGACGTGGAGTGGAATGGCAAAAAACTGCGTCGTCTCAATACAATTTGGATCGACACGGAGTGATGCGCCATTCAGCCACAAGGGAAGTAGTTTACTTGGGTTTGTGCAGCGAAAATTAGCTTCGAGATTAAAGAGAAGGTGATCCTCGATCCAAGCTCGTAGCAGAGGACCAACAGTGCTGGCGATTGGAAGAGGGTCGATGATGGTGAGATGTAGTGAACCACCTGGTTCAAGGCACCGGTGGATGTTTCTTAAAAGAGCGGGGATGTCTTGCGATGGCATGGCGAGGGGGAGACGTAAGGAATGGACGGCTTCAATGGTGGATGGAGCGACGGGGAATGCCGAGGGCGATCTCACTGGTGAGAGAACAGGGTGAATGTTGGGGAATGCTTCGGGAGAGAGAGGTGCTGCCGAGAGGTGGTAGACATGTTTGTTGTGATTGACAGCGGCCAGGTATGAGGTTACAGCTGGATGCGACATTAGTGGAGCTCATAAAGGATGGGATGCGGAGGCGGCTTACCAGGTGTTTCATATAGAGCAAGCACCCTCTTCGGGGGATCCGACGACTCATTGTCCATTTCATCACGATTCATCTCCGGGTATATAGGCCCATCCATGTTGAACATGGCAGAGAGCATCCACTGCATCTTCTCCACCTCCAAGTCCTGACATGAGTTCGGCGGTTCGTTCAACCCTTGCGACTCTGTCAAGCGAAGAAATCTGACCATGTTATCCTCTCTGGCCAGTTGCTTCACACCCAGCTGCATATCGTTGAGTTCCTTGGGGAGCTGTGCACTTGGCTCTGGTTCGGGAGCGGGTTCATCCGCGAATTGGAATGACGGCTCTGTAGGCGTGCATGCCCATTCATTTGGAGGTCTCCAACCATCAGTGCCTTCGACTCTCAGAGACCCTGTGGATGAGGGCATGCGACGAGGTGCCTTGGGTTTGGTGGGTGATCTGCTGCTCTGCGGGCGTGCGGGTTGAGATCTGTTGGTGTTAGCAAGGTTGCGATGACTCGGATGGACGACTGACTGAGTGCTTGGGGACCGAGCGCGGTGCTTGGACTTGATACTGTGAGTCGCCATGATTGTAACACCGCAGTTTATGAGATAAGGCGTGTCGTTGGATGTGCGGTGGGATATTGTTGCTTCTGTGTTTCGGGCGACGAAGGAGTCATCGCTGAGAGCTTGGATGAGAGGCCAAGGCTGTAGGATGACTCCCTCGAGTGCGTCAGTATCCCATGGTGCAGACGACGATGTTAGTGTTGGTGAAGGCGGGCCCAGAGGTGTATTGTCGTGAACGTAGAGCTCTGCCAAAATGTATTAGCATGTGATGTGATAAAGATGCCAGCGTTTGTGTCTCAAACCTTGAGAAGCCTCCAATATTTGACCGTTCCGTCTGGAGCTGAGGTCGACGACACGAGCCATATTGAGAACTGTTGTTTGCTCACTGCTTGTCGAGAGCACTGAGGCCCTGTCTGACTCAAGCTCATAGTTGGGCGCGCTTGTTTTGGAAGAAGACGATGAGACAGTCGGTGATAACGACTCAGCGCCGCGGTCGGCATTTTTTCGTTTGTTGTAAAAGTTGCCAAAAGAGGGTGCCTCGTTGGAAGAAGAAGATCCGCGACTGAAGATGCTCCTCGCCTTAACACCCTTTCCGCTCTTAAGCGACGTCGCCTTGTGCTCCCGATGCTCCTTTCTCGACTCCTTGGGAGCGGCCCAGCTAACTTCCCACATGTTAAGACGATAGCGATCAAGATCCGTAATTCGAAGAGCGAGGTTCGAAGCTGGTTTTCGCAAGATGGAAATAAATCGGTCGCGCTTGGAGGACTCTGCTGCGTCCATGTCAGGCTCTGCTAATGAGGAGCGCGTCATGATTGCGATAACGAGCTTGAGGACAGGCAAGGAACAGGGGAGTTGGAGGGAGGGGCACTGGAGTAAAATTAAAAACAAACACACACACACAGACAAACCTACGGGGTGATAATGATATGGGGGGGCTCAGTAGCTGTAGGTAGGGGTAAGGGGGGAGGGAGCTCAGGGCAGCGGATGGCGGTAGACTCGATCAAGTTGCGAATGCAGGGCTGAACTCTGTGTTCTTGTGGAGGTGTCCAGGCCGCGACGGGATTTGCGGAAGTTAAAATAGTGGCGGGCGGAATGGTAGGGAAGGGATCCGAGAGTCTGGGATATTGACGGGCGGGACAGGGATGGATGGGTGGGTGGTTATTTACGCGGGAACGCCATCTCATCTGCGAACATGATTGACAGACAATTGTGATGGGTGATTTAAACGGCAATTATCTGCGAAACCGATTATATCGAAGAGCTATCAACGTCAAGACTCATGCAGGGGAACGACATCACCTCATGCTAGGGTCTCGATGCGGCCTCGACGTTGGAGTGGCTTGCGGCTATGGGACGCCTCTGTCCACTGGGCCAACACTCAGATGCCATTGTTGTGTTTGCTTAGGCAATCTGCATGCCTGTGTTGGGATTTGCATAAGACTTGACTTGTTATGCAAGCAGCATCTCGTTCATGTGTGTCATCATGTCTGCTGTCCTCTGATCATCATCCTTAATAGAAAGGATCGATCAGCACAGTTGCATTGGCACTGAACATAGCCCGTCCCGTGCATCACTAGGCGTTTGTCTTCCCTAACAATACTGTGCTGTGCCGTGGGTTCAGACGAAGAGGACAATGCACGGATCAAATACCTCGCACTAATGCCGAGCCGAGATGCACAAGCAGTTTAGCTCGAAGCAGCGCATTCTCATCCCGTGGCTTGATTCTAGACCATTTGCGGGGCCCCTCAGCTCACCAAGCCTGCAGCGCAGCGCAGTGCAGTGCAGTGCAGTCTTACCGTTGATGGCCTAGCCACGGCGCTGGAATCTCGATAAACCACAGCATTGACGACCTGGACCAAAACCTTGTTTTGCGGTTCACGGCTGACGCGGGTTCTGTATTTGTATTCCCAACCTAATCCGTATTCTTGGGATGGGAAAATCCGACGAGATGCCCCAAAGGGTCAGTGCTGGCTTTTGTGGCTTGCATTGGCCGAGACAGACATTCAGGGGTGCACAACCCATCACATCACATCACATCAGACCATCATGTTTGTTTATTTCCAAGTTATTAAACTGACGGGTTGAAGGTCCGAGGCACGGGCACATGGTTTCTTGCATTGATGCATCGCATTGATTCGGGCTGGCATATCGTGGCTGGAAAACGTCACTCTTGCGTTGTAGCATCGCGATCGATAGCCTCTAAAACAAGATTATCTTTCGCAAGAATAAATGAGTCAACGAGAGCGATGCGATTACTCATCGTCCGGACTATTTCAAATCTCCAGAGCTAATCGTCGGTACCTGAGATTTGCCAAACATGGCTCGTAAAAACCACATGGTTTGGCGTGGCCTATGGCGCACCTCAGCCAGCCCTCGGAGCCATAGTCTACTGCGTCTCCTCAAGTGACCCAAGCCGGGTAACGGATACGACGACTTCCGAGCTGAGTTGGTCCAACTTGGTGTGCCACACTTTTCGCCTTGACCCATTGATCAATCTTGCCCTCTAGTGCATTGAGTGGCTGAATGGTGAGACGTAATTCTGCACAATGTATCCCAGCTAGTTGGTCCCCCAAGTGCGACAGTTTAAGCGAGAGATATCAACAGTTTGATGGCCGTTTTTGAGTCAGCTTTATTTGAAACAGTCATCACCCGTTCTATCACCTGCATGTTGTGTTTTTGCAAGTGGAACGATTCGATATTTGTAAAGAAGCATCATGAGAAACCCCACGGCAGACCTGACCGCAAGGTTTAACAGGCGCATCGCGTCGACCTTTATTGGCCGCTGCTTCAGGCTAGAAGGCAGTAGTCACGTAAGTCATTCCAGTCTCGAAGCCTTGGGTATGCTAACGACCTAGACCGCCGAGATCAATGGAACAACATTCTTGAAAGAACTTCGAGCTGGAGTGACGACTTTTGCGGCAATGACGTATATCATTGCTGTGAATGTATGTGGATGGACTTGTTCAGAGTGGTATAAACATGAACGGCGCTGATGCTGATTTTCTAGGCTTCTATTCTTTCGCAGACCGGAGGGCCATGTGTTTGTGATGAGAAGAACAGGGTTGACTGTGATAATATTGAGAGTTATACGATATGTAAGGAGGGTAAGTACAAGAATCAGATAGTTAGGCTATGAGATGAGTTCTGACTTGACTGTAGAGGTGAGACGAGATCTCGTCACGGCCACGTCAGTCGTTGCCGGACTCTCCAGTCTCGTCTTTGGTCTCTTCACCAATCTTCCCATCGCCCTCGCGTAAGTTTCAACATACGTATCTCCGAGTTTGATATTTCTGACAGAACACAGACCTGGCATGGGACTCAACGCCTACTTCGCCTACCAAGTAGTCGGTTATAACGGTTCAGGCAATATCCCATACGGCGTTGCATTGGCAGCTGTGTTTACTGAAGGTCTCATTTTCATCTTCCTTGCATTAACGGGCATGCGACAATGGCTCGTCAAACTCATCCCGTCAACCATCAAGTCCGCCACCGGAGCTGGTATCGGTCTTTTCCTCACAGAGATTGGTCTGTCCTATAGCTCAGGTATCGGTGCCATCACTGGAGGTTGGAATGCAACGCCGTTGGCCATCGCTGGATGTCCCATTGAGATGATCAACCCGGATACGCAGATGTGCGATGGCGGTATAATGACAAGCCCAAAGGTATGCATGTCCAACTTGGTCAAGAAATGTGCTAACAGTGATAGCTTTGGACTGCCGTCTTTGCAGGTGGTCTTCTGACAGCATACCTCATGGCTTTTCGAGTCAAGTACTGCTTTATCATAGGCATTGGACTAGTCTCCATTGTCTCATGGCCGTAGGTTATCTTGATATCAAGTGAAACCAACTTCTAACAACAAGCAGACGAAATACCTCTATTACCTACTTTCCCCACACAAGCGAAGGAGACTCACGGTTTGAATTTTTTCGAAAAGTGGCCGAAGTAAATCCAATGAAGCACACTCTGAATGCTATAGATTGGAACATCGGTGAACACGGCACACATTTCGCCCTTGCTCTGTTCACGTTTCTCTAGTATGCCCTGCACTCACTCATAACCCCCCCTCGCTAACTCATCTGAAGTGTCGATATCATCGATGCAACGGCAACAATGTTCTCCATGGTTCGCTTCTGCGGAGTAGTCGATAGTGATGGAGACTTTCCTCGCTCAACGCTAGCATACTGCTGCGACGCCATGGGTATTTCCATCAGCGCCCTTTTTGGCTGTTCCCCCGTTACGGCTTTCATCGAGAGCGGTGCTGGTATTGCAGAAGGTGGACGCACCGGTCTTACGGCTATGACCACTGGTTTTCTTTTTCTCTTGTGTGTTATATTCGGCCCCATCTTTGCTTCTGTACCGCCTTGGGCAACTGGGCCGGCTCTTATCATTGTAAGTCATTTGGTGACGTCTTCTTGAATTTATGCTAACATGTGTCAGGTTGGATGTATGATGGCTCGTCAGATCGTTGAGATCAACTGGAAGTACATTGGCGACGCACTACCATCTTTCGTCGTTCTCGCCTTTATACCATTATCGTACAGCGTGGCCTATGGTATCATCGCGTAAGCCCCCCTTCTCTACACCCGCGTACAATGCTAACATGATCTCAGCGGCATGTTCCTATACACAGCCATCAACCTCATGGTTGCATTGACTGTTAGACTTTCAGGAGGAAGAATCGAACCAGACAACTACGACATGAAAGAGTACTGGACCTGGAAGGCTCCAGGGCGAAAGCCGTGGTATGTGAGAGTCTTTCGAAACGCTGCCTCCCGAAAGAGCTTGAACATGTCTTCGCCTCAGTCTTTCCATGGTCGTAGCGACTCGGACTGCGAGATGGTTAGGGTTGCGTCGTCGTCGTATGATCGAAAGGATGATGCTCAAGTTTCACTTTCGGTGCCCAAAGCATCGCTCTCCAGATTCTCTCGCTGATATTGTACGTTTGGATATGTTGGATTGTAGAGTATTCGTATATATCACTGTATTTTAACTTAGACGGAAGATGAGTCCTTCACAAAAGTTTCAATGTATTATGAATCTGCTTTCAATCCATCCTCCTACGCATTACGCAATGCCTGTGGTTACTTAACTAGTTGTGCCTTCTGGCCATCCTTAATGAGGCTTCTTGCACGACTTTGGTTTCCATCCCTCTGGCTTAAGAACCTGTCCAGCTACGTCAAATCCAGGCGCAACTATCGCATGTCAGTTCATCCCATAAACCCACTTTGAAATCGACTTACCAGTAGTTCCAACAAGAGTCCAGTCACCCAAACTCCGTGCACTCTGCCACTCGTCCTTAGCGATAACAACCTGCGGTCTCTGTCCTTTGTACAGATCATTGCCCATGACATGATCCCTCACACAAGAACCATCATTGTGAGAAAGTGAGAGAACAAGCGGTGCACCGGCATAGTAGTGCCATACTTCAGCAGCGTCGAGTTTATGCCAGAGAGATTGACCTTCGGAGCCTTCGAGGAGGTAGTAAATAGCTGTGCTGATGGACCTGTTGGTTCCTGGGACATTCATGGGGTCTTGGAAGGTCTGGATGAAAAACCCCTTTTCGGTAGAGGGTTCCATTTTGAGAATGTCGATGACCTGTTCAGCCGAGCATTCCTTGATTGGTTTGCCATGCTGAGTTCTGCTTTCGAGGTTCTCTGAGAGATGGAAGGCCAGGCTGAGAGGCAGCCATGCTAGAGCTACAGCGAAACGCATACTGGGTCAGTTGATATTGAAGAGGGGATGTTTTGTTTCATTCCACATGACAGCCCCCAGCCTTTTTGTAGATACATATTGTAAGGCTGTATGCTTACCCAAGCCGGCAGCTTCGGATTGTCAATGATGCGGGGTGGCTGAACATGTCAGATTTACTGCTTGGAAACAGTTAAGCGTGAAAGAGGAATCTCACTCATGACGTAGGCCTTTGCATATCATCATTTGAAATGTATGCATTTCTTCAGTATAAATATAAGAATACGAAGATCCTGGGATGTGACATTCTTTGGTGTTGAAGCTGCCAATGGCGATTCACTCAGCGTATAGACCGGGTGCCGCCGTTTGCCGTCACAACCGGGAAGCCCCGAGATGGATAGAGCGCTATTTTTCAGATAAGAAAGTATACTTGAAGGACAATGATCCTTCTCAACTCCAATTCAAGATCTCAATCAATCAATCAATCAATCAATCAATCAAACAGAAAATGACGTCCAAAACGCCTCAAGACATTCTCGCTGCCCTTGTCCAAATAGTGGAGCGTGACATCGTTCCCTTGACAAGCGATGGCGTCCGTTCAGGCAGTAAAGTTTTTGGCGCCGCTATCTTATCATCCAAGACTCTGGAGCCTCTCACAGTCTCTACAAACAACGAACGCGTCTCTCCACTGCTCCACGGGGAGATAAACTGCATCCAAACATTCTACACACAGACCTTTCCCGACCCAAAAGATCGACCAAGTCCCCGCGACGATTGCATCTTTTTCGCGACCCATGAACCGTGCAGTCTCTGTTTGAGCGGTATAACATGGTCTGGGTTTAAAGAGTTGTATTACCTGTTTACATACGAGGATAGCCGCGATCAATTCTCTATCCCGTATGATATTGAGATTCTTGAGCAAGTCTTTCGCGTGAGAGCCGAAGCCGAGAGCGATGAGGCAGTAAGGAAGAGGGCCTTGTATAACAAGACCAACAAGTTCTTTACGGCCAGAAGTATCCAAGATGTTGTCGATGAGATCGAGGATAGCCATGAGCGACAGCGCTGGGGCACAGAAGTGGACAGAGTCAAGGCTCTCTATTCGGCCTTGAGTGATGAGTACCAGAAGAACAAGCGAAGTGGGAGGGAAACGTCGAGCACGTGGAAATAACAACCTTGAACCAAGACGTTCGTGAGACGACGGGCTGTGCTGGCTGGGTTGGGCATCAAGTCATCAAGTTGCTGTTTCAAGGATCCGGCCTGATAAAAGGGTCCACAGTTCTCAAGATTATATGTCTTGAAACCCTGGCTAAGGTTACTCGAGGGTGGAGATGGAAATATCAAGGTCATGACTCGACATCAACAACCTTGTTTCAAGCTGTCACAACCGTTTTATCCACTAAAAATAAGTACCTTGGTCTAACATGCCACGTGGAGCATTCACCCCAGAGTGTAATGTAGAATACTTACAGCATAAATCATGGAATTGTCCAAGTATGGATCAACTGTCGGTATAATATTCATAAAACTTGATGTTAGGCCGAGGGCCCGATCCAAAATTTGGGGCCTGAGATCTGGATCGGGCCGCTAGCAGATTAGCGCCGGCGTCGAAGCTAAAAGCAGGGCTATCTTCCGTGATACAGCTACATCATTCGCCCGTCATGAGAGGAAGCCTTAACAATTTCCATATCTTGCCCTGCATGAGTAGAGTAGACTACTACACAGTACGGAGTAGAAGCCTTGCCGTACACTAACCATATTGAATAATTAAGAGGACGGCCTCGTTAAGATCTATCTATGCACGATATTAGCATACGTTGGAAAAGAGAAGGGAAAAGAATACGGTGAGGCTATTCAGAGTGTCTTTCTATCTATCTTATCGTGGTCAGACCATAATCCTCCAAGCATTGACTCGCCAATCAAACAAAGTTTCATCCAAAGCGGATGAGAAAACTTCTTCTCCATCTTCCCTCCCTCCCTCTATCTCGGCTAGTCTAGACGTCATTGCTCGCTCTTCCTTGGCAACCCACAAAATAATCTCGCAATGCGCAACAACTCTGCCTCGTCAACAATGGAATACCATGGAGCCCGACATCGCAGACGACCTCAGCAGCCTCAACATCAGAGATATCCTCAATGCCGACTCACGACCGACCTTTATTATTGATCTGGATCCCGATGACGAGCCGCCCTTGAGGTCAAGCGCTATTCAGCCCGTCTTCTTCAACGCCGCTCTTGCGACCCATGAGAGGCTTCTGGACGCCGTGAGAGGTCACGATGTCGCAGAGAACCAGTCTGAGCCCATTCCATACTCGGATTTTAAAAATTGGGCTACGGGCATCACTACGCAGGATGACTCAAAGGATGTGTTTCCGCTCTTCTTCCTCTACAGAGGCCTTCTCTGGACTGGATCGACTGTCGCGAAAAGATGGAGATTGATCAGCGGAAATCGCCTATGGCAGAATTCTCCAGCTCCGGAGAGTTTATCCTCAAAGGCGCTCTCTCGCGCCGGCTCGCCTAGCCCCAGAGACCAGGATACGCCCAAGCGAGAAGGCCCCAGGTCACCCAAACAAGAACCAGAACCAGAACCAGAACCAGAACCAGAACCAGAACCAGAAGCGAAAGATGATCCCCCAATTGAAGATACGACCTATGAATTGACACCGACGGAAGCGACACTGGTGGCATCGACCTCGCGAAAACTCCCCTTCAGAGCATTCTGGCGAAGCGGAACCTCAAGAAGCTCAGATCGTATCACAGGCAGTTCAAGCAGCGGATCCATTTTGCTCGGCAAACCTGAAAAAGCCGTCGTGGACTGGACAGTCTCAAACCCCGAGGGCATCTTGTCTCCGTACCACAAACTCCTCCGAGACATCGAATGGGCTTCAACGCCGCTGGGTCCAATGGACTCATGGTCACCCGAACTACGCCAAGTCGCAAATCTGGTCATCAACAACCCCCATCCAGCCAATATCTTTTGGGGGAGCGACATGACCATGCTTTACAACGAGGCTTACGCTTTTCGATTTGCAGGGAACAAACATCCATCCATGTTGGGAACAGGCGCATCTGGGCCTTGGTCCGAAGTTTGGGATATGCTTGGTTCAACGCTTCAAGAGGTTGTGCGTACCGGCGTGAGCTTTCGAAGCGACAATGACGATCTTGCCATCTTCAGACGGGGATTTCTGGAAGAGACGTATATCTGCTGGTCTCTTACTCCACTGTATGGAGGGAGCAAAAGTATTGTCGGGTTCTACAATGCACCTTTTGAAACAACTGATCTTGTTTTGAGCCAGCGTCGAATGGGAACTATCAACAAAGTTGGCGTGGCTCTGCGGAAGGCAACGAGCATCAAGGGTTTCTGGAAGGCAGTCTTGAATGGTCTTGAGGACAATCATCGAGATGTTCCGTTTGCACTGCTCTATTCAGTTGGAGACGCTGAAGACGCAGATCATCAATCGAGTTCTTCTGGAAGCACGATTTCGAGCAAGTCGTGTTATCTGGAAGGGACTATTGGAATACCGCTTGGACACCCTGCCGCGCCGGATCAGATTGACTTGAAGAGGAGCTACCAAGGATTCGTTCCATCTTTTAGAGAGGCCATGCGTACGAGGGAGCCTACGCTTGTTCGGATACGAGATGGTACATTACCTGAAGATCTACTACAGGGAATCGTTTGGCGAGGATTTGGGGAAGCAGGTTCAGAAGCTATCATCTTTCCCGTCCGTCCAACAAATGGCGAGAATGTTCTGGCGTTCCTTGTCCTGGGCGTTAACCCTCGCAGACCCTACGATGAAGGCTACATATCCTTCGCCACACTTCTCAACAACCAACTAGCGACTTCGTTGGCATCGATAATTCTCTTCGAAGATGAAACTCGACGGGGGAGAGACGCCGCAGAGGCAGCAGCCTTGGAGAAGGAGGAACTCACTCAGCAAATAAACCTCCAAGCCAGTCGACTTCGACGGATGACCGAGCTATCGCCGCTTGGAATGTTTCTGACCAGTCCGGAGGGTATTCTACGAGAGGCTAATGATCGATTCTACGAGATGACAGGGCATATTCGAGATGGTCAAGGCGACATGAACTGGGTTGATCTGATGGGGACCTCTGGGAGCATCATGGAGGAGGGATGGCATCGTCTGACACAAGAGCTGCTCCCCTGGTCCCGAGAGGTCAAGCTGCGTCAAGGGACTGAGAACCCTGCCAACCTCCCCGGCGAATCTATGGACTTCTGGGTCCTTGTCACGGCGCATCCCGAGATCTCAGCCGGCGGCAGTCTTCGATCTATCATGGGCTCTATTACCGACATTTCACATCTCAAATGGGCCGAGGGTCTACAGAACCGTCGATTGCAGGAAGCTGAAGAAACGAGACGACAGCAAAACGAGTTCATCGACATAACATCACACGAGATGCGGAACCCTCTCAGTGCGATTCTGCAGTGCGCGGACGATATTACATCGGCTATGCAAGCGTGTCGCGCCGATGGTGTAACAGCCTGTCAAGAAGTCATCGAATCGTGTCTTGACGCCTCGCAGACAATTGCTCTCTGCGTGCAGCACCAAAGGTCAATCGTCGACGACATCCTCACCGTGTCCAAACTAGATTCAAATCTTCTCCTCATAACGCCCGTGGTTTGTCAGCCGCAGGCAATCGTTGAGCGAGTCGTCAAGATGTTTGAGTCTGAAATGCTGGCCAAGGATATTACACTCGAGATTGACATCAGTCCAGAGTTCAAGAATCTCGATGTTGATTGGGTTGCCATGGACCCCAGCCGTGTTCTCCAAATCCTCATCAATCTCATGACAAACGCCATCAAGTTCACAGCTTCTTCTTCAACACGACACATAAAGGTCGCCGTCGGAGTAGCCCTAGAACCACCCGAGATCACCGACATCCCTGGCTTCGCCTTTGCTCCCACGCGAGGCGAACTCGGCAGCGTCGTGTCATCTGATGAATGGGGCTCTGGAGAAGGTCTGTACGTGCGATATAGAGTGCAAGATACGGGATGTGGATTATCAGATGATGAGAGAAAGCGTCTCTTCCAGCGGTTCAAGCAAGCGAGTCCACGAACGCATTACAAATACGGTGGTAGTGGCCTTGGGTTGTTCATCTCGAAGCGTCTGGCTGAGCTGCATGGAGGTCGAATCGGAGTTGCTTCGGCAGCTGGCAAGGGCAGCGATTTCAATTTCTACGTCCAAGGACGTAGAGCGACGATACCAAGTGAGATGCAAGCGCATCAACCCGTGCTATCCGAAAATCCTGCCGCGAAACGATCACCCCAACCATTAACTGGCCGCTCCAACTCAACAAGACGGAGAACCGACAGTGTATTAAACGCAGTGTTCAGTCCCCAAACATTAACAATCCACATTGTCGAAGACAACCTGATCAACCAAAAAGTCCTCGTCAACCAACTCCGCAAAGCCGGCTGCACCGTTAGCGCCACCAACGACGGTGTCGAAGCTCTCGAATTCCTCAAAAAGACGCATTTCTGCAAAGACGACGGCTCAGACCTGTCGGTGATCCTCATGGATCTCGAAATGCCAAACATGGATGGATATCAGTGTGTTCGCGAGATTAGAAAGATGGAGAAGGAGGGGTTGATAAAAGAACACGTGCCTGTTATTGCGGCCACGGCGAATGTGAGGGATGAGCAGATTAGAACGGCGTTGAGCTGTGGGATGGATGACTTGGTTTCGAAGCCGTTTAGGATACCGGAGGTTATGAGTAAGATAGAGACTTTGTTGAAGAAACGGAAAAGGTAATGGGTAGATATGGGTTATGGTTGGGATACATAGCGTTGGCTTGATATATATCATTCTTTTGTTGACCTCTAGGTTTAATTGAATTATTCTTCAAGTATTCTTCAAATTCTCTTTCCTGCCTCGTCTCATCGTTCCCAGCCTCGAGTTTAGACAAGACTCTTCTCAAAAACTCTGTACTCAGTCGGTCCAGCCAACAACTTCACCAACTCAGGATAGTCATCCCCAAAATTCCCCAGCTTGACAACCTTGTACCCCATCCTCGTGTACCAATCCAGCAATCTCATTTTCCCTTCATGATGAAACGTCTTGGGAACAAGCAACTCAAGCTGCATCATGGTACATCCCCGCCGTCTGCACTCATCTTCAGCAAAAACGGCCATCTGGCGTCCTGTACCACCGCCTTGATATTTCGCATCCAGCGCCAACATGCCGAATTCGCCGAGATCGGGGGTGATGAGTTTGATGAAGACGCAGCCGATGGGCTCAAGGCTGGACGAGAGATAAGCTACGGCGAGTTGGCCATCGCGGATAAATTGGGCGATTTCTGTTGATGAAGTTCGCTGGTATGATGGGATGAAGATGTCGGATTCGGCTTTTGTGTAGACGGTGTTGACGATGTCGGTGAGGATGGATACCAGAGTTTTATCCTCTGCATCCGAGGATGGAGGAATTCTGACGACGATCTGTGGCTTCTCCATTGCGAGATTGGTGTCAATGTCTTGTTCTTCGGAGGTGCAAGGACAATGTTTTCCAGAAGCTTGCAGCACTGGCACTGTCATTAAAGTGAGCGAGTACTATAATCTCACTAGTAAGTTTTGTCTGACATGAAACTGCGCGGGCGGAGATTTCGGGACTCTGACTGGTTGTAGGTGGGAAGACTAGGTAGCTTTCGGCACAGGGCTCATCTGCCAATAGCCCACTACAGGATTCCGACAAGCCCGAAAGCTCGTCTGTTGCTACGCTTTTGGGCAATTCTGTACGGGGTTTGATTCCATCCAAAACAGCGAAGGATCAGATACCTAGTCAGAGTAGGAATGCACTTGCAGAATGAAGCATGATGGGGTTGAAGCATTAAATACAGCCTTGACAGAGACAAACGCAAATTTCTAGTGTGTTAAGCTATGTGTACTGTACTTTAGAGCCACACCGTATACCACTTCACAAAGAGATGTATATCTTGGTAACCTAAACTTTTTAATTGTTTCTGACTCGAGAGCCTATGACTGGTCTCACCAATAAGCTCCTTGCTCCTTGCTCCTTGCGTCAAGGCGTAAGCATGAGGCATAGATCAAAGACCATCACCCCTCCTTCTACCAGACTCCTGCAAAATGAGCTCCCTAGAATGGCTCCTTGACGTGCATCGTGATAACAGCCTGTAAGAGGTTTTACTCGCCGGTTTTCGCCCAACGAGATTAAGAATTTATTGGCAAATGAGCAATGCGCGAATGCCCTCATTTGTTGGTCATCGTTTAGGATCGGCGCTTGGTGAACCCCTCCCTCATTTCGTGGTATGAGCGTTAGTCAATGGTGTCTGCGTGAGTAGGTATGCTATGGATGTAAGTATGCATTCATGAAGTCTACAATCTGCTATGGTGAAAAAATATAACAATCGCTATGCCAAAGAACAATGCCAAAGAACAATGCCAAAGAGATGCCAAAGAGATGCCAAAAAAACAATGCCTAATAAACACTTCGTCTATCCATGCTTCTTCTATCAACACTCATAGCCCTCGCACTCCGTCTATCCACATCAACAGCAGGTCGCCCCGAGACCCCCGATCTGCCCGAAGAACTCCTCTTACTTGACGCAACCGACTTGGGCGGCATGATCCTCTTGGTCGCATCAACAGGTCGCGGCGCCATCCCTCTCTTATCCAGATCAAGAGACCGTACTTTAAAATCTGGCTCCCTCTCCATCTCTGCGACGCTGTGTTCTCGTCCGATGTGGTTGACCAGTGTATCAGCCGTCGGGCAGAGGACATCGCCATCGCGGAATCGGCTGCAGAGTACGCATGCGAATTCTCCATCTGGAGTGTGACACTTTATCACGAAGCGGGGGCTGATGTGGAACTCGAGCTCTTCGTCGATCTCTCTCTCGTATCCCTGCTCTACGATGATCCGCGTGGCAGTCTTGCTGATTGCCCAGCCATCATCGGCCTCGACGTCAAGATAGACATCGCAAGCGGGGCAGCGACATTCCCCACGTGGAGCAAAGGTGGATGCGAGGGGTCGTTCGGGTATGTATTGAAGATCGAGGGAGTATCGGCAGTATAGAGGATCGTCTTTGACGATGGTAGATGCTCGCTTCGGAGGCGGTAGAGCCATTTGCGGCGGGGGTAGAGGCGCAGGGTCTTCCAAGTCCATGAGTCGCTGTCGCTGTTGACGCAGCGCACCGAGTGATCCCTCCCTCGCAGCGTCAGAAGCGGCAATCAGCTTGGCCATATCGGCGCGGTCGAGCTGTCTTCCATTGTACAGGGCATCCTGCAGGACATTAATAACAGTCTGCTGCAGGGCAATGACCTGCGCCTGTAATTTATTCTCGGTGACGACATCCCCGATGGCGAATCTCCGACCGTATCGCTGGAATCCGTCTTCGAATTCGCGATTGATGAGGGCGCCGGATTGTTGGAATGACGCCTCGACCTCGTCGCGGTCTTTGCGGATGCGCTCTCTGTCTTTGGAGGCTTCTTGGACTTGCGCTTGTAGTTTCTTGATCTCTTCGTCTTGGGTGGTGTCTCGCTTGGCTTGTTTTCGCTTTTCTTTGACGCGGTCCCAGAGGCCCATTGAGGAGGTGAAGGTGCCGACTAATGTGCTGCACAGGGTGGCGATGATGAATGTTTTCTGCAAGGATGGTTAGAATGGGCGGAGGAATGGATGTACATGGATGTATGCACCTTGAGGTTCTTCTCCTCAATCATATTTGCGTAATTCATCTTTAGTGGCGACTGTTGTTTATGCAAAGTTGAAGTTTGTCTTGTCTTTTGTCTTGGTAGGTATGCGCAGGTAGATAGATAAGATGTAACAAAGCAAATACAGCCAGTGCTTGCTTGCTTGCTTGCTTGGTGCCCAACGAACAACGACCCGAGACAAAGCTAGTGGCAGATCATCCGCGAGTAATTATATTTAAAAGGCATCATCCCCGTCAGGGTCCCTACGGCGCACAATGATGGCATAGTCGGATGCACACCGCAAGATTGATAGGTTGGGGTATCCCGTCATACCAATGATACCATCCATCGCTTCACCTTCTGGCGTCTCTGTCATGGTACATATTTGACTCAGTCCGTGACGTCACCACCATCGAGATGTGCCAAGTTTTATTAAACCCCCATGATTGGTGGATCTGGGCTGGGGTCTTGTCATCGAGGGGTCTTTGCACTTTGCTTTGCCGAGGCTAACCAAGGGAAGGGTCTTGTTATCTTTGTTTGACAGTTTAATTTTAGTTTTGGGTTTTTTGGATCTGGCAAGCCAAGACAGACTACGGTACTTCTTTAATTGATGTCTAACGTGTTTCATCTATATGAATGCTCAGTTTGTGGTGCCGAGCCCAAAGACGCCCATCTTGAGTTGGGCTGCGGTTGGTTACTCCGAGGGCACGACTCGGAGTCTCGGAAAAGAATCACCTCACATCTTGTGACTTTTGTGCAAGGTACAAGGGACTAACTATTAATTGGTATCTCGAAATTGACTGCTCGAATAACGATTCGCTCTCCCAACATGCAATGCAATGCAATGCAGTGTAATCCTTCCTCACCCACTGACTCGCCCACCGCTGCTCGCCTCACTTCTCGACTATCTGCACAACGTCCATCTCAACATCCGTACCATTCTTCGTGTCTGTTCCACTAGTTATACTGACGCTTGTCAATCCCCCAACGTCACTTAATGTAGGCATTTCCTCTTCATCTGATATCCGTGCCAGAGACCGGTCGATCAAGATCGGTTTGCTGCCCGATGACCCTGTCGTCGACATCATATTGGACAATGTTCTTGCCAAAAACTGCCGTATTGAAGGCAAGCATGCTACTACGGAGCCCACGTAGGTCTCGATGCACGCCCATATCACCACTGCCAATTGACCACTATCTGTCGACGTCTGTTAGTTGATGGCCGCCGAGGCGAGACACTGAGATGAACTTACCAACTCGGCTCGGGTCGGCGATGAATTGTATTTGGAATATCATTCGGACCACGCTGGCCGCCGTCACACTGCCATCTCGTCAGTATCAATTGGCTGGAAGCGGTGTATTCCAAACACTAACAACCCACCCAGGCCAAACATGGCCATGACTGTGATCCTCTTGTCGAGCTTGAGACCAATGTTGTAGAGTTGTGTCATGGGTAGAATAAGCATCCAAACATCGAGAACTACGTTGACTGAACACTGGGTTAAGACGATCTGGTTGCTGGTCATGTATTGGTCTATTTGGATTCCACCATGTTTCTTAGGATCCAGCAGGTACGCCGCGATTCGTCCAAGGGACAGATTGAGAGTGACGAGAACCACCATGGAAATGCCGTTGAAGGCTATCGTTATCCAGACTACAATTCGGAATTTTGCGTCGGGAAATATTCGTAGATAAAAGAACAGAATTGATGTTTTGGTAGTGGCGATACAAACCACGTAAAGGAGTTGGAATACAAACATCTCCTGCAACCGGATTAGCATCAGTAACAAAGATACCACCAATCGCGGGTGCATACCTGGTAAAAACCCAAAATTTGGTCCTCAGTGAATAGTATTGCAGGTTTTCCGAGGCCATGTTGTATTGCTAAGACAACAATTAGGATCGACTTGATAATCGCAAGGCGCGCAGAGAAACCTACCCCACAAAATCAGGACTGTGAACGGTGTCTGGACAAACTGCGTCATGTCAGTCAATCGAGGGGGAAAACATCAATTCTGGCATGCATACAAAGGTTACCACAATCCAAGTATCATCAGCGCCCCACGGGATCTTGGCCTTGAGTTTCCAGGCTATTCGCACAAGCACAGAGACCGTGCTGACCGCTGCAAAGACGGAAACGATAGCTCGATAACTAGCTTGGTTGTTGTGCAAGGGCATGGCGCATAGGTCGTCGTTACCCATATTTTTGAACCCTATACGCACCATCGTCAGCATGTATTCCACCGGATTGGAAGTTGAACCAACCTCCGATTTCTTCCAGGGTGCAAGATTCCATAGCACAATTCATGATTCGAGTTTGGAGTTTCTTATCGTTGCACATGTCTCGGAAGGTCTGTTGTGTTTCGCCTAGGGCGTTGAGAGCACTCATGATGCACGGTTGCTACAGCTGTGTTAGCACGAGGGCGAATAACGCACGAGGTTTGATGTACCGCGCATGATGGGATACCTCCGCTTTGGCGAGCCGATGATAGGACTGCCAGCCAGAGCAGAACTACCACTCTCAGTATCATCATTGTAACTTGTTACATCCGACTGAGAGATAGATCAGCCAACTAACTACTCGGAGCCACGGGGAGGTCACAGCACCTTTATCGAAAATCCAAGACAGATCCCACTACGCTTTTGGCTAGGCTCTCTAGATTGGATATGGTTTGCGTCTGTTCGGCGCTAAATAAGGGATGGAATGGAATCACGGCCTAACAAGCATTCCGATCAGAAACCTTATCACAGTCGGCGAACTGAAAGGAGGCCCATGCCACAACCACAGGAAACTTTGGTGCACGCCCTCTTTACCAACAGCCAACCGGATGCCCATAGACAGATCGTGAGGCTTTCCTCTTTTCTGTGGCCAGCTTAGCTTGCTCGGGTTTTAATATAGGCACGAGCGGGATGATAACCCGTAGTGCTGACCGGACTGTTCCGGCAACCTGGGCCCTGGCGATCTTTTGCCATGAATATGGATGAATCTGATAAGTGGCGTGAGCCATTTGCTATGGTGGGACAGTAGTTCCAGACACGGGAATTCTCTTATTTGTGGCTAATCAAACAGGGCCAGGACCCTTGTCGAGGCTGTCTCAAGTCTGTGAACCTTGCCTTATACCGAGATCTCATTCTCCCCAGAGTCAACTTCCAACAAACCACGGGAAGTCTTATCATCATCATAAACCTCGCATTTTATATACTTTGATTTTTCCTGACAAGTATCAAAAGCAAAGGTAATGTTACAGCTCGGCCCGCAGTATTCAGAGCGCACTGTTAAGAAAGACCATGAAAGTGATCTGTCGGGAAACAAACTCTCGCGCTGCATCCACGTCTCCAGCTCCGTCTTCTTTATTAGATGATAACTGAAACTCTCTTTTCCACGTTTGTACGACTTGTTCCAGTCTTCATAGTCTTGGCCGTGGAATGCTAGCCGAATCTTCATTTTGAGACATGGTATATCTGGGCGATCGCAATGGATAGCTTTGAGGGTGTCGTATTTGAGCGACTCGAGGGACTTGCCTGACATGTCCAAGTATTCGTTCATGTCAATATGGACCTTGAGCTCGTTCAAGCCTGGAAATCCATCCAGGATTTCAAGTTTCCCGTCTCGGAACCATTTGTCATAATCTCTAAACAGGTACATGCGCGAGATGCTGGCGAGATTGGCCTGAGTGATAGGTGACGTCTCAGAATCAGACAAGAAAACACGTGCTCCGCCCCCTGTGAACTTAGACGGCCGTCTATAACTTCGTCGAAAGACATTCTTTGAGAAGAGAATCGGAGTTCCTTCTTTGTTAATCTGTCTGCAGGTTCGGAGAATCTGAGCGTGCATCTTCAGAGGATGTTCCCAGCGCGGTCTACAGGTGAGACGGTATTCTTTCGACTTGAAGATGTCTGTATATTCAGACGAGATGAGAAGGTAGCGATAGATGGAGAGGCGAATCTCTGGGGGAAGAGTCATCAAGTAACACTTCGACGCATCGATTGCAGAATTTCCAGATGAGTGAGAAGTATCCAGCTTATCTTCAGAGGGTTTTCGAAGTTTTAGCTGACCATTTTGAGAATCCAGCCTAAGCTGACGCATCTTCATCTTGATCAAATTGTCAAGTTAAAGGTAGCGAGGGGTAAGTTGTAACTGAGCACCAAAATGACGGTGAATAGTCAACGCCAGTCAGCATTGAACAGGCATCCCACACGGGTCATCAATCTTCCGGGATCTTACCTTGTCTCAAAGCAGCAGCCAGTTGGTTACCAATAAACAGAGTCTTGATCATTTAACCGAGATATCCAGTCTAAAAAGTCTATGTCGTACTCATCATGTCTAACAATTACAAGTCCAGTCCCTTTGCAAGATGTATCCCCAACACCAATTTCATATCAGAACCTCTAGTTGCGTCCTCGCTTACCGCGTCCATTATCAGCATGTCCACCAGGAGCCCCATGTTTCTGCCGAGGTCGATCAGCAACAGTGTTCAATCCCTTGACCCCTCTCAAGCCCATCTTGCCCGCCGTGCTCTTCTGGATAGCAGGTGTCTCGCAAGCTCCGAGACCTTCGCGTGCGAAGATGTTGGCTTGTCGGACCAAGTCCTCCTTGCTCCACTTGAGAGCCTTGAGATGGCTGTTGTAGTATCCCATCCATGCTTGATAAATGCGAGACCTATCCTCATCCTCCATCTTCTCGGCGAGCTCGTTGACGTCTTGGGTGGGAGATAGGTCGGCTTCGCGGGCTTGGAAGTTGATCTCTTTGAGGGAGTACTTGGGGAACCAGCCTTCAACATCCGAAACAATCAAAATACCTCGACCCTCGGCGTCGGCTCGTGCAGTCCGGCCAAGACGGTGGATATAGCTCTGCTTATCGGCGGGCAGACCAACTTGGATGACAGTGGTGACACCGGGGAAATCCATTCCACGGGCGATAACATCGGTAGCCACGAGGATGCCGTTCTTGGAAGTTCGGTAGTCGTTGGTGATCTTTGTTCGCTTGTTCTGCGACATGCGACTATGCAGAATCGAAACGGGAGGCAGTCCGGGTAGGTTCTCGAGAAGCTCTCCGTAGAAATCAGCGATCGCAGCAGTAGGTGCGAACAGAATGGCCTTGAACGCTTGTCCGCGAGTAGCCTCTTCGCGAACAACGCCAACCATAGCAGGCGCAAGGGCACCAAAGCTGGGAACCTGGACGAGAAACTGGGGAACACGCTCGTGGGTGTTGGCTTCACCGGCGGGAATAGTCGAGATGAACTTGTAACCGGGTGAAAGAACGAGACCAGCGACTTGCTCGACGTGGGGAGCGATGGTGGCTGAGAAGAGCATGCCTTGTCGGTCGGTCTTGGACTTATCAGGAAGACGGTTGACAATCTCGCGGAGGTCTCTCATGAAACCCATGTCGAGGAGGCGGTCAGCTTCGTCGAGAACAAGAGTGTTCAGTTTGCGCATGGAGTACACGATATCCTCGTTGGACATGTGATCCAAAAGACGGCCAGGCGTAGCGATGAGAATCTCACAGCCACCGAGAATCTGCCTCTCCTCACGGTCCTTGTTCGTTCCTCCAATAGCGACCTGCACGCGATACTTGGGCAGTCGCTGAAGAATCTTGTTCGCCTCAGCTGAAATTTGAAGAGCGAGTTCGCGAGTCGGTGAAATAACAAGCAGCGAGATGCCATCATCGGCACCACGGTTCTGGTTGATCATAGTCTGCAGCGCAGGTACAAGAAACGCCATGGTCTTGCCTGTTCCAGTGCGTGCTTGAACAAGACAGTCGCTGCGGTTCGGGGGAAGAAGCTCATCCATAGTGGCGGCTTGAACAGGGGTCATGAACTCAAACTTCATATCGTCTGTGATGGTGCGCACGATGACAGGATTGACCTTGCTGTCGGTCAAACTGTCGAAGCGACGGCCAGTGGGGGCTTCTGTGAGCGGCGCAGGCTCAGTCTCAAGGACTTCCTGCATAGGGGGGGGAGTCTCTGTTTGGGGGTTGCGAGGCTGGTTTGAGCGACCGCCGCGAGGAGTTTGAGATGAAGATGAGGAATGAAAACCTCGTCGACCGCCACGACCGCCACGACCACCGCGGCCTCCACGACGCTTTTGTCCGTCCATGAGTAGAGAAAATGCGGGAGATGGTGTTGAGAAGAGTGTTGTTGTGAGAGGCAATAGTTGAGTGCGCGGGCGTTGGAGGATGTTGACGGGAAGACGAAGGCGCTGCATTTTCTTTGTTGTCGCCTTCAGATTTGATAGCAACGGCAAAAAGTCTCTGCTTTGTAGTACAAGGCTAAACCGTTTACAGTAATAAACTGGCGCCTGAGGGACACACGCTAACCTTATTTCGGTAATCCATGCTAAAGACACACGCTGCACCTCGATTTTTCAGCAACATCCTCCAGACATACAATGTGATTTTCTCTACGTCTGCAGCTTCTAAAGAGTCTTTCCGAAATATCGTCCCAAGATTTCTGGATCATGCAAGTTTTACCAAAAAAGTTTCTATTTCGACACTGACGTCATGGTGACAGGGACAAAGGTTCGACCAGCTCAAAGCCTCCATCGAACTCATCCAGTATGTACTCCACTGGTCAAAATGACATCTCAACCAAGTAGATCATCCTAAGTTCATACTATCAGAGCCTAAAAGTAGTAAAACTTTCACTTAATAACGCAGAAACTTTTCGTGATATTATAAACTTTAGACCACAGTCTCATGCCCTCAGCTTATGCATGGCCAAGGCTGGGCTGTATGTAGTAAGCTGGCATAGAATAACATCGAGTAATTGGGTGTAGGACTTCAGGTAGTCGTCTTGAAGCCTGCTTAGATGCAAAATTCCGCTGCAGTCAGCTTACGGCTCCGACAAGTTGTTTAGTTAAAGTATGGAATCTCTAGGCCAAATGATCCAACAATGATTCCTAATATGGATGCATCTCCGTCCCTGCAGGTCCGCTTTCCGATGCATCTCAGCCCTGCCATGCAGCCCTGTGGCACGTATTGAGGTATAAATCTGGCCTGTTCGTGATGACTTCTTTCCCCAATAACTTTCCAATCAGTTTCCCGTCGGGCGTCAACTTTTCACTATGGCCACTGTTATCATCATTCCAGGCTCATTCGCACGCCCATCTCTCTACCAAGACTTGTCGCAAAGCCTTGCTCGTCATGACATTCAACGCGAGATTATAGATTTACCCTCCGTTGGGCGGCGACAGGAAAAACCACCTGCAACGATGGCTGAAGACGCTGATGAAATTGTCCAAGTGGTGGAGAAACTGCTTGACCAAGACAGGGAGGTCGTCCTTTTGACTCACTCTTACAGTGGCGTCCCTGGCACCCAATGCCTGGAGAAACTCTCGCATAAATCTAGACAAGCTGAGGGTAAGAAGGGAGGCGTCACAAAGATCATCTACATGGCAGCCGTTGCGCTCCCAGTTGGTAGTTCTCTTCTAGCGCTGCTGGAAGCTCCCAATTTCCTCAAAGTCGAGGTAAAATACTTTGTCTCTCCGTTCTACAACGACTAACTTTTTCATTAGGACGACTACATGACTCTTGAACCCGAATGCGCACCATTCCTATTCTCCGACTTTCCCCCTGAAGAGGGATTGAAGCTGGCCAAAGAGCTACCCCAGCACTCGACAGCCTCGTACAAAGATCAGTTGACCTACCCTGGCTACGAGGACGTTGAGGCACACTATATCATCTGCGAGGAAGATCAACTTATTCTCACACAGTACCAATACGGCATGGTTGACTATCTGAAGCTTGTTAAGAAGGGAAAGGCTGAGGTGCACAAGATCAAGAGTGGTCATGTTCCCAACCTGACTCAGCCAGACAGTGTTGCTGAAATTGTCAAGGATATTATTAGAAAGACCTAGTTAGAAAACGAAAGCTCTTGTTATTGGGGAAACACCTATTTCAACTGCTTATCTTTGGCAACCAAGTCCACTCCTACCAGCTCCTACATTCTTTTGTAATCAACCTTAGCCCCAACAGATGATTAACTCAGAAAGGACATGAAAAGTCCATGGGATCCCAAGCAGTTGAGTCTGTGAAAGTCTGATACTCGAGTGTCAGAGGTATAGAAGCCCTCAACCCATTACCGTTCTGCTTCCAATCACGTGAAGTTTCTCTCATAAAGATCTCCACCATCGTCAACCAACGTTGGTTGTATCCAGTGCCACATGAAGGGTCGCTACACCATAGCACACCTTTAGTATCCTCATTAAAAATGGGATGGCTTTCAGACTCGAAACTGAGATTTGAGAGCCAGCCTAGACTGTCTGGCCCTGAAATTTCTGAGGATACCCGTACCACGAGGACCAAGCAATCTTGGTCGCGTGTCCAATTGTAGCACGCTCCACATTGGCGGCAGTAAAAGCAATGATTACTGCATATAGACTGGATGCTGTCCGGTCTTTGGAATGCAGGTATCGAACAGTCGCACTGATCTGACGTAAGGCACGCCAAGATGAGATGGAGCTGAGTAGAAGCATGATTGCAAAGATTATTCAAGCCCTTCAACCGTTCCATAAGTTGCTTGATCAGGTCGTAAATGTCTATGTGCTGTCGACGGTCCAGATGCAGCATGGGGATCCGCCTGATTCCGGTCACGAACGCAAAGTTCTTTGCATACTCAACAGAAATAGTCGGACTATAAAACCTTTTGTCCACCCAGCCATACTTAGGGGTAACAGGGAGATGCTCGGGATCGTTGCAGACCTTCATGCGTGAAGAACGGCGACCCTCAGATTGTTGTACCTCGGCCGTGATTTTGAGATGTTCACACATCGAAAAATGTCCAAGCAGGCCCACGCATACACTGGCACCCTTCTGATCTTGAGGGAAGAAAAGTGCCGGATGAGACCTTTCGCATCCCGTGCAATCTACTGGTCGCCAGAGTTTCTCTAGTCTGCGCTGGAGTTCGCCCGAGTCGAAGAGATGGCCGCAAGGTTGGCACAGAGACGCACGCAAGAATATTTGCTTGATGATCCGTAGTTGATCCCAGCTGGCTTCCGTGACGCAGAAGCTTACTTCTTTGTTTTGCAGGATCTCCAGGTGGAAGTCGTCGAAAGTAATAGCGTCAGTCAAGTTTCGGAGATCGCGACATGTTTGACGGACCATGTAAAGAGAACTGTATGGCATATGCAGCATGATAGACAGTACAACTTCTTGTGGGAGTTGTAACAAGAGTGATTCTGAGTGTTGGTGCTTTGAATACTCGCGGTGTTTGTTTTCGTGTTCCGAGAAGGAGTCTCGAGTTTCAGACGCTTTAAGACCGGGGACAATACAAGTACCTGACTTGTACGGAAAGCGACGCAGTTGACGTCGATTCCATGGGGCAGAATAATGGTATTTCAGCTTCCAGTCAGCCATGATCGTGGTGTTGAGTTGATGTGTCGTTGGATCAAGTGTGAACAGAAGAGGAAGAAAGGTCGTAAATCGGGACTGGATGGGAAACTGGGAGCAACTTAACCATGAATTTGTGACATAATTTTGGTCGAAAGCTTATGGTCTGGCCACATGAGTGCATTCCCAAATGGTGCGACCTTCGAAGCTTCTTGGCAGAGTCATCTTATGAACATTATCTGATCTCATTTAAATCGCTCTGAAAACCTTATACCCTGGCCAGGTCAGTGAAGATTGCCGAATAAGCGGAAATGCTAGCGAGAGTGCTACTAAACCTTTTATCTGGAAGCTTGCTCTTGACTTGGTTGGCAAAAGAGGCACGGATGAAGAACATACTCGCATATCTTGTTCTTGTCTGAACTTTGATTCGTTCGTATCCTTTTCTCTATACTTCAAGACGTTGTGCCCGCATATACGGATATTCCTTTCCATTTTCACTTGTTTCAAGACTCTGTTCAGAGCTTTGGAAATTCGCTCAATATATGGCTATAAAAGAAATCGTCCACTCTCACGAAATCTCTTCTTCAACTTTTCCTTTTCGTACCCACAGAAGCTATCAACTTCCAGCACTGTCAATTTCTACCACTGTCAGCTTCTACCACTGCCAACTTCCACCACTGTCAACTTCCACCGCTGTCAACATCCAGCACTCAACATCCACAACTCACTTCCACAACTCAACATCCACAACAGACTTCCACCACGACGCCAAAATGGCCAACACTCACCAAGATCTCCATATCATAACCATCAAGAATAATAAATTCTTTGAAGAGTCTTTCAGCAAGATTCCTGACAGCCCCAACCCCCTGGATCTTACTGTCCGCCTTTGTTATGAGGAGTCTGGTCTCGGGCGTTGTTCCATCACCCCTTCAAAAGCAGACCTCTCAACAGCCGACGCGTTCTATTCTTCCACGCAAGTTGTCGGAGTAAAGATTCCGTCAGGAGGCAATGTCGCCTACGGAGACGGGGTGTACCACCTTTACAACGACGCCAGAAGCATCTTTTTGCGACAGCCAACTCGTCTCTTTGTCCGTGGGTTCTTGATCAATGAAGGCGAGTTTGAGCACTGGCTCTTTACCAGAAATGGGTTGATCCGATCAAAGCCTGTCGCTTACGACAGGAACACTCATAATCTCATTATGGGATGCTATGAAAGAATGACCGACGCCCAGCTTGGGATGAACCCCTTCGTTCAAGAGCACGACGCTCAAACCCTAAAACTTGACCTGGGTCACGGCAAGGTTTTCCTCATGGGCAAAGAGCCCATCACCTTTCCAAAAGAGATTGCGAGCGAGAGGCCAACTTGCTATCATGCAGTAGATGCTGATGGCAAGGAGGTTGTCGTCAAGTTCACCTCGAAGTTGGAGGCCAAGGAAGAGGTGGAATTCCTCCGTCGTGCCACTGAGCACAACCTTTGGGGTGTCGTTCAGCTCATCGACAGCCAGTCTATCGAGACTCATAGACAAGCTATGTCTATCACAGTCATGTCCCCCTTTGGTCGCCCCCTCAGACATTATCACTCTATCCCCGAATTTCTCGAGGCTTTCCGTGACGCAATCAAAGGACATCGATCTCTGTACTTCGACGGCAAACTTCTTCACCGAGACATCCACCCGGACAACATCATCATCACGTCTCCAGAAACAGACGACACCGACAAGGAAAACTCCTCTGGACAAGAGACTGATCAACCACGAGGAGTGCTCATCGACTTGGATCTCGCCATGGATTTGGAGATTGAACTCGACGAGGCGGATTCACGAGTTGGGACTCTAATGTTCATGGCTATCGACTTGCTGCACGACAGCAAAGATGACTGGGTTTTGCACACCTATCGACACGACCTGGAATCATTCTTCTATACCTTCCTAGCCATGGCCATCAGTGTAGACGGAAAGCTGCACGAATCGAGCAAACTGAACCGTTGGATCCCCGGGAAGAAATGCTTTGATGATGTCGGCGATATCAAATGGGATGACATGGAGAACTTCCGCAATTTCTACGACTTGGTCAAGGAGTTTAAGCCAGAGTTCGAGCCCCTCAAGCCTCTGGCGTACAGACTGCGCCAGGTTCTGTTCTTCCCAGGGAACAAAGCCTTCAACGATGAGACGAAGCCGGGTATCGAACACGCCCAGAGTCTGTACCATGACATTATCCAGGCTTTTGATATCGCATTGGAACAGCATGTCGATGGGATGAGTCGAGCTGTGTCGGCTCTGACGATGGATGAGTCTAGCTATGCCGGCTCTGATGATGAAGAGACGAGCTAGGGGATAAGGCATCAACAGAGCCTTTGAGCCATGAGCATTGATCAGAATCCTTCGGGGCGAGGCATGATGACAAACATGCTCGGTTAGCGTGGAAAAGAAGAAGATAAAAAGAAGCATTGGAACCAAAAGATTGGGCTGGTTCCTAGGTATGCATGCACAGGGGAAGAGAAATTGCTTTGACAGACTGCCGGTTAGGGATGATTGATTTGAGTTTTGTCTTATCTGCTTGGCATTATGGAGTTGAGTGTTTTAGCAATAAATAAAGCGCATTAGAAATTTAGATATTCCAGCGGCAGTTGATTTTCTTGTTGTGATACGTCTTATCGTAAAACACGGTGGAGGAGATGGGAGTTTCTTAGATCTCAATCAATGCGAACACGGTGATCACCAGTTGAAACAGACGAGAAATCCACCAATCATAGAGTCTCGATTAATCCTCCAGGACCAAACGCCATATTGGCGATCTTTTATCAGCGCTAGGATGTCCCGCTAGCTAAGGTCGGAAAGGGTTCTCCACGATCCACCATAGGGGTATCGCTTCGTATTCGGATCTTGAAGGAATTCCAGATGAGAAATCTGATGTCAGATCAGCGACGTAGTATTTAGTTGCTTACGCTCTCATCCATCAACGTCGTTTGTGTCTGTAACATCTCAGTACAAGGACCATGCTTCGAGAACTCCTTTACAGCATAGCAGGTTTCGTTCTGCTTGCCTACGGGGCAGAATGGATCCTGTCCCTTTTTGACGATCCGCGGGAGCCAAAGCGGCTTCATTCCAAGATACCGCTCTTTGGACATATGTTGGGCATGATCAAGTACAGCTCCAGCTACCACGGAAGAACAAGGTGGGTATTCCTCGCACTATCTAGATACATCCTAACAGAGGAACAGCAAGCAAACCAATGAGGAAATCTACACAGTCGCCATCTTCAACACCAAACTCTACATCGTCAAGACTTCCCGTCTGGTCCCTGTCATCCAAAAGACCTCAAAGACACTCTCCTTCCGCCCCTTCATACAAACCGCCTCCAAAATCTTTGGCGATGCCAAACCGGAGACGTTTGAAACTTTTGGATCCGAATGGGTCGATTCTTTCAGCCATGCTCATAAGATCGGCTTGGCTCCTGGACCGGCTCTCGATGATCAGAATCTTCGCATGGGTGATCGTGCTCTGATTGACATTGAACAGCTTCTGCCTAAGGGGCCAGGTGGTGTTTCGAAAGTATTTTTAGTTGAGTGGACTCGGTATGCTGTTGTCCAAGCGAGCGCCTGTGGAATCTTTGGTGTTGAACATCCCTTTCTTGATCCCAAGGTCGATAAGGCATTTTGGTAAGAAAAGTCCCAATAAGGGATTATCGTGAGCTAACAAATTCAGGAAATGGCAAGAGTATCTCCCTCTACATATGGTGAACCTCGACATCACTGGTAAAGGCTACGCTGCTAGACATATCGTCTACGACGCTTTCCGCAAGTACAACCAGAATCTTCCTACCGATGTGTCTCTGGTATACATGAATCGTCTACGATCTATGCAAGAGGCTGGAATCGACGAGGACGATATTTGCAAGCAGCAGGCTACTTTTGGAACTGCTGCCTTTGCAAACACTGTTCCCATCATGTACTGGACTATTCACGAACTGTTCTCTCGACCTGAGCTTCTTGAAGAAGTACGCAAGGAAGTCATCAGCCAGGCTGTCAGTGGAAACAAGGAGACGGGTTTCAAGCTCGACGTGTCGGCTTTGAAGACAAAGTGTCCTTTGATCCTGTCTGTGTTCCAGGAAACGCAACGCCTTCGGCACATTCATGCGAACATCCGAAAAGTAACTGAGGATACTCTTCTCGATGGAAAGTATCTCCTCAAAGCTGGTCACTACGTCCTCATGCCAGGTCAACCGGTGCACACCAACACAGCTACATGGGGTGACTCGGCCGATAAATTCGACCCCTATCGCTTCATGCCCAAGGACTCTACAGATCGCAAAGCAGTGGCTTCAAGCAGCTTTATGGCCTGGGGAGCACCGCCTCATCTCTGCCCAGCGCGCCAATTCGCAACGACTGAGATTCTTATTGTCGTGGCTCTTCTTGCTATCCGAAGTGATATCATCCCTACAACGGGCAAGTGGGCGAAGAATGCGCCGGTGAATACTAATGAAATGGCGACTATGTATACGCCGACGGAGGATGTTGAGATGAAGGTTACATGTCGGGAGGAATGGGTTGGGGAGTGGAGTTTGAAGATGGGAGAGAGCAAGACTCGTGTTTCTCTTGCTTCAGGTTGAAAAGTCGAAATCAATTGTTATTTTATGTGTTGGTATAGACTTTGGATGGATATTTATCTTTGGATTAGTGATTGAACATATAACTGCATATGTGTTGAATCGGCCAAAATTAGACTTGATCACATGGATAGATATTATTTCCATCTATTTACAAGTTCATAATCAGGTGCAACTATCATGACTCACCGGTGGAGTTGTAAGCTGACTGGCTATCAAGGTGCATTGATGACCATTCGGAATAACTCGATTCGGCGCCCGATAATTCCGAGCTGAAACCTCACTCACGCGACACTTTCAAGCCGTAAGAAACCAAGCAAGTGCTACGCTACGTAGTCTCTGTGACCGATCGCTCGCTAACGGGTAAGCACGCACTGATGATTCGGAACGCCTTGTGAGGCTGAAAATTGCAGTCAGCTTCTGCCTTGATTCCATGAGTGCTCGCTCAGGTTGCCTCAAACCAACTTCACCCTATCACAAACCTCAGCTCGCTAAAAATATCCACTTTTTGGGGCTGAGCAGGAATCATAGGCCGTCGGAAATCGGTGGTGACTGGTGAGGGGTCATCAGCACCTACTTTGGCCACTGCGAATCAAATAGTCTAGGGCTGCGCTGGGCCGTTGATGCCTGTTGTTTCGAACCTCATAAAACGCGACCTCCATTTCAACCTCGACACAATCTTATCCTTGTCATCATAAACACTTTATTTGAAAACTTACTGCAAACGCTAACAGCTTTACACAAGTATCTCTCAAGACAGCACTCACCTAGACTTTTCTCCCGCCTGGTCTGAAGGACATCCGCCAGCATGACCATCGACCAGGATCCTGTCATCACCAAGATGAGACAAGTTTCGCTATCAGAGCCTACGGAAAATGGCATCAAGCACCAGCAAGAACATCCCGCTGTGTCGGGCCTCCTTTCAGAACGGGAGAGCGAGGCATGGCAGAGAGCCATAGAGAAGGTCGTCAGTTGCGTTGTATCCGTCAAGTTCTCACAGCCTTACTCGTTCGACACCGAGGTTAGTAAGACTAGCGAAGCGACTGGATTTGTCGTCGACGCTGAAAGAGGGTGAGTCATTTCCAGCCCAAGATGCTATGTTTGCCATGAGCTGATGGGTAAAGTCTTGTTCTCACAAACCGACATGTCGTCGGTCCTGGACCCTTTTCGGGATACATCGTCTTCAACAACCAAGAAGAAGTCGACACCTATCCCATCTATCGTGATCCCGTACACGATTTCGGGTTTCTGAAGTTTGATCCAAAGGCGGTCAAATACATGGACCTCACCGCCATGGAACTTCGGCCCGATCTCGCAAAAGTTGGAACCGAGATCAAAGTTATCGGTAACGACAGCGGTGAAAAGTTGGGTATTCTATCTGGCTTCATCAGTCGCCTTGATAGAAATGCTCCTATTTACGAGGGGTACATGGACTTCAACACCTGTTACTTCCAAGCCAACGCTTCAGCCTCTGGAGGAAGCTCCGGCAGTCCTGTTGTTAACGTCGACGGACACGGTATCGCCCTTCAAGCTGGCGGACGCACCGACGGGTCGACTGACTACTTTCTCCCCCTTGATGGTCCATTACGTGCATTGAAGCAGATCCAGAAGGGTGACAAGGTGAAGCGAGGCGAGATTCAAACAGTCTTCAAACTTAAGCCTTTTGACGAATGTCGACGACTGGGGCTTTCTCCTGAGTGGGAGAGTGTCCTTCGCACGTCTTTCCCGGGTGAAAACAACGTCATCGTCGCGCTAGATGTCCTCCCCGATGGCCCATCAGACGGCAAGTTGAAAGAAGGCGATATCCTCCTCAAGATCAATGGAGAGCTTGTTACTCAATTTCTCCGCTTAAACGAAATCTTCGACGACAACATTGGCAAGACAGTTCGTCTCCTCTTCCAACGAGACGGTCACGATGTCGAGGAGGACATCGTAGTTCAGGACCTAGACGAAATAACACCTGATCGCTTCGTCACCGTCGGCGCGGCTTGTTTCCACGATCTCTCATATCAATTTGCCCAGCGATACGTCCTGCCCTGTCGCGGGGTATACGTTAGCAAAGCCGGCCCTTTTCATCCCACGCGTGACAATTATATCATGGTAGACAGCGTCAATCACAAGAAGACACCAAACCTCGATGCTTTTATCGAGGTTCTGAAGGATATACCCGACAGAGCTCGAGTGGCCATCAAGTTTTGGTATCTGTGGGATAGACATACTGTTCGAACGGCTGTTGTTCCGATTGATCGACATTGGTTCCAGCGGATGAAGATGTTCAAGAGGAATGATACAACAGGTGTTTGGGACGTCGAAGTACTTGCTGAGCCGTTGCCTGCTGTTCGGCCACCTCCGCTGAGTGCATCTTTCGATTCTCTTGAACATATCCCACTTCGAGAAGTTGCCGAGGTTGTGAAGAGTTTCGTCCACATCAAGTTCTCTGCGCCGGTTCTCATCGACGGCCAATCATCGCGTGTCAAACTCGGAATGGGTCTCGTCGTTGATGCTGATCGAGGATATGTCATCATTTCTAGAACTGTCGTGCCAACCAAGTTGTGTGATATTGAACTCACATTCGCCGATTCAGTCTTGGTCCCTGGAAAGGTCGTCTTTCTGCATCCTTCGCACCACTACGCTATTATTCAGTACGACCCCAGTTTGGTAGATGCACCAGTCAAGAGCGCAAAGTTCAGCACAGAGCGCATCAAGCAAGGCGCATCGACCTTCTTCGTCGGACACAATGACGATGACGAGATGGTGTATGCTTCAACAGCCGTCACCAAGGTCATTCCTCTTGAACGAGAGCCACCAAATCCGCCCCGAGGCCGCCCCATCAACGTTGATCGGATTGACATTGAGACCAGAATCGGAACCCATTGTGGTAGCGGAGTTTTGATCGGCGAAGATGGAGTCATTCAAGCGCTCTGGGTCATCTACGAAATGGAAGACCTCGACGAAGCTTGTTTTGGACTAAGCTCCCAAGCCATAGCTCCCATTGTCGAAAAGCTCTGCCAGAATGTCGTCCCAAGTCTCCGAAGTCTTTCCGTCGAACTTGAAGCCATCACTATGATTGAAGCTCGCGTCATGGGCGTCTCAGAGGAGTATATCTCACAAGTCCAGAGCAAGTCCTCAGACCGTCGCCTGTTCATGGTGAAGCGAGGCTCAAGCCAATTGCCCGATTCGCTTCAAGAGGGTGACGTTCTTCTTATGCTGGACGGCAAACTCGTAACTCAACTCTCCGAAGTGGATGTAATGTACTGGAAAGAGTCGCTTGACGTTGTCGCTGTACGAAGCGGTGAGCAGATTAGCTTCAAGGCGCAGACTGTCTCTGAAGACGAATTTGAGACGTCACGAGTCGTCAACTTCTGTGGTTTGACAGCTCAGAAGCCGCACCGCACGGTGAGACAGTGTATCAAGAAGTTGCCGAGTGAAGTGTACATCACGAGTTGGCTGATCGGATCGCCATCGAACTTGTACAATGTATACGCCACGACTTTCATAACTCACATCGATAGCAAGCCTACACCTGACTTGGAGTCCTTGATGAAAGTCATTGCCAAGATTCCTGACAAGACATGTAAGTTACAAGTCGTCTTTCTTAGAGACAAAGCTGATGAATCAACAGACTTCAAGATCAAGATGACGGACTACTCTGGAAGTCCATCCGTCGTTACTATCAAGAAAGATGAGCGATATTTCCCAACTGCTGAGTGGGTTCGTGATGATTCGCATCCTGAGGGATGGAAGAGGATTACTTATGAGGATGGGGAGGTTATACAGGGAGAGGGACTTTATGGTTTCACGCTATGAGCATGCTCATGTTATGATTTATGAAGGGAAGCGGACTGGCGGATATAACGGTTGAGCGCCATGTAATATAATGATCCCCTATCAGTATACAGAAGAATATAATGCAACTCTTTGTCTTTTATTGTCGTTCGATGTGTTCATTTGGGGTAACTGTGGAATGACTAACTAACGAACATGTTCTATAGAGGAAAGTGGTCTTGTTATGCCCAATTCCAAGTAAAGGTCAACCTTTCTCGAGATACTACCTAAGTAATTTCATCTCGGCCTAGAAACTTGTCTATTGAAATACATAGTATTAAAGTTACAGGTTAATTATAGTAATTATTTCCTAAAATCAAGAATAGGCAGTAAGTTTGAGTTTGTCAAGCAAGTGGATGTCTTGGTTACCCTGTATAAAATTCCAAATCGCGCACCTTTTTCTCAACAAATCATTGATAGAAGACATTTTCAAATCCAGAATCCAATAATTCCACAACAAGTTCTTATGAACTTGACCGGTCTGGTGGTCTAGTGGTATGATTCTCGCTTAGGGAAAACCCTACAGCATAGCTTGCGAGAGGTCCCGGGTTCAATCCCCGGCCAGACCCTTCCTTTTGACGTGTGCACGTTCGAGCGTCCTGATCTTTTTGTTTGGCGGGGAACAGAGCTGCTGTGGAGATGTGTTCTTTTGTTCTGTGGTATTGTCGCCGGTGAGACTAACATCTAGCGCCTCAGCGCACGCACTCGTTCGCAGACCTTATTTCCCCCCCCTGGAGTCTGATTTGAACTTTCTACAGGTTAGTTCGTATCGAGAAATTACATTCCACATTGACAACTCCACTACGGAGTCCAGATTTCTGCTCTCAATAAAAATCTTCATTCGCCCCGCTGAACCGCTGAACCGCTGAACCGCTGAACCGCAATGGAGTCTGAAGATAGCGAACTAATTACTCGTTAGAACTTAGTAGAATATGGTCAAAATTTACGGTCTATTGTTAAAGTCAACTAGGAACTGGGTTTGTTGAGTAGGCGAGGAATGTAAGCCAGATCCTTGACGTATTTGTGTCCCTTGGCATACCTCAGTCTGTCCCCATTGCTGCCAAGAGATTAGTTAGGTACTGGCTGATAGGGATAACCTGGCTCATCAAGCTCCATCTTGTACGACGTCACTAACAGATGCAGGGTCCAAGAACAGCGATTGTGCCTGAATTTAAAACGAGCCGTCGGTTAGGTCATTCCTCCACCATGATTCGCAGGCGAGTCAGGGGCATCGACGTCTGCCAATTGCAAACATGAGAACTGACGTATCAATTACCATCAACCATCTGATCTGTCCGGATCTGTCAATGATGGACCCTTAAACTTAAATCGTGGTGCTTGTTGGGGCAGGATCGGCAAGCCACTGTTGCTTTTCGCGCCGACTTCATACCAGCTCCGAAGTATAAACCTGGACTTGAGCTGAACTCATCGCGGATATTCTTTTCAAGCACGTAGTTAACGTCAGTGGCTATAGAATAAATGTTGGTTCAGTGTACAATGTATGTCATGTCAATCATCCGGAAGAAAGATCGACAAAAAAATGACGATGCCTTCAACTGTCACATATCAGACCCCAACTCTATTCCAAGTGCATGAATGGATATGAATTTATAAATGCATACAAGTCATCTTTTCCCAATAGAAAAATGCTCTGAAAGAATCAAGCACAACTTCCACTTCTGCAATTTACCATTTGACCATCATGAAAGTCTTTCTGATTACCGCTCTAGCTCTGGTAACCAGCTCTTTCGCTGCACCCGCTCCCGACAAATCCCCCGCCAAACGAGAATCTCATCTCAGTACCCTCAATATCGACGGCACACCCAGCACCAAGGTATTTCTTGATGCTCTCGGCGGCGGCGGCAAGGATGAACAAAAGGCAACGACAAACGTCAAGGTCAAGCGCACCAAAGCCACGCCTAAGAAGAAAACACCAAAGAAGTCTTCGTCTAAACCATCAGTCAAGTCTTCCACCAAGAACAAGAAGAAGCCCAAGACGTCTCATTCAAGACGACTGCTTCTTTCTTCATCAACACGCTTCAAGAACGGCCAGGATCTTATTGATTCCTTGGATAGCCTTGACGCTCAAATCGTAGCTCACGGTGATAAAATCAGTATGGTACCCTAGTTGAATGGGATACATGTTTACTAACAAATCTAGACGCAACTCTCCTTCAAGTCCAATCCGGAGACCAGACGGCCAAGTCAGGCACTGCCGACGTCCTTAAGGAGATCGCCCAGATCCGCGCAGCAGTGTCTGGCGCTCTGACCAGACTTTCCACCACCAAGAATCTCAAATTAACAACTGACCAGCGCGCAGATGTCGCTGATCTACTCGAAGATCTTGTCAGAGACATCCTCGGTATTGTCAACGACTTACTCGAGACGTTGGGTGTTCGTCTTAACTTGACGACATCACTCAATCCTCTCATGAATATGCTTAGCAATTTCCTTGGTGGTCTGGCTGCTACTGATAGCAAGCTTGCTCCTGAGCTCCGTGACAGGCTGGAAGATATCATCAAGGGCCAGATCAATAGTGACGGGACTGGTGGGTTTGATGCTCTTGGCAGTGGTATCGAGAATCCACTTTTACGTCTTCATGGGTCTCTCAAGACTAGTACCAAGTCCAACTAGTAGCTCACAAGGGTTTGGTATCACACTCTCGAATGATTGGTTTCGACAAGGCAAGGACTTTGAAATTTCTTCAGGCGATAGGCGTTATTTCTGGTCGGCGTTACTGTTTGTTGGTTCTATAGTGCTATCATACCACTCCCTTGTATTCCATAATATTTTTCCGTAGCTCTAGCAGGGCCTCAGTCGTTAGCTCTCCAATGTCAACACTATATCAACACACGCGGCTCTACCCACCCCGATACCATTCCTGATCCTTCAGTAGTACCGGCTCGGTTATAACTAGTCATGTTTTCTATCCCCGCTGACCCATCGGACGCCAGCCGTCCGGGCGATCCCAACGTCGTCGTAAGACGACCAACAGGCGGTGAGGGCTCACACCACTGGATCCAGGCAGCCATTAATTCATGATTGGTGCGGAATATCTTAGCCATTTCTGGAGTATTATACATGATCTTGTTTTGACAACCATGGCTACCCCAGACGCCATATGCAGCAATGTTCCGACAAGGGTTGATATGGGTAGGGGTCTAGGGGATGCGATAAGATGGGTACTTCGGGTGACACAAATCGTACACGGATCGACATACATATCGTACGATACGTACATGCTTCTGCCAGTTTTATATACATATTCATACCGCCCAGACCGTAAACTATCGATTTCTTAGGTCTTCGGGAGGATACATATCTGGCTTCCCCGGGGGGACTCCATTTTCAGCTTGAGGGATTGATAATCGCTGCGTTGTTCCGCGATTGGATGGAACGGATCTTATTGATACGCGATACGACGTTGCAGCAGGTCTGAGCGTACCTGGCTGGTGATTGCGCCAGAGCGGATATTTGTGCCTAATCTCGATTATCCTGACGCTTTGACCGGTCATGATTACTCGAGTCGACTATCCGAGCAAAAATATTCCCTTTGTAGTGTTCGAATATCATGTTCCTAGTCACCATTTCAACGTTTCACAGGACCTGGTTGAATTATGAAGAAAAGAAATCGTGCGCGCTGTTATTCAAAGACGATGCAATGCTAGCTATAGAAACTCCAAATCATCCTCTCCTAAGTGCAAGTGGGAACAGGCCTCTCAGCGTGTCGGACATATCTGCTCAGGGTAGCAGAGTGGATAATGTTACCCGTCATAGCGTCAAACAACGAAAGGAGATAAAGACGCTGTCCTTGGGTGGTGGAAGGATCACGCATGTACTTCTCGCATATGGCGTAGATCTCCTTTTCCCAGTCAAAGGTGATAGAGCGGGTGATGGTCTTTGCCACATTGGGAGAAACAGAGCAGAGTTTCTCGATAACGTGTACTGCGTTGACGACGGAGCCGTTGTACTTCTTCATCTCGTACATCTCCTTGTCGTACGAGTACAAGTCGTTGATGACCATCATGTGCTTCGTCCAGATATCAGTAACCTCATCCAGACAAGCAATTTCCTCTCGTGTTGAGTGGTAGCCAGTACCGAAGCGGCAAGCTGCGATCATAAACCTGATGAATGTTAGTCTATGGGATCAGTCACTCTTGAATGAAATTCACTTACGTCTTGCCAACATCCCTTCGTCGGTAGTTGAGATATTCAGCCAATGTGGAGTAGTGGTCTTGCTTGAAGGGGGACTTCATGCGACCATCACGCACAAAGGTGTAGATTCCGTGAATTAGCTCAGGTCCAAGGAAAGGATCGCACTCCATGACCTCTTCACAGAAGCGTCTTAGATGCTTGTTCTTGGGCGCCATGGTCAGGAATTCATCGACGATTGTTGTTTCAGTCTGAGTGGCACCACGCTCAATGACATCTGTATTATACATTAGAATGATTTTAGCGCTTTAGCAGAGATGAACGTACCATCGTGGAAGAATAAGAGCACGACAGACTGGGTTAACAAGGCTAACCGAGTGGGAGTGCTTGTTGGGTAGAGATATGTGCAACATGAGACAGCATCCTCAACAAGTTCATCAACCTTCCACTTGCGACGCTCATCCTCTAGTTCCATAGGGATAGTACCTCGCTCAGACGCCTTATCGAGGATCATCCTGTTCAGCAGATCTCTTCCAGCATCTGCAGCCTCAGACCACCACTTGGACTGTCTCGTCCAGGGGAGAGAAGTGTTCCACGGGATACCCAGCTCTTCGGGGTAGAGAACAAGAGGAGCATCCTCAGGGACATTCTTCTCTCGGAAGAGAGAAGCATAGTCAAGATCTGGCGCTCCAAGAGTGTCTGGTCCTACGGGATCAAAGGCATCGGCCAGAGGTCTGATGGGCAAGTCCTTGTGAGGCATTGTGTATGTATAATGTATGTATGTATGGATGGATGAAATGTGTATAAGTCTGAGGCAAAAGCGAAAAAGAGAAAAGGTCGTATACGGATCTATAAAACAACGTCCCCGAAGAATTGCGCCACTGGAAGGATTTATGTCTTCTTTGGCGATTGCCGCGGCGGTGAACGGACCATGAACTGACGGGCGGCGGAAGCATCGGTTCGGGACGACTCCATAACGGTTACAACCGTCAGGGGTAAGAATGAAGCCAGCCAGGGTGGGTTAAGCTTTACTACTGCTTCGAATCTGGGATGTTCTTGACTGACATCTTGTCTAGCTCGGCACGTGATGGTTTGTCTTCCTGTGTGATTCGACGAGTACCGGCATGGATATGGGGACTGATGTGACGAACTGGTGCAGTTATTTCGCGTGGGGAGTTTGTCAACTCCACTGGACACATGCAGAGTAACCGTGCTTGACTTGCAGCACCAGCACCACTCAAACATGTGTCTGTAACCTGCCATGCCGTGGTATGATTGCGGCGCGCACACTCGCTTGTACTGTACATACTAGCTGCTAGCAGCAACCCCTGGACCAACACCGCGGGTCTTATACCCACTTCGGACGCCGACCGATGGAACACAGTACCACCATGCCCCCAGCGCATGCAACTGTAGGGATCCCGCGGGTTGGCAGTCAGCACAGGACATGTAGGACCCGGCTAAGTGGATGACACAATGCAGATCGGGATCCCCTGAAACACCTGCAGTAGTATTTCCAGTACGGATGAGACCTTGCTCGACTGATAATAGCTCGCAGCTGCAGCACAGCACCCATGGTTACCTTGGGATATCTTGGCCAGAGAAAGCCGAGCTAATTGCTAATTCCCGCAAGTTCCAAGGTTCATGGACTGCTCCGTGGCCCGGGCTCCAAAGGATGGGAAACTAATGCAGCTCAGCGTCGCAGTCTACAGCGGCGTTACAACATCAACACTGTCCGTGTCGTGTCGTTTTTGCTAGAGCCAACAGCTCGGGATGCCTGCAGAGGCTGCAGATCTGGTCTGCAACTCCCTAGAACAGGTTTGGTATCAGAAGCCCCCCACCCACCACCACCTGTTGGTTCTGCAAAACAAGATCCCTGGCCTGACAGGGTCATGGTCATGGTCATGGCAGGGCAGTGACAGAAGGACACGTAATGAAACTAGCTGTTTGGTTTAAACGGTCGCATCATCTACCCCGGCATTGTTCGACCGTTGGATAATTTTAAGCGACGGTTGGGAGAAAAACGGCCCAGCTATACGGAGCCAACGCCCCATTGTCAAATGTGAAAGGATAGGTATCATCCGAGGTTCGATGATGCAGGGGTTTTCGTATGCGCTGTTGCATAATGGAAACATCGGCAATTGTTTATCATGATAGCGAATTTATATGGATGGGGTTTGTCAGAAAATGCATCTCGGTTCAATGTGATTGGGTAACAAGGTCAATTCATTCTATGCTACCTAGGCCTAGATACTGTGCCAATTTGAGAGCAAGATTCATCCTGTCTGTCTGCTTACTCATTTCAAGGGTATCAATCATCCATCTGAACCGATACTCCGGGTGCTTGCGCCAACACCAAAATACAATCTCAGTAAACAAAGATAATCATGCCGTAGTCCAACTACTTTTCCATTCCAATTCTTCTTGACAAAAACTCTTGTCAAGAAATGATGTCGGTACTGTTGTCGCTGAACAGTCACTCGATCCGGGGTCGTGGAGGTTGGTTGATAGATGATTAGTTCTGGGCTCCAGAAGCATTGCCGTTGGTGATGCCGAGAATCTTGTGCATCCAGATTCCTGGAGTTGACAAGGCCGCAACATCGTCGGCGTTCAGCTCAACACCGCCCATGGAGAGAGGCGCGATGGGAGTCGTCTCCTTGGGAGCCGCGTGGGTGATGGGGGAGGTGAAGTCGGTCTCCATCGGGATGCCCTCCATCCAGTTCTTCACCTTGGCTCGTTTTTCGGCAGTGGCCCGTCGCTTAGCCTCAGCGCGAGTGTGAAAGCCTTCGTCCTGGATAGCGGCTTCGAGATCGCCAGCCATCTCGTCGTCCATCTTGATCTCAAACTTTGCGTTGTGCTTGTTGTCTTTGTTGTAATCGGCCGCGTTGATAGTTGGGATCTCGATGTACTCATTGTTCTCATCGAGATGGTCAGAGGCGCGATCTGCCTCTTGCTCGAAATCGTCGAGAGCCTCGACGAGGTTGACACGACCAGGGATGCCCATGTCCTTGAGGTCAACACCGCCAGGGCCAAGCTCGCGGTTGAGGGTGGCAGGCTTAGTGAAGAGGAAGGACATAGCCGACTCGGGAAACAGACGCTGACCAAGGGTGAGAGCGTTCGTGTTGGTGTTCATGGCCATGCGGGTTGGGATAAAGCGCTTGCCGAAGGTTGGCTTGATGGCGGATGGCTTGGCGCGGGTGATTTGGTCGACATGCGACTCGGCGAGGGGCGCCTTGTCAAGGGTGAACTTATCAGAAGACATCTTGTCAGGGGGAAGTACCAAGAAAGGTTATTCCACGGGAAAGGTCTTAGTTGTGGTGGAGGCTCTTTGTTGAGGGCGCGTGGTTGAAAGAGTTGTCTAGGATAGCACTTCTCAAGAGGGAGAAGGTGTGTCAAGAAGGGGGAGCTGTTGTGGTGGGAGAGGTTGTCGAAGAGATCAAGAAGAGATCAAGAAGAGGTTGTCGTGATACTTCAAGGCGGTTCGGTTTCGCGGTTGAAGAGTTTGGTGTGAGAAGAAGAAATCTCTTGCTCGCTTGAAGGCAGGCTCAGAATCCTATGCCCTTGAATCGATCTACAGTGACAGGAAAAGAGTGTTCGGGGCCTCAAAAGCAGTGCCCGCCAGTGCGGGTAGCAGTGCCATGAACATCCGTGCATTAGGGTGTTGAAATAATTGGGAGAACAGACTGTTTGCTCAAGATTCGCCGGATAGAGCATGCCGAGAGGCGCGTAGGCGCGTTAGTCTTGCGCAGAGCATTGCAACATGCCAGCTTTGACGTGTGCTCCATGCTTGAGAATGGTATGGATAGGAGTTTAGAGAAACTACCAACTCTGATGACATGCGAATCGTGACTTGAAGAATGGCGAGTGAGGATGGAGACGATACCTAGAATTTGATGCTAGCTCTATTGCTAGGTTGGAAACTCAGTCTTAAATAAAGATAGCCCAAGCGATGGTCATTCGCGCCTCTCGGAATTTCGAACGCAAGCAAGCCCAGACGATATCTTTGTGCTGAGGGTGCGGCAGAGGCCCGTCAAATTTCGAGCAACTCAACCCAAGAAAACAAATCCGAGCCCCAGAGACTACTCGCCAAGTCACCAGCTTGACGTCATTTGTAAGTGCCAAGAAACATAAACAGATATCTAATCATGATGCATTTATTTCTCAGTTGTGACTTCGGCCCTGCTCGTTGCGATGCTCGTTCAAACGCCAACCCACTTCTCCTTCAAAGCAAAACGAAATCAAGCCAGATCACAAAATCTTATTCTGGTCCTCCAATAGGTGCTGCAGTATATCTTGAGCATCAGAGAAAGTCATAACTGGAAATCTGTCAAGGAACCTTCAGTCTTTATCTGACCTCAGAGGCAGAGTTTCGTCCCGAGGTCAAATACTCGTCCGTATGGCATGGCTCGGTCCTTCCTGTGCTTGGAAGAAGAAATCAGTGATACAAGCTCCTATTTGTAACTATCTTTCTTTGCTCAGATGCCTTGCTCATAACTGACATGATAAGAAGACCTCGGCCTCAGAAACAAACCACTCCTTTCAAGCAGCTACACCCTCACGCCTTGCCCTCGCCACAGCCATCAACGTCTCCCAAGCCGCATCATCCTTCACCAACGTTCCCTCCTCTGGCTCAAAGCCACCATCCTCTTCGTGATGTGCGTATGGGAGTCGGTCACCTTTCTCCAGCCATGGCGATGGTCCCAAGCCGATGTCATATTCAATATACTGCATCCGGCTGACTCTCTTGCTATCCTCAAGACCTGTACCATGGTGGTATTTTCCCGATTTCCAAGCCTTTTCTCTGTCTATGTCGTTGAGACTTGTCGGAGTGGGACGGTCGAAGGATCGGTATTGCTCATGGCTAAGTCGGTGATCCAAGACCTTGTACTCTATTCCTGCATACTCGGGATCTTTCATAATGCTCTGTACAGTGTCTTCGGGGGATCTCCACCATGTACCATGACCCATTCGGAATACCTTCAGTGCCTTCATGGAGCTTTTCCATTCAGAAAGTACCCGGTGCCACCTAAGCGGGCACATGCGGATCTGTGGGTCGAAATCCCCCCTTGCGACAACATCCCAGAGGGGATATCCATCATCCATGAGTCCATTTTGACGAGCTTCGTACAGGATCGGACAGTCATCAAGGTACAGCTCCTCCAGGCCTCCGCTGCCATTCTGACTACCGACTTTGGAGAACCAGTCAATCTGCCACTCATGAGTGAAAACGTAGTTTCCGAGCGCAAGTATCTTGAGCTGAGGAAAAGGTGCATCCTCGCCGATGAGGCGAAAGTCCAGCATAGGGATCCAACCCCAGTAATCACGATAGTACAGTGATAAGACTTTCAGGTTCTCAGCGAGGTTGGGAGATAGCCATGTGTTGTGGAGACTTTCAAAGAACATGTACTTGTCTGTGTAATACACGGTGGACTCGGGAGAAGCTTCGCACTCCTCTGTTGCGACAAAGACTTTGAAGTCGACGAGACTCGGAAGGGAAATGACTTTCTTCCAGGCTTCTGAAGATGTGATGTTATCATCGTCATAGTCGGCCAGATGCGTAATTGTCAACTCCTTCAGTTGGAATGGCGAATCGTTGATGCAGTCAAGATCCTGATCGCTGTAGTCAAACGAGTGGTCATTAGCAAGATAAAGAAACCCTTCCATCCCTTTATCAATCTTGATCTGTCTCTCCAGGGTCCACAGGCCCGCAGCACAGTGAAGAATAGTGTCAAGGACGCGATATCGAAAGCCGTAGGTTTCTTCAATCTCATAACCCCAATTGTCCCGGTCAGCATCACCGCAATGCTCTTCGAAGCGTATGTGAAGCGCCGTGATATTTGTAAAATGTCTCAAATGAGGCAAAGCATTCAGGAAGGCCAAGTTGACTGTATAACTTCGGTTGCGGGCGTACTTGAAGTCAAGGTCAATGCGCGTGTCGACAGTGATCTCGCGGACGAGGTTTCGAAGTTGGGGAGACTTTGCGATTTGGATAAATCGCTCAGTTGATTTGCCGAACGCCTCAAGGCGTAGGCTTCTATATTTCCATGGCAGGGCAATTTCGTTGAACTTTCGAGAGGTGAGGCGCAGGTTTGCTAGACTTGGCGGTGTGAGGTGAGAGCATATGTTGTCCCATATCTCAGGCACGAGTCCAGAAGACATGATGGATGGATTTGGTCGAGACTGATGAATGAAGCTGATTTATCTCATGTCTCCAGCTGTCGGCGTCGGATAGCTGCAGCGCCTTATAAGGCTATGCCAAGCCCCTGTAGATGGGGCTGGTGCCTAATTTGCACCAGGCAGTTAACCCACTAGAGTGCTGAAAGAGGACCCTGCAGCCTAATATTTGGGACCTCATCTCGGTATTGGCTGATGTAAGAAAATCGAATTTGAAATATCAGGTTATCTTTATGGGTACGGATAACATATAATCATGCGAACGAACCATGCCAAGAATTGAACACCTGGTATTGATTGGGACTCTTGTATTCATGGGACTGACTACAGTACCTAGGGAACAGAGCCTGGCCTTTCGTTGCAGATGCTATTCATCAGACGCTAACGCATTGTTCACCAATCTGTCACAGTTACTCATCCTAACTCATTTGCTCTTTTATTACCTTTACTCTATCTTTTTGACTCTATTTTCTTATCCAACTACATATTTAATCTTTGAAAATTGGCAAGGAACTGAGATAGGAGGAATGAGGAATACAGCAAGGAAAGATTGTGAATTTGTCTAAATGCAAAACGAGTTTATGCAAGTTTGTGGACTCTTTCGAACCAATGGGAAGTCGTTCCAGCTGGCTGTCGGCCAATCAATTATAGCTAATCTCAAATAGCCAAGTTATGCAAACCCAAAGCTCACTCCCGGGTAAGATGGCACCCAAGCACTCTAATAATTACTTCCATAAGATATATATTTATTTCTTACTTAATTTTTAGTTATTCTTAAATAGTATTTTATTAAGTATGTAATAATGAAAGAAATTACTTGGTGTAGTACTATATGCTACTGAACTATTGCTGTAAAGCGTGAAGCTTGTTACTACGTTATGTTGGATGGGCCAAGTGGTCCAAGAAAAACCAGGGTTTTCATATGATAGCTTTGATATGTGACAGAGAAATGATATTAAGAAATGAGACTTGTATGGTGTGAGATAATATAAACTTTGTGAAGAAATAAAAGTCCAGGTAATCGTTTCGATGGCCCTTTATCCATCTTTGGTCAACTCCGTTTTCTCCCTTTGACATTTGAGACAGCTTCATGGCTCACGTCAGCTTCATAATAATAACCTACATGGAAAACCGCACGCGACATTGAACGAATTTGAACAGCGAATAACTCGCCATCCGTAAACGTGCATCTTCGCTGAACATTACCCCGAATATCGGAATCTACTGTGACGTAGTGACCTTCCAAGGGCTCAAACAAGATACTAAGACGGATATAAATCCTTCGTTCTTAAAGATAACTTATCTAGACGATTATTACCAGATTTTCGTCACCTGAACAATAAATCGTGGTAGAAATTACCCATTAGAGATAATCGCGATACAAACACCAATCCAGTGATCACATTTACGCGACAACAGAAACCCCCCAATTCCTGGCTGTGGCAAATCGCACGAATCATAGCCTCATGCGGCTGGAACTCTGTTCTGTGGGGATTCAACGACACGATAAAAAAACTAACCCCAAAGCAGTAATTTTAGTCTGTTATCTCTTCTTCACTGCTCAATTTGTGGGACGCAGAGTTTACAAGATCGGACTGGCATGTGCCGGTCTGGAACACGATCGTCTTTTGTGCGGGCGCAGAATCTGGGGTAGAGATGGGTTATTACGTTTGGGTTGGACGCTTGCGAGTAATATCCATCAGAGACAGGGGCTACGTCGATGATGCGTGTTATCTATCGCATAACTGCCAATCAGTTCGGCGAAGATACTGCGTCGATGTGTTTAACCGTTTTGTCTAGACCGACCTTAATCGTGTGAACGGACGCGATTCCCCGCATGCTTGGCACTGTACTATATCGACTAGTTGGATCCTGCAACATATACAAGTCGTGCACCTCGCTCTTCAATCTCCATACCATGTTGTGTCTGGCAGAGTGAATAGATCTCCTAGACAACACAATGACAGGCCATACACATGATGCCCAAGGCGAGGGCCACCTTCGGCCCCGGCTATCAAAGATCACCATGGTAGCCATGACCTTTGCCATTCTCAAGTGTGTTAATCCCACTTCTTCCCACGCTCGTGTTCTGATGTGAAGTACAGCACCTGGATCTGCCTGGCAGGAAGTCTGTCCATTGTTCTTCCTTCTGGTGGTTCTGTTGCTTTCCTGTATGGATTCATCTTTTGTGTCTTGTGTAACTTTGCCCTTGCCGCCAGTCTGGGTGAACTGGCGGCAATTTGGCCAACGGCTGGTGGGCAGTATCATTTCCAGTGGGCATTGACTTCTGAGAAGTGGAGGAAAGTGATGGTGAGTGATGCTGCTGCGATATTGCGTTAATGTATTAACGAAAATGTAGAGTTTTGCGGTTGGCTACATCAACATTTTTGGCTGGTTGACTCTCGTTACGACCGAAGGCTTCTTTGCAGGTTTGTACACGTCACTTTCAAAACCGACGAGACAGAAGCTGACGACCCTAGCACAATTCATTTCAGCAGCGTGCGTAGTTGCATCCAACGGAAACTACGTTGTAGCAGCTTGGAAGACGTACCTCATTTTCATGGCAGTTCTCACTTTTGGCACTTTCTCCATGACCTTTGGGAATAGAATTCTGGGTGCATGGAACAACCTCGCTCGTAAGTTTTCCACTTCTTGCAAAAGCCTCAACTGACTTGGCAGTGTACTGGTCAATTCTTAGTGTCTTCGTCGCCAGCGTCGTTCTTCTCTCGACATCCGATAAAACAGACCCCGAATTCGTATTTGCGACGTTTGCGAACGAAACAGGCTGGAATGACGGAATTGCGTGGATCTTGGGTCTTCTGCAGTCTGCCTTGTCACTTATCGGATATGATGCCGTGTTACACATGACAGAGGAGATGCCTACGCCTTCACGGGATGCGCCTCTTGCTATGGTTTACGCTGTGGGTGTAGGAGGGACAACGTAAGTTGGCATGTTCACACGGAAGAATATATGCTAATGATAACAGTGGCACTATCTTCATCCTTGTCATGCTTTTCTGCCTCACCGATCTCTCAGGCATCGTCAAAACATCAACCGGCATGCCAATAGTCGAACTCATCCTCCAAGCGACCGGAAGCCGCGCAGGCACGACATTCCTTACCCTCATGCTAGCCATTTGCTTCATCCACGGCACCAACGGCTCCATCACTAGCGCTAGTCGACTCCTATACGCAATGGCTCGTGATAAGGGTACTCTGTATCACGAGTACTTCAGCCATATCCATCCGAGGTGGGAAGTGCCTGTTAGGACTATTGTTCTCACATGGGTCTTCAATGCCATCTTTGGACTGCTATACTTGGGACCGACTGTTGCGTTCAACGCGTTTATTTCATCCTGTACGATCTTGCTTAACATGTCGTATGCGATTCCCGTCTTTACGCTTATTATTCGGGGGAGGGATGTCTTGACCAAGTTCCAAACTGCAGATACGTATTGGAGATTTGGAAAAGTCCAAGGTCTTATCCTCAACTACGTTGCGGTTCTTTATGTGTTCATCACGTCGATCGTAAGTGGATGGACGTGCCCGTAACTATCGCATGGCTAACCAGGTCTAGTTCTTCTGCTTCCCACCTGTGCTTCCAGTTGATGCCAGCCTGATGAATTACGTCTCAGCTGTGATCGGCATATTTGCCATCTTCCTTACGGGATATTGGGTCTTGTACGGAAGGAAGACGTTCCAGGGCCCGGTAAGTTTCACATATTTATCCTGTGAAGATGTTCCTGACAACTTGGACAGGACCTTGAAATTATTTTGGGAGAAAGACCGGAACTTGCCGAAGCCACGGACGAGCTGGCGATGGAAGAGAAGAAAGTTGAAAGTCCGACGGAATGACGTAGTGATATTTTACTTTTTGAATTTTATTTAATGTCATAAATGACTACCCATTAGAGACTGCCTGCCCATGTCCTTGGGTCGGAGATGTATGCCTTCACTCTGTGAGGAAACAAAAGTCGGTTGTAGCGTTCCTTAAGTTGGCTAGAGGAAGTGCACTATCAATTAATTCATTGGCCATGCACCAGCCTTGGAACAGGCCGCGTGATCAAAGGAGGGCGCATTGGACGCCTATCGCCACTAACAACAGTGTTATCAGTCATGTTTCCAATGTCTCAGAACAGACCCCCGAGCCCGCCCAGATCATGAAGCAAACTGTCGACTCAGTGCACAAATGTTGTGGAGAAGTGATTCTACAATTGGCATATTGAGGTATCACATTGCATTCATATACTAACTGAGACGTCATGTAGAACATCAGCGCAGCCAGCAAAACACAGTGACTTGACTCTCGCTAATCCACATCCCAGCTCGGCTCTGCGGAGATGCAAGCCCGCCTCTAGCGAATTACAGCCCAGATTATCAATTCCGCTAAACCAATCTTATCACCGTACCCTCTACTTCTGCGGGGAAGGGGGCATTTCAACTTTCTTATCCCTGACTCCATCCATCTACCAACTGAGCACGTTTTCCATCTCGCTTTGCCCCATAAACTTGCTCACAGAGTACAAAGGAAGAATGGAGGCGGGCGAATCGAGTGCCAGATCCACGGCCAAGCGGAAATTACCCGTCCGATCAAGATCCGGATGCTTGACCTGCAGGACAAAACACGTACGCACGCGCCATCAAATTGATCAAACACTGACCCTTGACTGACATGTCACAGCTCAAATGCGATGAAGCAAAACCTGAATGCCAGGTCTGCATATCGCGAGGCGTTCAATGTGGAGGTTATCAACGCGGTTTGAGATGGTCTACCAAGCACGAAAAACCAGCCGAACTAGCCGAACATAAATTTCGGACATCGCCAAAGCAAGCTTGTGCGACTAAAAAACGACGCGGTAGACCTCCCAAACGTCAGGCTGACGCTGCGTCCACGGCGTCGTTTACTACCGCAAGTTCCGTGTATTCCAATGATGTGAATCAGGGATTATTTGGGGAATTTTTGATCAGTTCACAGCAGCCTTTGGAGCAGCAGCAACAGGTCCAGCTTGCGGAATCGCAGAACAGTCCGGCTGTGGATAACTTTATGCCTCAGTTTCCGTTGGATCTACCGGTTGAAAACCTTCCGATTGAAGAGTTCGAATGGACGCCAGACGCTTTGGACTTGACAACACCTACGTTTGAAGAATTCTCAGATTCCAACGAACTCACTCTGTTCCCAGTCCAACCAAACTTTTCAACACTATTCGTACCTCCGCCAATAACCGATCTACCAACCCAGCTTGTTGAGTACTGGTTCCGCGATATTTGCTCGCTATGGTCTCAGTATGACTCACCAACCAACTCAAATCGAATGTTGGCCACGACTCTATGGTCCACGTCGGAAGCTGTTTCTACGAGTCTTCAAAGCATGTCATCAGCCTATCTCTCCTCCAAGATGCCGCATATGAAGAAGACATCAATTTCTATGATGAAGAACGCAACGGATGTCATCGAGGCCGAACTGCGCCTCGTCAAGGCTTCCCCGAATCTGGATACTGTGCCCATGGGTCTGATATACGGCCTTTTCTGTATAGGCACAAGCATTTGTTGGCTGAATGCGACTCAGCTGGGTATACCCTTTTTACGAGAAGCCAAGGCTCTTCTTCATCGGGTAAACAAGCAGAAGCGTCGCCTTTCAGATGAAGAGAGGAAGCTTTTGAACATATTCAACAAGAGCTGGACATATTGCGAGCTGTTGCTGTCTGTCGTGTCGGACACGAACCCTTACATCGTGTATGAGGCCGAAGAAGTCGATGATATTAGCGTGGATGAGTATCCAACTGCTGCACCAAAAGAACCCGTCGTCGATGACATGCCACATCCTTGGACGGGTGTTTCGAACACGGTTTCGCGATTACTAACGCAGACGTTGAGACTCTGTCGAAATTATCGCTATCACGTCAAACATCCGGGGCCTTTTGCAACGCGCGACCATGCTACTGCGCTAAACATGATTGAAGAAGCCAAGGCCTTGGAGGAGAAGCTTCTAGGCCTAGATTTCGAGTCTGCTCCAGCAAATACCGAGACGGGAGATCAGAAAACTCCATGTCGCCATCTTGTTAATGTCGCCGAAGCTTATCGTCTGGCTGGTCTGATCCATATCTACCAGACCTTTCCAGAGCTGGTGCTACTGAGATTACCTGACAATCTCTCTGGCCCGGCAGATGCGCATATTCCATGGGAAGAATGCATCACCCCGTTGAGTCTTCGTTTGACGAAGCTGATTGAACAACTTCCAGCGGATTCTGGTAGTAAGATGACACAACCTCTGCTTTGTATCACAGCTAGCACTGGGTTACGCTTCGAGCCCGCGGAAGTTACATCGTTGAGTCCTGAATCCCAAGCCCCTCTCGCAACGCCAACGCCCTTCGACCTCGGAAGCACAGAGCATTGCGGGCTGTCAGATTACATTGGACAACTCATCCAAGCAGACGAAGACATCGATCGTCTATCGACTTCTACAGTTCCCGAGTGTCGCCTTAAGATTGTTGACGCACGATGCTTCATTATCAACCGGCTCGATGCGTTGGAGATGCTGTTACCACCGAGGCCAATCGTAGTAGCAAAGACTTTGGTGCAGACGATTTGGGACGAGTATGATAAGGAAAGGCCGGGAGCGGTAGCTGTGCATTGGATCGATGTTATGGAGGAGAATAATTTACGGTCTTTGTTTGGATAGGGTAATGGCGATACCCAGAATGAGAGTAGTAATTGGCTATATCTTTACTATTCTACTTAACCCGTTTTTGATATTGTAAGAAGATAATGTTCTGATTTTAAATAATTTTCTAAATTAGATATAATCTATACGCTACTAGAACCATAGTCCAAGCTCCAACAGACAGACGTACATCGAACAAAACCTCTAGCCAAATAGCACTGAACTCATCAGGAGCCCTCAAAGATCCAAAACCATTATTGGGTAAATCATCGTCCCGACGCAAAGCTACAAGTATCTTTGTCGGTATCCATCCGCATATCCTTTCCACTCTAAGTCTTAGATGTCAACTTCACCAAGCAAGGATGTGTCTATCAACGCTTCATAAGACGGCCCACGACGGAAAACGGAAGCATCTGCCCTGGGTCTTTTGCTCGCAAAGTAGGGTACAAGAATGTTGGCGTCGACCACGTGAAGAATGCACACAACCAGATGAACCCGACTGTTTGGCGTAACAGCCGCGAGAGAGGAATGTGAACCGTTGCAGCTTGTATCGCGTCTTCAAACATAATCGCCAGTGGCTGTAAAAGAAAAAAGGTCTCTATCTCATACCATTCTCCAGCGTCGAGATGATAGAAGTAATGCAGGCAGCGGTGCATAAGCGCAGAAGTTAAGAATGCCAATGTCAGGCGTGAATATCGCGACAACAGCGTACCGCGTTGGAGGCGGAGGACTCTATCCGGAATGAAGTCTCCCCATCCAGTCAAAGCCTTACGGAATAGGCGATGCCAAAAGGTTCTGGATTCCCCTTAGTATAGGTATGTATATTGATTTTGAGACAGCTTTTGGAGAATGTATATCACTTACCCCCAGAAGGTACGAACAGTTGACCATGAACTTATGGGCCCGTTGAGGTGCGGCCAGTCCTCTGGCTTACTCAAGCCAAGCAAAACAGATACCGCAGCTACAAAGCCATGTCCTAGTCGTACTGAGACATAAGCAATAACCCAATTCCCGATGGTACTGGAGATGCGAAAGATTACGTCTTCCCAAGTCAAGGTCGAGAGTTTGAACAATGACTGCTTTTCTCTCGTGATCAAGCGCCCTTCTGGACGCGGCGCTAGCAATATGGCGTCCAAAATGAGATAAGAGACCACGCATTCAATACTCTTGATAGTGACGAAGCGGAGAGAGTCTGACGAGACCCGCTGCTTCATTGGAATCTCCCCTCGTAGCCCAACCCGTCGTAGGCTAAAATACATGCCCATAGCACGAAGAAGAAGGGTACCAGGGCCTAAACTACGACCTGAATGCTTTTCCTTTGTCGTGAGGACATCGTCAGCATCGTAGCGCGAGAGGAGAACCTGTTCAGCACCATTGGCATACAGTCCCCAGCTGAATAAGGAGATGCCAGTTATTTGGGCTTGGGGCAGGGACGATTCCAAAAGGGACGTGTAGAAGGAATACTGCAAACAGCTCAGCGCCACAGACGCACCAATCCGGCTGAGGACGGCAGTTTTCGGGATCAAGACAAGAGTGCTTGCAACGACGACGAGGATGGTGCAGGCAAGAATTACAATTTGGGAAATCGAGTGTCCATCTGAGTGGTCCATCGAGGCAAGGAGGATGAGGTAGCAGTGGGAGCTACTCAGAATGCTTGAGAAGGATCGAAATTGCTAAGAATTGGAAGTTAGGCAAAGAAGAAAATTCTCGCAAAGAGTGATCCATGCGCGGATGGTTCGGAATATAGACGAGATTAAACCCTGCAATTAAGGTTTAAGGTTCAAAATGTGCATGAGGCATCGTATCTGTCGGCACCTCAATTTACCCAAGCTTAGTTCCAGAAACGGAAATGATCTTGGTACGCTTGAGTTCCGTCTCCGACTCAACTGGTATCTGATCGTCGCTGGTAATGACAAAACGTCTTGAAACCGAAGTCTCTATATTAACTCATGTTTCTATATACTTCCGGCTAGATATAAGCCCGAGAGCTCGAGATTATATACATCGAAAGACAAAGGTTTCCTGGGTGATTCAGATCAGGTCATCTATACCTCTTGACAAAAACCACTTAGATAGTTCCAAAGCCAGCGCTGGTAGCAAGACCAGTGATGCCGGAGGCAGGCTTAGCAGCAGCAGCCTTTCCACCGAAAGAGCTGAAGAAGCTAGAGTCACTGCCGGAGAGACTGCCAGAGTTGTCGTACTTGTTAACCTCGCAAACATGGCCAATGCCGCTGGAGCAGGCAGCGTTGGCGGAAGCGTCAGGGCTGGAGAAGATGGCACCAGTGGAACCCTGCTCGATGGCGGCCTTGACGTCCTGGAAGAGGTTGCCCTCGGCGAGAATCTTGGCCTGGTCGCTAGTCTCGAAGGCGTGGCCGGAGTTACCCTGCCAGTAGTTGTTGACGGCGTGGAGAACAGTGTTTCCGGCGACCTTGGGGGCGCGACCGGAGGTCTTGAAGATGTAGTTGTTCTTGAGGGTGACCATCTGCGACATGTTAGTAAATGCAAGTTTTGGAGGGTGGGTTTGGTAGAGAAACTTACATCGCTGGAACCAGTGAAGTACATAGACCAGTACTGGTGTCCGTCACAGGTAGCAGACCACTTGCTCTCACCGTTGATGTGGCAGTTGGTGATGGAAACTCGGTTATCGGCGTTGGTTCCGAGGACGATGTGCTGGCGGCCGATGTTGGAGGTTGTAACGTGATCAATCCAGACGAGATCGGAACCGTCAATCTGAATAGCATCTCCTCCCCATACGTACTGAGGGTTCAACTCGGTGATGTGGATGTTCTGGATGATGATGTTCTTGGCGCCCTTGATGTAAAGACCCTTGCCCTTGATAACACCATTGGCGCCGATACCAACAATGGACTTATCAGAGTTGACAGTAATAGGGTTCAAGCCAGCCTTATCGTATGTGACATCGACCTTGGGAGCGCTGGCCTGATAGTTGTTACACCAATCATCCTTGTTAATGGCCTGCTGACAGCCAGAACCGGTACCCCAAGGAGCACAGCCCTGCTCAGAAGCAGTTCCCTCGGTACCAGTAAAGTCAAAGGTCTTGTCGAGGAAGATGACACGGGTGGTAGAGTCGCCAAGCATAGAGACCAGCTCATCGGTAGACTTGGGGTAAGCTCCCTGGCCGCTACCGCCTCCGGTAACCTCAGCGGCGAAACCTTCGGGTGTACCAGTCACACCGGCGGCAGAAACGTTGGAAACCAGCGCGGCGATGGCCACGGAAAGAATAGAGAGAGACTTCATTTTGAAGAAGAGAAAAGAATGTATGGTAAAAACAAGAACGAATGAATGAATAAGCAGGAAAGACAAGAGAGGTTTGAGGTGAGAAGGAGGTGGTGGATGTATTTATTTCGGGCACCTCTTCGCGTACTGTACCGCGATGTGTGAAAGATACTACGGAGTATTTATTCGAATAATTATTCCAGAATTATGGTCCTATCCGCGTTGTCATTGTCAACTTGAAACTGGAGACAGGATGTTTCGCGGCCTGCCAAGAGTGATATGCCACCGCGATTGGCGGAATTTACGCATGGCTGTTTGTTCCGTGGAACTTCGGCGATGTGAAACTTGGTTGACATGGTTGGCTTTGGGATTAAAGGATAGCTCTTTTGTGGAGAAGGCGTTTCAATGAGTAGTATTGAAACAAAGGGATCAAGCTTCTTCAGCTTGTATGCCAAGTTTTCAGAAGAGACGAAGATCAGAACAAGGAAGAAAATAAATACTAGTCTTGACTTGGAGTTTATTACGTGATCTTGACTTGAGCCTCATCTTACTTAGTTCTGGTGATCTACACATCACGATTGTCTTCGTTCTGGCGGCCCGGGTAGGGTTTGATCGATGTGGAACCGGGCTTATAATTGTGGACCTGAACCAGGCTCAGTAACAGGTCAGCAGCACGGCTATTTGTTTACGGAACTCAATAATATGCTTATCCTGAACCGGAATTAATCATGAAACCTTGGTTCAAAGAGGCCTGCCTGTTTCACATAAGAGCACTTACTCTTGATGCCGGTTTTGGATGGTCGTACGAGTCGAGAGCTATCTATACCTTATCAGTTGGCTCCTTTGTGCAGATACTGGCATTCTTTGTCAACTTTATTGCAATGATGGCAATGGCATCAACAGAGGAGATGTGAACGTATAGCAGATAGGTAGTAACGGCAAAAGAGAATGACCTGGGAATAAGAGCGGGCATGTCTCGTTGACTGACTGGGGGCATTGGTGCAAAAAAGATGGCATCGCAATCTAATCTATCGGACAATAATTGCGATCAGCGAAGTGGATACACGTTACGAGGCCCGGAATATGTCAATGTAACCAAGATCACTCGCTCAGTGCTATCGGACGGTAGAAATGCTACCTCGTTCCTTGTTCTCATCAATGAATTCATGCAGTGTTCATTCTTCGTATGTCCAATTGCCCCCCTGTTGTGAAGCCAGCTGGCTCCACTAAACGTCCAGCCATAACAGTATTCGATCAAGAGTTCGTTGCACGACTTCGTCAGTTGAGTTAGGTGCAATGTCGTGTGACCAATGCATCCTAATTTTATGTCTAGACTACCTTGGTGATCTCCTTCGGAAGCCGAGAAGAGCACTCAATACGAAATATGCAGTGTCCAGGTAAATGCATTCTCGGCCTGACCAGGGAAGACTCATGGCCACTCTGCTTCACAACAGCCATCGGCCACGTCATGAAAGCATGAAATCCTGCTTCATAAGAGGATGTAACATGTATTGGTCAAGATATTTCAACGGAAGCTGCTGTTCTGTTCAAAAGACAAGTGTGCACAGCCTGTTTTCTCCAGAAGTAACATACATCTTATTCCTCGTTTGCAGCAATGACGGGCAACCAGCAATCTCCAAATGCTATGTCAAAGCAGTACACGCCTTTAACCTTATCCTTTTACGATCTTTTTGTTATTGGCTTTTCTGTCCCCTTCGTATGGCGTTGCTCAGCACAAAAAGAGCTTCGCCCTTTATTTTCGAATAACTTCTCAAACAGACACGTTGATATTGGCGTTGGAACGGGTTATTTTCCAACAAAGGCAATCGGAGATGTTGGCCGCAACCCAAAGGATCAGCATCTAACTTTGGTCGACTTGAGTGAACATTCTCTTTCAGCAGCACGACGTCGTGTTCTATCAAAATACCCCGATGTATACGTTGAAAGCATACTCGCAGACGCTGTAAAGCCTATGTCTGATTCGCTACGAGACAAGAGATTTGATTCTGCTTCTCTTTTTCTCGTCATACATCATCTGTCTCAGCCATCTGCTGCCAAAGCAAATGCAATCATCAATGCTAAAAGTTTGCTGACCAAAGATGGCGTCTTGGTGGGGTGCACTATATTAGGAAAGCAATGGGAAAAGAATGATCAAGGCTACACGGTGAAGAACGAGAAGCCAGTGGGAAGAGTTGCATCTTTTCTTCTCGGTATTTACAACAAGCGGGGCATTTTTGATAACTGGGAGGAAGACCCGAATGTTTTGACAAAGACTTTGATGGATGAGTTTGAAGAGGTTGAAACAAAGGTTGTAGCTATGATGTTCTTGTTCAAAGCTTCGAAGCCCCGGGGGTGAGTACACCACTAGAGGTCAGTGGATAGTATGGCTGGTTGGCTAATGGTCCTTCATTGTATCACCCGGGGGTAATTGGATACTGTCCTTCGACAAAGTTGCAAGTCTCAAGATTGAGGCCTATGCTCTTGAGTCTGGTTACAGCGCTTGTACTTTTGTCGCGTGCGAGAAACCTGTTCGTGCGGCATTGGCAAAGTTTTATCTGCTGACCTTACTCTGAAATACGAGACTTTTGTGTTTCACAGATAGATGTTGTATCTAGCGTGCTGCAAATGGTGGTCAACCATGCTGTAGCACGACGAAGATCGGGTGCGAAGACAAGCTTTCACCCAACTGAAAACAGCACATCCGCAGCAAGAGTGCATGCATGTCGGAGCAGAAAATTTATTGGGACGGAATGCGGTTGGGAGCCATGTGTCAGAGCTTTCCAATGGCAACCCGAGGGCTTTTAGATTTCTCAAGAGTATCTTTGACGAGTCATACAAGTCACAGACTTCAAAGATGAATGTTATCTCACAAAGGCGTAATCCTTCCCTTTTCCATAGGAAGATCAGTCCCCTTCCAAACCCGTATATTCTCCCCAGGTCCAGTTGTCCTCGCAATCCAATTCTCAACCCTTTCAACACCCCACATGATTGTAAACATATTGATCAACAACCTATCCACATCTGACGCCTTTGCGCTCAAGAAAAGACTTTCACAATCCAGACTACAGACGAATAATGGATCAGAACTTCGACAAGCACCTGCCCAGCTAAACGCCGACTTGGCATCCCAAAGCTCTCTTCCGGCCGTCAAGTAAATTCCACCATGGCATTCAGCCCATCTTTGTCGAAGGGTCAGATAGACTCCAATAGTCGAAGTTGCCATCAGCCAGATACGGCGGATGCTCTCTGATAGAACCCATGAACGCCACTTACGTGGCAGAGGGTCGCCATCAAATATTGAGTCGATGACAATGGCATTGGCAGAGGCAGCAGCCGCATTTGAGCTGTCAGTTCCGTCGCCGGATTGACAGATCTCGGGATCGCGAAGAGCTGCTTCCCAGAGCTGACGAGTCCAGGATAGAAGAGTTTGGATCTGCTGTTCAGCGTTGGCTCGTGCTCCGATAGAGGGTGAGAAGAGCGCCAAGGCCATGTGGACGAACAACGCTTGGGTACGGGAGAGGTGTTCTCTAATGCAAAGTGCCAGATGAGAGCCGTCTTGGTTATCCTGGCTGTAACGCTTCAGTAACACTGACACTTTTGAAGCAAGAAGGTCATCGATAATAGTCTCGTTCGCGGATGTTTTGGAATTGTGCAAAATAATACAAGTGAATGCGTCTTGCATCGCGGGAGGCAATCCTGAATCAGCGTAGAGTTGGTTGTGTATGAAGGGACTATGAGAGTTTGTAACCCATTCTGTGAAGAAGTCGTGTATTCCGCGAATGTAGTTCATACATACGGAATTCGGAAAAGATGGGGTGGTGAAAGGAATATGTCGGATTTCCCAGGCGTCAGGTTGGAGGAAGAATTCAGTCGAATCCCTTTGTCCTGGGACAGTTGTTGAGCTTGTCGTGTTCTCAGGTGATCCGTCTTGCAATTCCGTAGCAGGTAAGGAACCCCAATTTCCGAGACTCCTCGCCCACTCGTTCAGATCTATCAGGTCATTGTTAAGTGGTGAGCAGGGTATCTGCGTCAAGCTTGGTGGCCCTGGATTGTGCGTGCTCTGACTAGTGGCCGGGTCATGTTCTACAGGCGGGTGCAGCCTTTTCCGCTTGGTGGGAGGGTATTGGCACTCAACGTCTCTATCATTACAGCGCCCACAAACAGGCTGCGCTTTGTCGCATTTCCGCTTTCCGCTTGTGCACGCGTAGCACGCCTTGAGTTTGGTAGCTGAGCCCATGATATCGTAATCTCGTTGAGTTCAGATGATGCGGGAGTTTGCGGGTTTCTGTTCATTGCGGGAGATTTTGATGGCTTTGGGCTTACGTTTAGCGATCTTTGTCAGCTTAGTGCGGGGATCTGGCGGGTTTTGAGCGGAAGCCATCTGTTGTCTTGTCTTATCTTTAGCATGTTTGTAAGGGATTAAGCGGATTTTTGGCGGCCGGAACAGCTTCATCCACAAGACTCGCGACATGTGAGCTGCGTTTAATGCAATGACGCTCAACTTGATGAAATCTATAAGTATTCCCATAATGACTGCTCTCTCGGATATTTTGCATCAACAACACATCATCAACTCATCCCATTACAAGTTCAATCACCTAGAAGCGACTCCTCAAAATGCCTTCTGCAGACAGTACCGCTAAACCCCAGGCCAACCCCTGGGAGAATGTCGAGGCACCCACCAATGGCAGTAACTTGATCACCAAAACTCATCGAGAATCATATGAAGCAATTTCTCCAACCCGCCCTGAACTCTCCCAAGCTGGTCGTACCGTTCTTGTTTCTGGCGCCTCTACCGGCATTGGCTTCAGCATCGCCGAGTCATTTGCAGCTGCTTCTGCGGCCCGTGTCATTATCACTGGTCGTCGTCAGGATGCGTTGGAAAAGGCTGCCTCCAAGATCACAACTAAATACCCCAAAGTCGAAGTTGTCCCTATTGTGAATGATTTTGCGGATGAAACTGCAGCCCCCAAATTTTGGAAAAAGCTTGCAGAAGATGGTATCTTCGTTGATGTCTTGGCCTTGAGTGCTGCTAGAAATTGGCTGCCCAACACGTTGCTTGGGCTGGGCTATGATACTTTCAAGCAAGGTCTTGCTATCAATGTCTCTGCTCTCTACTTATGGGCAAGCTTGTTTCATAAGCAGAGGGAGGTGAATCCTTCTCGAAAACTCGTTGGTTTGCCAAAATCCCATTTCACCACTTTTTACTTACATCACCCCAGGTCCTCCTTAGTATGGGCAGCATTGCTATTCACGCAACGCAGATTTCCGTCCCTATTCCTCTGTACTCTCTTACCAAGAGTGCTGGTGCCATGATAATGCAACATATTGCCATGACTGTTCCCTCCAGCGAGATGCAGGTCGTTACCTTTGAGCCAGGATTGCACTACACTGAGGCTTTCCAACGCTTCACTGACGAAAACAGTTTCCAGTGGGACGATAGTATGCTAACCCCTTACATTGTTATTTAGAGTGTTTGTGCTGACAAAGATATAGTCAAGCTGCCGGGCGACTTCGCTGTTTGGGCAGCCTCAGAGGAGGCCGAGTTTCTCCATGGACGCTTCATCTGGGCTAAATGGGATGTGGATGAGCTCAAAACTGAGCCACTTCGAAAGACGATTGAGAGTAATCCCTCACTCTTTAGGGTTGGCGTCAGCGGGTATTAGGCAGAGTTGAGTAGCCAGAACGGTTGCAACAGCCGCATAATAGATCCATGAATAGTTACGGGTACTCAATTCATAATACTCTTTAAAATTAACCCGTTATTCTCATATTTGTGAGAATGTTGGCTATGATACCTGATCAACTTCTTTCTAAAGCGGTATAAGTTTCTTTTCCTGGTCCGAAATCGATCGGTTACAACGCGGACAATTGACTGGGCGACGGTACTCTTCACTGAGGTCCCAGGAAAAAGCGCAATCACCGCATCTAAACCTCACCACTACAAGTCTTCGTCTTCCGTACAGAAATTGGGCAAGATCCACCGCAAATTCGCCGATTTCCCTAAATGCGTCACAAAACGCACTTAGGTTCATCAGGGTATCGAAACTTTTGAAGACAGTCTCCAAAAGTGGCCCTCTCAATCCCATGTCTTCCGGAAGCGTAGTGGCGTATACCAATTCTATCAACGTCGAGACCTCGTCGATATCCCAGCCCTCTTCAATGGAGGCACGGAACTTGCCTATGATATGAAGCTTGAGGTCTTTTATACCATATTTATCACCGATTTGGTATACCTTAGTGTGGAAGATCAAAGCTGAGACATTTGCTGGGGTCTCGTAGTCGAAATGATACATGAAATACGCCATAGCCTCTACAACATCGAGGCGTGAAATCCACAATTTTGATGACTTTTTCGGAACTCTCCTAGACCTTGTCAGCTTGGGTCACAAACTAGAGATGGTGTCACCCTCACTTACTTTCCATGGCCCAGTTAGTTGCCTGGAAAAGCATTCCGAGTGTGAGACGAGGATCAGAGTATGAACCGCGAATTCTCGATCCCCGCAGCAGATCACAGTGTCAGAAAGGGACTTGTCATTGAAGTGCCTATTCCGTCAGCTACCACAGGCAAATACAGTGGTCTTTGATAGCGTACTTGGATAAAGATGCACCGAACTCCTTGAACGGTGGCTCCTCCATTTTCGATATCGAGCTCTTCCTAGGTGAAGAGGGTAGGTAGGCAGCACTGTCTTTCTTGTAAATCGGGGAAACTCCCGGTCTTTTAACTCTTTCCAAAGAGACTCAACATAATTTTAACTTTGTTTTGATAACCTTAACATGTCAAATTTGTTGAATAACCGTTTACGATGACTCCCTGTCAGCGAAGTTGATTACGGTCAGATAGAGTGTGCTTTATTTGTGTAGACTTGGTCTAAATTCGACAGGGAGATATGCATCAACACTTTTCAATCAATTCCAACTGCTTTCCTTGCATGAACTTCGCTGGTTACTGAAGGGGAGTAAGAGAATAGCATGATGAACGCCATCGTGTACGAACACTTGGTTTATAAAATAAAGCGTTCTTTTAGATACGTGACCTTCTTGATGAGATATAACAGGAGCTAATTTGATCAATTGAGGCTACTTGTGCTGAGGGCTATTATCTGCTTCCGTAACCAGTTCCCAATAGAATAACATCACACAGCAAGTTGACAGGACAGCCACACGCTTCTTGGTCCAATCTAATAGCCTTTTTTCGTTTGCGTCCAAGTTCATGCCGATTGCTCTTTCAAGAAGTCTTTCCAGTCTGATCTACGGTGGCCGCATCTAGGACAGTACCGGCTTGAGGAACCAGGGTTATCGAAATTGAATGTCTGCTGGCAACTGGGGCAGTTATAAAGCTGCGAGTTTGTAGCAGATCGCTCACACATGAAAGGAACGAGATCAGCGGCAAACTCGGGGGTTTCTCTCAGCGTCTGACAAAAGCCGTCTCGGGTGGTGAGCTCGTCAAGATTGTTGTGCGATGTTTCCACAGTAAGGTCGCGAAGCCCTCTATCCTCCGGTGGTGTCGTGGTATACACCACGTTGATCGCGACCGGAAAATCGTCCATCTTCCAACCTGCCTCAATAGCAGCACCATACTTATTTTTGGCATATTTCTTGAGTGCAGACACACCGTACTTGTCGGCGATCTGGTAGACTTGGGCATCAAATACCATTTCGGATACACCAGAAACATTGGTGTATTCACAGGAGTACATAAATCGAAGCATAGCCCCAACGACAGTTGGATCAAAGTCCTCGATGTCGATCGCCCTCTCAGAGCTCTCCTTCGAGTTGTCAGCCTGCTGTTAGGTTTATCATGCTTCACGTACCTTCCATGGGCCCTGCAACTGCTTGGCAAAATAATCAGAGTGACATGACAAAACCAGTCTGTGAACTTTGAACTCAATTCCCTCACAACGAATCACAGCATCTGAGAGAGCGTCGTTGTTAAAATAGCTGGGTTGGCCTCAGTTTTGCTCACAACAAATGGGGACGTGGCAATATGCCTACCTCTTCAGCAATGCATTGAAGCCCCTGGTGTAGGAGGAAATTGGCACCTCTGGCTCATCTGGAAGAACCGCCTTTTCGATTGACATTTTGAAAAGTAAATGATGATGTTTTCTGACAGCTAGGTTCAACTTCGACGCTGTTTTAAGTTGAGATGATGGTCGGCCTCCCGCAGCTAAATACGACATAGATGACATCATTAATACGGAGGAAATTCTGGTATTTTGTGCAAATGGGCTTGGGGTACAATGAGTATGATTATTATTAATTCGATTGTGCCATCGTGAAGGGTCAGTGACCTTTTTCTGAGTTAATGACCCAAATCAAATAGCATGTCTACACGACGGATCGTGAAGTGTTGGGTACCCAGTCGTGGGAGAATTTATGGCGACAAAACACATGTTGGCTTCTTGATTCGATACCGGAATTCAGAGAAACGTCGCTGGATTGGCTGTGCCATGTAATTGCGGTTCGTGAGGACTGCAGCGGTGTAGGTTAATCAAGTAATGCATGCTTATGTTGACCCAGTCAACTCAACATGAGACGCCAACTCGATTTGGTGACCATCCCAAAACTGCCGCGTGATTGCAACCCGGTTCAGCTGGTGTCATGTTTCCCCGCTTTTCTTGCCTACTATCAGCGAGAACTTAATTTCCCATAAGCTTCACTTCCCCGTAACGTTACCCAACAACCACGAATATGATAACTTTGCCATCTCAGCCTGCACCCATCGTCCCCACGACGACGGAAACCGCAAAATATCAGCATCAGCCGCTCCCTGAACGCTTCATCAGGGTTCTTCGCCTTCATCCAGCTCCGAGATTTGAGTCCCAGTTACGATGCAGCCTGGCCCCAGTATCTCTTGATGACAAACCCAAGTACTGGGCGTTATCATATACCTGGGGTACAGATGGCCCTTCCTTACCCATTTTCTGCGTCGATGGACCTTCATTAGCGCTCTTGCGTATTACCCCAAACTGCGCTTCTGCCTTGAAGCATCTTCGCGACGACACAGAGGAGCGAACCTTGTGGGTTGATGGCATATGCATTGACCAAACCTCTTTGGAAGAGAGGAGTATCCAGGTTGGGTTGATGGGTGAGGTTTATCGAAATACTGAGCGAGTTGTTGTTTGGTTGGGCGAAAGCGATTCAACAACAGAGAAGGCTTTCAACCTGCTTAAACAGATTGGAGACTTTCGCCCTACGCAAGCAGATGGGCTCGGCTCTCGAGACGCTGTTGATCCTGTTACAAGGACAAATGCTCTCCAAGAGGTTCACGCCAATGCCCGTGAGCTGACAAAAGGTGAGTGCGCCTTAATAGGATAACGAGATGCTTACAAGGCGCAAGGTATAACGGCAGATAAGGATGACTTTCTAAACCTGCTATTCGAACGACCTTGGTTCCACCGCATGTGGACAGTGCAGGAAGTTACATTACCTCCTGCACCAAAAGTCGATATCTTCTGTGGGCACTTCACGATAAGTTGGTTGACAGTCTGGAAAGCAACGGATATTCTGGCTGCAAGCGGTTACAAAGATACCACTATGGGTCCAGCCATGAGGCTGCTTCGATACATCTCTCAGGCAATGACGGTGCATCTCGTGCCAGGAGTGAGAGAATTCATGAAGAATATTGATGATAGGAAACTGGATATGGAGTTGTCATTGTTGATGATTCTTTGCCGACCAAAGTTAGCAACAGACCCAAAGGATAAAGCTTACGCTTTGTATGGGTTGCTTCAAGTTCTGGGTGTCCAACTGCCCGTGCCGGACTACAAAAAACCACTAGTCGACATCTATACCGAGATCACTACAGCCGCTATCAGACATGACAATGACTTGTGGATGCTCTGCTTTGCTGCATCTGATAACAAGAATCCTGATCTTCCTTCTTGGGTACCTGACTGGTCTGATGAGGGATGGGGTCAAGGAGATCCAAGGCAACCTCCCGACAGGAAGAAATTCGCAACTACGGGAGATTACGAAGGAGAATCCAAAGCAGAATGGGCATTCACTTCGAATCCTAGAGAAATTGTTTTACGCGGAAGGATTTTTGACACTGTCGCCATGATACACAACTCTTTCTCTTCCGTTCACAATGCGATCACCATTCCCGAACTTTTCTTGAATCGAGATGCCGAAGGAAGATGTCTTGTTTCCGAGAATTTGAAGACATTTTACAAGACATATGAGACTTTGAAGAAATGGGTAGACACGGAAATCCTAGATCAGCCCTTAAATCCAACAGGGGGCCTTGTCTGGGGTCAGCTAAAGGCCCTTCTGTTCAGTGACGCCGATCCAGACGACCTGCACGGACCAGAAGCAGATGAAATGCGCAAGTGGATAGCTATAATGCGAGCAAGTGAGGAGGAGCTCACTATCAAGTCAATACCGCTGGCGATGAAGTGGCATGCAACCTCACCTCCCCGCGTGGGCTTGCGCGACCTCCTTAGCGGCATGTTCAGGCCGTCACGGTCGCAAATATATGAAGAGACGGTCAAGAAAGCTGCAAGGGACGTTCCTATCGAGCTTCGTACATACTTGGCAATGGTATCAGAAGGGGCATATGGGTATCATTGTCGGGCTGCTGCAGCCACGGAAAAGAAGGCCTTCTTTCAAACAGAGATTGGTTACCCTGGGACAGCACCAGATAACTTTCCTGGCAGTATAAGAGTAGGAGGCAAGATGGCATTAGTGTCAGGATTCTCGGTTCCGCTTATTTTGAGACAAGAAGGAGGTAGCTATCGCCTGGTCTCGCACTCCTATTTGCTTGGCATGTTGGATAATCGACGAGCTTGGCCAGGTCTAATTGACAAGCTTGAGTCGCTGAGTTTGATCTAATTATGCAATTTAAAGTAATTCAGTTAAATGTTTATCTGGCATCTTCTCAAATCCTGATACTTATCGCTTGTACATCTTGAGCTCAAAGTATCTAAGCACAGGGAACACAACAATGGCGAATCCACAACCCAACCACATTCCCAGATCCGCATGAGACGCAGCTTCAGAGATTGGGCCAATGTACCAGACCTGAGACATACCAAGGATAGCACCAACCCAGCCGAAGATGAAGCTCGCAAAAGCTGCCAGACCAATTGGGAGATAGGTTTTGTCCTCCCACGCAGCCCAGTCAAAACCTTGACGACCCCGAAATAGCCAATGTTCTTCCATGACGATGCAAATCATGAGCATTACCCAGTATCCCATCAGGCTGACGAAATTTTGGAAGACAACCAGAAGACTTTCTCGACCGGCCATGGCAAGTACCAGAGTGATCGCGGATAGGACAGTAGACCAAGCCCATCGAGGTACAGCCTTGCCATAGCGACCAAGAACTTGGCATCCAAGTGAAGCAGAGTACAGCGACGGAGTGCTGTTGGCGATAACACCGAGGGCGATGACAACAGAGCAGAAGCGCCCAAAGCCGTGAAGGGGATCATAAGCTTTGACGATGAGAGCACCAGTGCTAATAGCATTGGCCTCCGACCAAGCCTTGTTATCAACAAGACCAGTAGCGAGACCAATGGCGATGAGGTATACAAGAGTGAAAGAGACTGTCAGTCCAGCAACAGTGAGGAGGAAGACCTTTACACGAGAGGTGCGCTCTGGGTAGTAGACGTAGAAATCAGAAGCAGCAGCAGCCCACGAGTTGGGAACATAGAAGCAGAGAGAAAAGAAAGACAGTCTGTTGGCGGCGAGGACAGCACCAGAGACGGTGGGCTTGACAGAGGCGTTGAAGGAGGGACCAGCAACACCAATGAGAACAGCGAGGACGACGACCTGCGCAATCCACGCGTAGCTAAAATTATGTTAACACATGATTCAATAAAGGACTGAAGTGATACATACCGTTCATATGTGTGAAAGATGCTCATGCCAAAGACTGCAACGATCCACGACACGATAGCTACAACGATGACTCCAACTAAAATGGTCATATTACCGCCGCTCACAGCAGACAAGACTTGTCCACCGATGATGCAGTCAATCGTAGCGTATCCGACCATGAGAACGATGTTGAGAAACGTCGGAAGCTTGCTTGGCCAGTAGCCCATGAAGAAGCGCAAGACAACCTGGTGTAACAGATGTCAGTCAATTAACTCAACATCAGGGACAGGTGAGCTTACCATTGTGCGATTACCACTTTGAGGCCCCCATGTCGCCATGTAAGCAGTCGAGCAAGCACCAAGAATCGTACCAAAGACAGCAAGAAGGGCACTATCCAAGAACCCCAAGCCAAAGACCATAGGTCCAAACAGACCCGTCGCCAGGTTGTTCAACGACAAGTTCGCACTGAACCATAGCACCGCAACCTGAAGATCAGCTGCATGCGACGGCGGTTGACGTTCCTCGGGGAGGACTCGCTCAATGCCTCTTGCTTCAAGACCAGCAAGGCCTTCAATGCGGTTGTTCAGCTTCTGGAACGACGACAGCGAGAGACTCGGAGGACTCGACGTGTTGAAGCCGTCATCGGTGGGAGACGAGCTCACAGTCGCTGACTTTTCATTTGTGGCTTCTGCCGTATGTGTTGGGAGAGACATTATGAAGTCAATGGCGAGCGGATGGAAATTAAACAGGAGAGAGGAAAAAACAAAAGTATGCACGACACACAGCCCGTTTCCTAAAGAGCTGCCCAAGAAGGTGGAAGAAGGAAGCAACAGAGTTTTGTTCTGCAGAAGACCCTTGGAAAGGATTCGGCTGCAGTGAACTGCTCTGGTAAAGCGGCACGGAATGTTGCCGACTTCTCATTCATGGTTAAATGTTGCTGTAGAGTGTAATGGCTCCTGATGCTGTGCCGTGTTGGTTGTGGCTTGAAAGCTGATACCGGGGTTTAGAGTCTAGGTCCCCTAATGCATGCATGTTTTAGTGATGAAACCACCACAATTGCCTCAACTGCGCTAGAGGCTGAAGAGGTTTAGGTGTGACCAGGATCGGTTGGAGCGGAACCGAGAATTCTAGGCCGCGGAGCGGGAGCCAAGGGAGATCCAGAATCTCCATTACGGGCACTAGATAAATGCCGAGTCATTCAAGCTTACTTGACGGTACTGTATTAACTTGGAGCCAGCTCATTTGAGTATTGTATTGCTTGTTATAGTGTTCTATAGCTAATCTAACTACACGACTTAGTATAGTAATCGCTTGTTTAATGAAACGGCCGCTTCTAGGTCTGCTTTGAACTAACTTCCACCTTGGTAACCACTGTAATCTGCCCACTACGACCCCGCTCATGATTAGTCCCGCTGCTACCCTTGGCCTCCGCATGGTACGCCTGCTGCAGCAGATCCGGTCGCTGGTCCACCAACTCAATCTGGCTTCCTTGATCGGGCGACACGTCAGTGCGCACACCATCCTCATCTTCCAACTTAGCCCAGATTGATGGCTTGCTAGATAGCGGATGGCGGCCTTGAGTTCTCCGACGAGCTGAGTTTTCGGCGTATGATGAACCGCGGTAATCGGGAGTTGGATATGATGGGTTTGAGGTGTCGCCTTTGGAACCAAGTGCGAGACGGATTACGGGCCAGCAGAGTGGGAGATTGCCGACCCAGAGTGCAACTCCGCCTTCGGCGACGTACCAGTAGAGGAACACGTAGGAATTGGGGTTGCTGAAGTTGTAGTATCGATTGAGGACGGCGGCAAGAATCTGCAAATGAGGTATCAGTATAAGTTAAGAAGAGACAGAGTAAATACTCACGTTGAAGAGACCCAAAGCAAAAACACAGCAGAGTCCAATCTTTCGCTTCTTGGGCAGGCTGATATTGATGACAATGGGGATCGGTAGCAAAATCAGCATAATATCGCTGGCTATGTTACAAGCGGTAGCAAAGATCATGTGGTTATAATACGTCGCGCATTGCACTGCAAATGTTAGCAACATCACCAAACCCTCAATCGAAAACGTACTCTTTTTCGGGTTGACAGGAACAGCCCAGTATTCAGGAGTAGGAGAACACCAGAAGAAGCAGAACATAAATACCACGACAACATATGTCATGGCGCAAAATGCTGTAACAAATCGCACAGCCCACCGCTGCTTCATCGAGGTTCCCTGCGTGAGCCGAGAGTAGAGGAAGAGCAGACACGCTTTCACGGTCCATGTTGTCGTGAGGGCAAAGATCTCGAGGACGAAGGTCATTTTACTGCCGATAATCGCCTTTCTTCGTCCTTCGGGGGTGAGCTTAAGAGCGACGTCCTCGGGCATGTAGTTGCTGCCATCTTTGGCGACTTCGTTGATCGATACCACGACACCAGTGAAGTTGATCTGCAGTTCCTTAGACGAGTTGATGGTGAGGTTGGATGAAACAAACATACCAGGGCAAAGACCATGAGATAATCTTCGACAGCAAGAAGACCCCATTTTCTAAGTTTCATGCGCCTCGACACACTGAAAACACACACTGGTTAGCTTTCATGCATTGATGGACGATGAGATATAGTGCTTACAGTCGACATGCAACAACAAAGACACCCAACACCCAGAGCACCCAAGACTCGACCAACAAAGAATGCAGGAATTCCATGATCAGAAAATGAATGACATTGTCACAAGACAAAAACAGCTTCTTAGAAGCATCTAAAAGGCATCAAATGGAACCGTCACCCCCCCTGCACGAAGCACCTCCTGTCAAACGATAAACTTTTGGATATCATGCGACACAAGGAGCCACATCCCCGAATACCAAATTTCAGGAACTCATGTTGCAATCTTTCAGCTGTGCCTGGCCTCCAGGGGTCTCCAAGCAAGCCAGCGGCGGATGAGGCGCGGACTGTTAGGCGGTGCATGGTTAGTGGCTTCCCCTGCATCCATTTGCTGGGATGGCCATGTTGAGGGAGTTTTTGGACAAAGGCTAGTCGTACCGGACTACCAGTCGTGATTAGAGGGAGTTTTGGCGCTTAGATCGGCATGTCAAAAAGCAATGTGGGACTTTGCACAGACTTGATCAGAGTGATTGACAGTAGCTAATGGGTGTCTGATTCTGACAACGACGATCTTTATGTTACAAGGTGCTTGCTTGTTTAAAATACCACTGCAGAGCATTGGCACCCAACCAAATGAAAGCCTCTTGAAGAATGAATTCTTGTTGGCTATTCAGTTGCCCTCCCCCTCTGCGGCTGACACACATATCGGGTAAGCAAGCTACTGGGAGAAGGAAGCTGCTAGAGCGGCAGATGAAGAGCTACTAACGACGTGGCTTGCTCCTGGAGACGGTGCAATAATACCGCGAAATATCCAACGCAAAGCGATGCTTCATCAGGTAAGAATGCCAGCAAAACTTGAAGAATAGCGGAACATTCCGTATCTGCTAGTCAAGCCATGAGAAGCACCACGGTTAGAGTGCAAACTCTGTGCCAAACAGATCCAATTGGAGTCTTCCGGCCCGCCTCCAACCCCTGTACGGACCGTGGGGGAGATCCCGGCTGGGCAAAAGCTTAGCCAGGTTACGGGGCTCATCTCATACGACGGTGTTGAGCTAAGATAATCTACCCCGTCCACTACCAGTCTAACTGCGATCTAGAAGGCTGATACGAAATGATTTCGCGGGAGTTGGACCTTTATAGATCATCGGCAAGGGAAGAGACTCTGGGATGCTTGCTTCATGTCTCCGCTTGCGTGCATATTCCTGGCTATGGCTTCGCACCTGAGGTGATTTTATATTCCTCCAATTCAACAGCAGCCTAAGATTGCCTGCTCCATGTAATACTGCAATTGATTACGGTGTTGGCACCAGACCCTGGGCGATCTTATCTGCAAATGGCCAATCACCTTCCAATTTCAGCAACAACCAACAGCCAACAGAATATTCCATCAGGACACTCGTAACTGCAGAAAACGCCTCATTAAATCCTTGAAACGTCTGGGATCTTCGGGTCCTTCGAAATGCTCGTGTACGACCTCGTTTGAGGAGTTATCGTTTTGCCTCGTACCATTCATCCAGCACTTGTAATATCCCCAAATACATACTGGGCTCGTCTCATTGGTCCGTTTAACAGCGGGGTGTTTTGCCACCGCCTTACCCTTTTTCCCGGAATCATTGCCAGAGCCAGAGCCAGAGCCAGAGCCAGAGCCTAATCTTTGCACTCACTCACAGGAGGCGTTATAAGTCTCCTAGCACCACGACCTCAGCCATACCATACCCAAAGGCAATACGAAGCTAATCAACATGGTACTCCGCTCCTCACTTCGCACTGTTGACGAGTTCACCCATCTCGCCTTTGACTTTCTGGTCATTGGAGGCGGCACAGCTGGATTGGCGGTCGCAGCTCGTCTGGCCCAAGCCGACGCCACATTCACCGTTGGCGTGATCGAAGCAGGCGGTCTTGTCCAAGATGACCCTGATATCAACATCCCAGGCCACTATGGCCGCAGTCTTGGAGGCTCCTACGACTGGCATCTAGAGACAGTGCCTCAGAAGGGTCTCGGCGGAAGGATGCTTCCGTGGCCGAGGGGAAAGGTTCTGGGCGGAACAAGCGCCCTGAATTACATGGCCTGGAATCGCGCTAGCAAGGATGACTACGATGCTTGGGAGGCTTTGGGGAACCCGGGTTGGGGCTGGGACGGGCTACTGTAAGTCTTCTATCATTCATTGGGCGGTAAAGCAACACTGATCGATCATTTCCAGGCCCTTCTTCAAGCGATCTGAGACATTTCACCCGCCTAGTACCAAAGTACAGCGCCAGCAGGAGGTTTCTCATGACGCGGACACTTTTGGCGACTCGGGGCCCATCCACATCTCATACCCTATCGCATACTCACCCAGCCACGGCCTCTGGCATAAGACGCTTAATGCTCTCGGTGTGCCTACTAACGCATCCCACGTCGGGGGCTCAAACGTTGGTGTGTGGACATGCGTCAACGCCGTTGAACCCGGTTCCGCGCGGCGATCCTATTCGATAGACTATGCCGATGGATCGCGGAACCTGCACATCCTTACCGACGCCACGGTAAACGAGATTCTCATTAGTGAACAGCGTGTTGCGACGGGGGTGTGTTTCTCGTATCATGGTGTTGAGTATAACGTCTCGGCCTCGAGGGAGATTATCCTTTCGGCTGGGAGCGTAAAGTCACCGCAGATATTGGAACTTTCTGGGGTTGGAAATCCGCAGGTTTTGGAGAGAGCTGGTGTGCATGTCAAGGTGGATAGTCCTCATGTGGGGGAGAATCTGCAAGAGCATATTAGTAAGTGAGCGTGTTTGTGTTGGGGTGATTGTGATACTAATGACATGCAGTGCTCGCGACGATCTTTGAGGTCGATCCATCTCTGGCTAGTCGTGATGATCTGTTCAAAGATGAACAACTTGCTGCTGCTGCTCAGGAACAGTACACGCACACTGCGGATGGACCTCTGACCGTGTTGCCAGTGTCTCTCTGCTATGTTCCATTCGCGCACTTTATTCCAAAGAACACTCTTGCAACTCTATACGAGGATGCAGATCACGTGTCTGTGTTTGACTCGGACAAGCAAGATACTCTGAGAGAGCGACTTGATGGAAAGTCCAAACTTGGTCAGATCGAGTATATCTTTGATCTGGGTAACTGGAACCCAAACTTCAAAGGGGAAGAGGGAAAGAAGTATGGAACTATGCTGCAGATTCTCCAATATCCTTTCAGCGTTGGGTCTATTCACATACGTCCTACCGATGAACACGCCACAGCAGAGCAATCACCTGATATCGATCCTAAATACTACGAAGGGCCACATGGAAAGCTCGACATGGAAGCGATGAAACAGTGCATACAATTCGTCGACAAGATCGTGCACACCGAGCCTCTCTCCAACATTATTCGAACATCAGCGTCCCCTACCTCCGCAGTCATCAACAACGATGAGCGTCTTGGTGAGTGGATTAAAGATAACACCATCACTGATTGGCATCCTGTTGGAACATGCGCTATGGGCGGTCGTTCGGGCATTGAGGGTGGAGTTGTTGACGAGAGACTGCGTGTTTATGGCGTTCATGGTTTGAGAGTTGTTGATGCGAGTATCATGCCTTTGCAGATTAGTGCGCATATACAGGCGACGGTATATGCTATTGCCGAGAAGGCGGCGCATATGATTCTTGAGGACGCCACGACTGTAGAACAGCATAACATGGTGTTCTCGACGAGACAGGCTAGATTGTAGAGCATGTCGGTGTTGTTTTAGACAAGCGCATTCAGAATTTTGTGTATAATCTAGATTCATTTCTCTGCAAGTAACTAAAATCATTCATCTCGAAGCCATGCTCTGACAATCGCACCGATGGCTTCAGGCTGATGATGAGGAGACATATGCCCAGCTTCATCAACAGCAAAGAAACTCAGCTGTTCATTTCCTTTCCAGAAACCCCCCTTCTTGACGTTCCATCCATCACTGTCTGATGTCATCTCTCCATCTACATAGTGCCATGGGTTGTATCCAAGGCTTCGGTAATTATCCTGTCCTTTCCACGGCTGCTCATCCAGCATACGCATTTGTCCTGGGGTATTGCTGTAAAATGTCAGAAGAGTATCTTGATATTATCAGTAGATAGACTCACATGATAATATCGTTGTTGCCGTTGATAAACAGAACTCGAATGTCTGTCTCGTCGAGAATCCAAGTCAACTCTCGAGTAACAGGCAGGTGAATATTTTGAGCCTTTTCCCAACGTTCATTGGTATCCATGTCAATGAGTTCGAATGGAAAGTGGCTGAATCCGAGCTTTTCTTGAACCCAACGACGGTTGAGAAATTTCCACGTTGGCCCGTGGTCAAGGTTGGAACATAACGGAGGTATCTCGCATGGATGTCGGTCTAACTAAGGTTAGTAAGTCATACGTCTCATCCTTGAGAACGGATGAAAGGGTTGACTTGCCGTCATAAGGATCCCATCCACCAGGTACAACGCCATCCAGAAAGTACTCTCCGATCGTTGCCTCACAAACTTCATTCGCCGCCCGACAAGTCGGAATATCATATGAGTCGCGACAACGAGCCGCCATCTTCTCGCACTCAGGTATCGCAGCAGCCATATCCGAACACTCCGTGCCATTCATCAACGGCGCTTTTCGGCCATCAGCAGCCCAATCCGTACAGAAGAAGTCATAGTACCCGACCATCTGTCGCGTTGCATCGATATACCCATCGACAATAATGGCAGATGAGATATTGATCCGAGGTTCGATGCCTTGCTTCGCGTTCTTGCGCTCTTGAGAGGCCATGTACTGCGTGTACCCTGTGACATAGTGACCGCCCATGGACTCACCAGTGATGTGCCATGGTCGGCCTGCAAGATCTGGAAAGACGTCGTGTGAAAACATTGAGAGGAAGGTATACACATCTCGGGCACCTTGTTCAAGACTAACGGCAATATCGTCGCGATCCGTAATTTTGGAGAAGCCGACGCCGACGGGTTGACTATCGCAGATCAGTGGATGAGCGAGCGATGGTGTTGCCGGACTTACTCGATGTAAATGACATTGGCGCGGTCAGTCCAGGAGTAATCAAGGTGTTTGGTTGAGTTTCCATCGGGGTTGATGACACACGGGCCGCTACCCATGAAGAGGCCCATCTCTCCAGCTGCACCAGGTCCGCTATTTGGGGCGTTAGCTTGGCCTGGCTTGATGCATCGATCGATGTTGACTCACCCGCTCATCCATAACAACAGAGGGTCTGTCTTTGGGTTGTTGCGACTCTCGAAGTACCCTATTCCTGTCAGACAAAAGAACGTTCAATGTTGGCAGGCGAGTATGTACAAAAGAACATGGACTTGTCGGCGGTGACATTCACGGTGCCTGTCCATTGGCGAGAGCCTGCATCACAAAGATCAGGAGACTGCTGGCGGACGGTGAAAGAGGTCTCGGTGGTCGAATCCTCTATTAGCGGCTTTTGATCTTGAGCCGAAACATGGCTAATTATGGCAGTCAGAAGCGACAGCGCGACTAGACCAAGCCGCATTGCGAGTGTATTTTTGGAGTTGATTGATGTTTCTTGAAGAATTAAGTGCTATCGCTAGCCAATCAATTCGGATGATGCTGATAAGATCCTTATCGGCTTGCTTAGCAGTCCCCGCTCATGCTCAAAGCTACCCTGGATGTTTATCTAGGTGCGCTTCTTGTAACGCAATGTCGGCAAATAATCCCATGAAATATGCTAAGGAAGAAAGGTAGATATATTGTTTTAATATATAGTTCGAACCTCTCCGCCTAGGAGTGAGATGAGGGCCTGTAGAAAATGTATTCTCTATCGAGGTACACATTTCAATTTCGTCCCGATTGTATTTAAGTTTTGTTGAACGAAACTCCTTTGAATTAGTTTTATGCCCTTGTTTTACCGGAAAATTTAGCCAAGTCAAATGGCATATCAATAGGACGCTCCTTATAATAAAGAGCATTCAAACACAAGTATGCATGGCTAAAACTCTAATAAGGAGTAGGATTGCCCTAATTATAAATTGGCCTTTTCCTGTAGCAGTAGTTAAAAAGCTTTTCGCAGTATTAATAGCCGTGAATAAACATATTATACAGCCTATAGATACTGATTATATATTCTCTCCATATCTTCCCTTCCTTAATTTTCTTGATGTTGAATTCTTATTTTGATCGCGTCGCTCCACATGGCAATATCTAGTTTAATTAAAAAGATCAGATACGAGTTGCATCAGGTGCTGAATCTGCTTTATAATAAAGTCGCTTTGTAATTTCCTCAATAGAAAGTCGACTTCTGATGTTTGATCGCCGAGGAACTCGCGATACTTACCAAGAGAAGGCGTTGCCTTGACAAACTCTTTTCCAAAATCTTCAACATGACAGTGGAACCTGTGGACGAACTCTCTAAGAGAATGGCTCTCTCCTTCTTAGCCGTCACGCTATGAGAACAGGTATTCCTTATCTTCTTGCGATCAGGCTGCGGCAAGCGCTGCGATGATGATCTTGGTATCTAGTTGGGTTACAGGATTGAAGTTGATACTTTTGAAAGTCTGGTATATTATCCCTAAGAAACTGTGTAATTAATAATTCTATGTACTAGACTTGGTAGTAATAATACATCTCAGGCTAAATATGCAAAGAAAGTAAATATTTTACAGAATTCTAAACTTTTAAAATAATAAAGATATTACTAATTTATTATTATATTTTTATTTAATTATTTTATTTTATT
>JAWDHB010000230.1:0-13698 GCA_033439405.1 Fusarium sp. NFCCI 5145
AATTTAATTATTAATTATACTTATAATTAATTTTATTTCTTATTATATAATTTTTAAAAAATATAAATAAGATTTAAAAATTAAGTAATTTTTTTAAAAATTATAATATTTTAAATACTTATAAAATAATATAAAAAAAATATTTATTAAAAAAAAAAGTAAAAATTATTATAATTTAACCTTTAAATTATTTTATATAACTAGCCTACTTTATATAGCTTTTTTACATAATATTTTAGAAGGTATTAAATTAATAGGGCTAATTTTGGTATGTGTCGGGACTTTTGCACACCCACTGTACATAAACGGTGAGAAAAGTGGCCTGAGCTACGGAGTTCACTATGTGGTAATAGCTTAAAGCTAAATTTAAGGCGACCGTTGAACGGTACGGTCCGAAAGGGCGTCAAATAATAAAACGCCTGTGACAATTCCCGTAGTCTTGAAACTGTGGTAAAAGACTAATTAAATATTTTCCGATAAAGAAGCTTTTGATATATATCTTGGCATTACTGATCCAAAGGGATTAGTTACTGTGAAGTGAATAAATCAATTTTTTCAGCATTTGCGGACGCTTATGTATGCAATTTACGGGTCCGCAAGATCCTACGCTCTACCGACGCTACGGGTCCGCAGAAGCAAGTGATTCCCGAGGTTTTGCGGATCCGGTCGATAATCGTACATAACGGCTGATCTGATGCCGGTTTGTAAGGCGTGCCACGCGTGATAAAACTGTGGGAGGTCTGAACACAGCAGAATATGTTACATCGTTTAGGGGCTGCAAATAAAAACACAGAATTGGAATTTAGAGAAGAGGTCAAAGAGCTTTTCTATCTCAGTCTAACATGAGGCTTGTCATTCGATTTAGAGTTTAACTAAATAACCGAATGTCTAGGCCTGGTCTCATGTTCTGTTATAGTGGGCACGAGTCAGTAATCGGCTGTTCGTCTTCGTTACGAGCATCCTCCTGGATTGTTTGTTAAAGGTAAAACATGTCCTGCATAAACTTCTTGTTTCCGGGTGTCCGTTTTCTCCACCAGCTTCCTCATCAATTGAGTTCTTGGAGCCAACTTTAATTTTCTCACTTACACAACAGCAATGGCAGCCCAGCCAACTATTCCGCCCGAACATCTACATCACGATGAAGGCCCTGCGCTGATTATTGTAAGTGCTGTGGCCATTCCATTTTCGCTTGCTACTGTTGCTGTGAGGGTATGGGCACGGCATCGGAAGCAAATGCGAATTGGGATTGATGACTGGTTTATCTTAGGATCACTGGTAGGTCTCAGTTTGTTCCCGCGTTGTTCAATGCGTATTCTTAACTGGATCATTAGCCGCTGCTATGGGGTACCGCTGCACTTGCAATTGCATGTATGTTTTCTTTTTGCGATCGAATAATACAGAATGACGAATAACATATTGATCAGCTGTTCGTTTCGGTGGAGTTGGAAAGCCATTGGATGTGAATATGATGCAGGATCCAACTCGCCTCGGGAAAGCTCAACTGGTTAGCAAAGACCCCTTTCCTGCAAAACATACTGTCTGACAACCTTGACCATAATGCAGTGTCTCTTCTTGACCGAATTCGTTTATGGATCCGTTCTTTGCACAATTAAAGGCGGTATCCTCCTTATGTACTACCGAATCTTCCCCACTCGATCGATGAAATTTGGTGGTTATGTCCTCGGTGGAATCACATTCATATGGTGGATTGCCATTGTCTTTACATCGATATTCCAATGCTCGCCTATAGATAAAGCATGGAAGCCATTTATGGAAGAGGGACAATGTCTTGATAAGAACAAATTCTTCATAGGGAACTCGATTCCCAATATTATCGTGGATGCAATGATTATTGGACTGCCTGTATTCGAGGTATCCAAAGTCCAGGTCCCACGTTCACAGAAAATTGCTATTGCTGGAATCTTCCTTCTTGGTGGGCTGTATGTTGTGGAAGACTTAGTTGAAAAGTTCTTGCTAACTAGTTACAGCATCGTTATCATCAGCTGCATCCGCCTCAAATATATCGTTAGCCTTCTCCAAGCAGGTAAGGCTGCAGACTTTACAAGTAAGTTGTCAATAATCTATCCGCTTAAGCAAGGCCAGGCTGACTCAATGACATAGAGCTGATCTCGACGCCCTGGATCTGGACAGTTATTGAACCAACTGTTGGGTTACTTTGTGCCTGCTTGCCCACTATGCAGCCGCTTCTATACCTACTTTTCGGCCGATTCATTACCAAAGCCACTCAGGATCGCAGCAAAGAGGGCATTGTCACAATCGGTGGAAGCGGTGCTAAGCAGGTAGTACCGGCCAAGGACGGTCCGTTTCGAAGACTCCACGACAACGACTCCGCCGAGGAACCAGTTTTGTGGCCAGAGACATACTACAATCAACAGAACACTGTGGTGGAGACCTCAAAAGGTGGTACTGTCGAAGCTATCCCGTTGGGCACGATTGCAGTCCACAAAGACATGAGATGGGAAGAGTCGTGATGATAAATACTGCGAGTGAAAATTGTGTTCTACGGAGACAATATTTCTGGAAAAGCTGGAATAAGAATGGAAAGGGTTAAAATTTGAAACAGAATGCAAGACACAACTGGAAGGCTCTCGACCACAGCAGATATTAAAAACAGGATTAAGAAAATTAGCAATAGTAAATTCTGAGCACAGTCAGTCTTACAGTTCTCCAAGATCTTCAATATTCCTAAGAGTATCTCTTCCTCAAGGAACACGCGCGATCTTGCTAGTTACATTATCTCAGTTGCTATCTATTAAATACAAGTCAAGACATCACATCATACTATTTAGTATATAGTCGTGTGCTTTGGTGTCCTTTACCACTGACAGATAAGAATGAAAATACCTCGGCTATCCTTAACAAATCAAAACAGGATCCACTCAGCTGATCTTTATCCTTTCGCGATAACAATGACTCGCTTTCAGGTGGATGTACGGGTGGGCCGCAGGCCAGGGGTTCAATACGAGGCGATATGTTCGGCCGAGGCCATTGTTAGAACTGCATGTCTCAGAATCGAAAGACAACACCAGCTCCTCCTAGGATCAGACAACCAAGTCTGGTGATGTATGCAAGTCTACTAGTAAGCTGCGGACTCATCTATGAATGCTATGGACCTTCGTCGATGCGACTCGCGATCTGCTATGCGGATATGCAAGGAAAATTTTTATTTGGAGGTCAGAGCGCTGATATGACTTGGTGTCTCAGGGAATCCATGCAAGCGAGAGTGGTAGGAAAGGATACCAGACTTGAATACTTCCTTGGCGGTTGAGAAGCAAGCCCGGATCACTCTTAGTATTAAAGATAGGTATAAGTTATTTCTTGTGAAAATTGCAAGCTACTACTTGTTTTTAAACCGTGAAAAATAGCTTCTTAGATCTTCTTGCTTTTCGTTTTTCTGCCTTTGTATTTTTGAGGAAGCCAAGGCCTTGCGTTTTTATAAAGTTCGCTGTGACTCCTTTCTCCTCCATCCTTCCCGGGCTCGGTAGGCATGTAGCCCATGGCAGAGTCATTAATACTACAGTCCCAGCCTTCTTATTCTCAAAGCCCTTAACATTTGGGATTATGGGCTCTTGGATGATACTGAAAACACGATGGATCTTTAAATTGAGATCCGCCATTCCATGCAGGATCACATTGTTATGTTTTTGAAAGATTCGACAAAGGCCGCAGAAGCTGGAATGAAAGAATAAGCTTACTAGTGACACTACTGATGGTGGTTTCTTCTTCGAGTTTTCTTCTTTGGCTGGGTGGTGAAAGTAATGGTATTGACGTTAATGGCGTATATTTGTGAGTTAGTAATTACGAGACATTGCCTTGTGTCGCACAACCTCAGATTCTCAACCTCACCAGCAACTTAACAAACGCGCAACCAATGAGAGTGGAGGACTATTAAGAGTATTATATACGTAATCCCCAAGTTCTAGAACATTATGTCTCCCAGTTGCCTACTCACGAGGAATCCTAAACACGGGGTACTCCATACCCGCCTCAACAGGAATGATATTGAACTTGACATAGCTGTCAATATTCTCAGGCTCCAGTGCAATAAAAGCCAAAGCAGCATTCTGTTGTCTCGTGCTCACGTAGTAGCTCCCCACCGGTAGGACAACCTCTCTGCTAGTCGAGTTCGTAGTCACTGTGTTGAGGTAAGTGCCTTCGTATAGTTCAGGCTCGACGACTGATGTCTCAATAGTCAATATCTCCAGAGTCCTTCGGAACTCGTGATTCATTTTCTCGACTTTCAGCCCAAGAATCTCAAGTCTCTCAGCCACATCAGACCACGTTCGTGGAATGACGTAAGCCTCTGGTCGAGACCTGGTGAGATTTGGGACTGATGGAGTAGTGCGTTGGAAGTCAATTGGGACTTGGACAAGGCTTCCATTACGAGTGTCAATCATGGTGAAAGTTCTGTTCTCCGGAACGTAAGAGTCTGTAATTACGATTTCTTCATCGCTATTGATAAAGTCATCACGAGCTTCCTCAACAACAGACTTGACCTTCTTAGCGTTATCTCTGGCCAACTCAAGAATCGTCTGGATTTTGACAAGAGCCGTGGCCACACGGCGTTGGAAGTGTTGGTTTCCAATGCGAATGCCTCTCATTTCCAGGAGGAATGAGATAGTCTGTGTAAGACCCACGGCGTTGCGACCCGTGCGTGCCTCAGTAACAGCTTCAGTGAAGCGGATTCGCGAACCTTCTGTAAGGTTTGAGCGACCAGTTACATATGGCTCCCAGCGAATACCATGGTACTCTAGCCTCTTCCCAACTTCTGGGATGAAGAAGTCAAGTAACTGTTCACGAATCTTTGGATGAATATTGGGGTTAATGCCACCTGACAGAAGAGCATCGGCGCCGTGCTGGTAGTGGCCGCCGTAGATGGTAGGTACAGTGAACTCATCTGCATCCAAGTCAGTCATAATTCTGAGTTTGGGTATTGTGAGATAAGCCTACGCATATCGAGAGCCACATGGGGATTCCACTCGCTCACAAGACGCTTAATCCCCCTCGATTGGCCGCGCATGAGTTTAATATGCTCTCTGTTAGGATCAAGGTTCGAGGCCAGCTGTCTCTGGAAGTAGGCAACACCGTCAACATTATATCGAGGAAGGATCTTGATGTCCATTTTTTCCAAGATCGACTCAGCCCAGTATGGTTCAGCATCCATCTTGCCTAGAAATGCAAGGACAGACTGGTCGGCAGCAGGTTCGTTGCCATGAATGGCACCTTGGAGATAGATGCGCAGCTTATCGCTACTTGACTTTGAGTTTGGAAGAGAGAGGAAGACATGTGGGATGGCGCGGCCTTCTTCAGATTGGAAAGCGGCTGACTCGTACGTCATCCAGTCATGTTTCTGGGCAAGATTACGGATGAAGCAGTCTGATGACAAAGATTAGCATGAAATCTGAGAGGATAGTTAGTGGTGGCGTTACCCAGTTCAATATCATCAGTTGGCCCTTCTGTACCATTAGTGAATCGAGCAGGTACTTTATCAGGGTTCAAAAAGGCAGGCGAACGAAGGGTAATATTGACGTCGGGAAAGTTGGCAGCGACTAGTTCCGAGTCCTTGGTGGTTGGTGCCCAGTTCTCGCCATATTGGAGACCTCTCTGAATACCGCCTGATTGGGCTATGGCGGCATTCACGAAAGCCCCAAGGGCAAGGATACGTTGCGCCATACTAGATATACCACAGGCTGTCTATTAACCTGGAAGATAGGACCAAATCGAAAACGAACATAACGCCCTGTGAGGATTGCGGGACCTTTAAGTACCTTATATCAAGACAGTGGGCGGGCTCCTTGGCGTTCGCAGTCTATCGGGGCTTATTCTGAACCCGCCGGTTTGCTGCCCAGTGCTGATCGTTGCATTGCATCGAGATATCGTGACATCAAGTAGCATTCTTATTATTAAAGGACTCCGCATACTAGCCATATCGATACCATAATGTCACTGACGAACTGAGGGGTATTCTTGGCGTCGAGGATATCCTCAAGGATAGGGGAGAAGAATTACTAGATTAGGTAGGTCGATAGACAAGCTTAAGATAAAATCTCATATTAGGCCCCGCAACGTTGTGTTTCGCGGGGCACTCGGGATTGTTATCGGGAAAGTGCCTGACGGCTCGCCCTTATTATTTAGTTAATGCTTGTAAGTCTCAGTGTGCCAGATCTCATATCGGATAAATAGTGCGGCTAGTCGACTAAGCACCTTTGCCGATTTCGACAAGATCCTTGTCCTTGACGGCAGCAAGAGGGCTTGGTATAGCAATCCTCGTGAGCTGATTCAAAAAGCGAGAACGCCCAAAGGCATTGTTGACTGCAGGACAAAGAGTCCAAATAACTTGTTGTCCCGAACGACAAGACTCGTAACCTCTTCAGACAGGTATTAAGCCCATTTTGTAAGTCGTAGAGACGATCTGTTACTAAGAACGCTTAAGCTAGCGATCTGACTGTTGCTGACAATTATGCCTGGAGCATCTTTACTAATAATAGTAAAGGGCTTTATAGTATTGCTAATTTATTCCTTATTGTAGTATTTGAGGGCATGGTTATTATTAGAGCTTGTGTAAAAAATATAGACTTTCTTGCTTTTAATTGCAAATTAAATTTATAAGCTAGTAAGACTAGGCATAGCTGCGTCTAAGGCTAACTATAAGTAAGAAATAACGTAATATAATTAATGACATTAGCAGATTTAATAGTAATTAAACTTATAAATTAGTTACTTTTAAATTAGCTATATAAAACTTTTGCCTTTATAAAGGACGCGACGTTAGCACGCGTTATGCTCGGTGACGGCCGGGTGACTTTCAAGCTACAGTTTAGGTGGGACCCACAGGTGGATGGTCGACACGCAGATTGTCCCAGCAGCAACAAGTCTCAAGTTCCAATATCCAGGGACAGCAGCCGGCGTAAGCTAGCTACAGGCTCAAGGTAAGCTTTCACGTCGGATGAGGATAAAGTTCTGCGGGAGTTAAAGGAAGGGGGTGAGTGATGACTTGACTTGGCCGGTTATCTACGAACGATTCGATGATGCTTTCCCTGGGCGGCGGTCTCAAGGGAGCCTCCAAGTGCACTACTCCACGAAGTTGAAGCGACGCGGAGCCTGCTGAAGAGCTAGCCGGCGAGAGTAGCAAGTTTTGTTGCTGCGAACAGAGTCAGTAGATCTGGGCATATGGGCGGCCTTCCTTTCATGAGACAAAATATTATAATTTACATCTGTCGTATTTTCCTTACATGGACTACATCAAGAGACGAGCTCTCAGTGAGCTGTGGCTAACCATGCCCGTAGAGCAAAAGGGAGACATAGCCCGACAGCTGCGGGAGATGGTACGAAAGAACTTCCGGTCTCACCGATCCTGTCGAGCTCATTTATACACAGCGAAAACGCCTCGTCTTGGCCCGTCGGCGTTCTCCACGTGCATCGGAGAGGACCTATCGCGATGGTAGACATTGAGCAGAACTCGATGTACAGCTCCCCCCATCGTCCACAATTACGCACAGCCAGTGTGCCTCCCGCCTCTTTCGCTCCTTCGGCTGCCACTCGTCACCTTACTCCGACTCTCGATGTGTCTCATCAATAGTGAGTTGAGCAGAGGTCAGGCCAAGTGCTCATACATCGATTCGGTGGAACAGTCTCAACAAGGCTGTCACTGAAGGTGGTTTGATCCTCGTTGTCTCCAGAGCTCGCAAGATTTGATTTTGGCTCCCATGGCATGGAAGATGCAAGCTGGGATCTAAGTATTGATAATCACGTGCTAATATTTCAAGTTGGGTTCATTGTTGGCGCATCTGATGTGCCGAAACTGATGGCAGGCTTGTCTTGATGCGGAGTAATGTTGATATATAATGCTCCTGGAGATTCCTCCCAAGCACAAAACCTCAGCAACCCTCCCCCATCCTCGCCGCAATTTTCGAATCTTATGTGAGGAGACATGTCAATTGTCGTGTGCCCCCAACCAGCTCTCTCCTTGAAGAGGGAGTCCCTCCTTTCACCTTCAATAAGAGCTTCTAGGAGCGCAAAGAGCTGCATTAGCTCAATGTAGCACTTCCACGTCTGCCAAGATGAACTACCCCGGCAGCCTCAACCTCAGTGGCGTGCGACAGGTCTTTGCGGATGGTCGCGCGAGAACAGAGTGGAAGTCAAAAGCGCTGCCATCTTTCTCCATGAACCGAGGCCAGGCTATAGCCGATCCGCGCCTGCACCAACTGCAATCGCACGTGGCGGGCTGGCAGGGCGATGAAATCCCGCCGCCGCGTGCGACTTGGAGTAGCCTGGATTCTGTGCATGGTCGCGCGTCGCGGCTAGAGTAGGGACAAAGTGTTGAAGCTCTCGCTAGCTGTTAAATGATGGTAGCTAGTTGTTCTTTGCTCCGAGCCATACCGGCAATTAATGTAAGAGCCCCTTGCCACTATTGGCAACATGTGTCACCAAACCGAAAGAGCTCAAGCAACACGAGCCGCTTTCCCCAATGCCTTCCATTCCTCGATGTTGAACGTGGGCGTGGGTGCCGATGGATCGAATGACAAGCGGCGCTCGGGTATAGGAGGGTTATTAGCAGGTAAAGCCATGTCTGCAACCGAGAAGGAGCGGCGAAGTTGCCGTCGATGGGAATTGTTAGTAGCCTTCACAGAACTCTGACGCCCAAATTCCTTCGCTAACCCAGGAGCATCGTCAATTGCCTTCTGGGGGTCATCCTCTCCTCTGAATCAGGAACTCTTGGATGTGTGCTGGCGATATTCCTCTCTCTGGTAATGACTCCGCGAACCTCTCTGCTAGTCGATGGACATCGGGAACCTGCGCGAACATGTTTTGGAATAGCGCCTCCATTGAATCGCGCGTTGCATTATCGAACAGAATGAGTCGATCAGCGCGGCCAGGTCGTTTCAGTGCCTCGGCAACATTTTCTATATGGTTCTTCGTCATAATAAGGAGGCGACCTTCTTGACCCTGTGGGCCGTCAATCGCGCTGAAAACACTAGAAAGTGATAGCCCTTCCGGATGTTAGAAACGAGATAAGTGAGATGGGTAACATGCCAAGTACCTTGGTTGGTGTCGTTAGAATTCTGTTGTAGCCCAGCTAAGTCTACATCCTCGAGAAAAACAAGACACTGGCTCGGCAAAGCGCCTCTTGACAACAAGAAGGCAAACGCCTCTTCCCCGATATTGGAATCGTTTAGGCTGACCGAATAGATAGGGAGACCGAATTCGTTCGCTAGGGCGGTGGCCGAGCTCGTCTTGCCCGTGCCTGGCGGCCCATATGACAGATACCCTCGCCGGTAAGGTATACCCCTTTCATCGTACCGTGACCTTGATGAGAGGTAGCTCCTGGCATCGTCGAGAATAGATTTCTTCTTGGCTTCCTCGAGGACAACTGTGCTAATATCGCGTTTCGGTTTCAGGCCAAAGTATCGCTATTCTCCGTCGTTATTGGGATGGAATAACATGGTTTCCCCTTGCCTTCTTTCATAGTTCTCCCTTCTGATATCCCATAGTAATCTTTCAAATAGCTCTATCCTACTATTAGCACAAAGGCGGCTTTAAATCAGTGTTGGCTTACTGTGCATTCTGCAATTAGCAATGATCTCGAGTCGCTCATTATTACGCGGTAGGCTTTGGCCTTGCGGTGCGGGCAATAACTTTCGACTGAAGACGAACTTTGTTCCTTTATACAAAATGGACGACGTTCCTGCTGGAACAAATTGGGGGGACTGTGTGCGTTTAGCCTCGCCTTATTTACTGTTGAAATGCTGGACTCACCGCCAGTGCTTGTAGCTTTGCAATGTCCAAGCTCGATTCTGTCGCAGCTGCTTCTTGTAATTGTACTTTATAATTATGAGCTGCGTACTCTACGTTGGCTGATGCTCGAGCCTCGAGGGACAATATATTAAATTCCATATAGTGCTCGATAAGTTTACTATTAAAGCAATCTGGTATATAGCTGCAGCTGATAGGGTTAAATAGCGAACCTTAGTTATTAGCAATAAACCCCAAAGCACAACAAAGGCGACGTTGCCGGCGATGTTGACGACACTCAGCCAGTAGAATATGGACGCGCCGCCAAATGTCAGAACGACCACCTAGGTATCCAGAGAGCCGAATTTATCAGCCACAAAAGATGACACAATTCGACCGACAATAGACGATGCATCCATGATTGTCAGCAGGTAGCCAAAGAGTGTCAGGCCTTGCATCCCATGGGCAAGGGCGTAGCCCTGTATGTAGTAGCTCGGTACAAAAAAGGAAAAGTTGTCGAAAAAGATGGCGATGCAATATAGGACATAGGTGAGCTTTTTGAAAGCCGAGAGGTCGATGAACCATCGCCACGAGAAACCCTTGACTTGCCACGCAGGCTTCTCCGGGTTGGGCCGCGGTTTGAGAGTGAAAAGTGCGAATAGACACATGGCCAGTGTGATGAAGCCGAGCACACGGATGGTCCAGCCGAAGCCCACCTTGGCCAATAGGTTCTGGAAGATGAGGGGATACACAGCCGCGCCGAGACCGCTGCCGATTGTGGCCGTGGCCATGGCTCGGGCCCTTTGCTTTCCAAAGTACAGTGGCACGATGGCCATGAACGGCATTGAAATAAAGCATATCCCGAGGCCGACGCAGATACCTTGGGCGAGGAGGATCTGCTAAAACTTGGTGCTGATGCTGGTCAGCATGAAGCCGCCGGACTCGAAGGCCGCTCCGGCAATGATGAGGCTTCGGCAGTAACCCATGTCGTAGAGTGGTCCCGTTATCACCGCGACCGCCACGAAGTAGAAAATCTGGACGGAGCCGACCTAGGAGATGACGGACGCCGACGTCCCGGCCAGAAGCTCCGTCTCGTAGTAGTTCTGGAACACGCCGTAGCTATTCAGAAGCCCTCTGCCACCATAATACATTAGAAGCCAGCCTCGTATTTTAAGAAATCATAGCCAAATCCCAAAAACGTACAGATGATTGAAATACAAAGCGAATGACCCGGCGACCTGTAACCAAGCCTGGACTCCGCCATCCGGGAAATCGCGGTGGCCGGCGACACCGTTTCCGGCTAGCGGCGCCGGAGCCGATTCATCAGGCGGTGCTGTACGTCATACGCTTAGCTCTGGGTCTTTTGGAGGGGCTTGAAGTGCTAGATTCATACTAGGCTCATTATTTGGAACTGCCATACTTAGTTGTTGTAGATTAATTGATCAAATAATGGTAATATGGAAGAGTCGATTCGTGGGACATTGGCTTATCTGGGATATTCGCTTATCAATCACGTTACGCCATCTGTGGTATAATCAAAACACACCGCTACAAAAGGACCGTCCGCTCCACAATAATTGCTGACGCATCTCTTTTTGCTGCAGCGGCTACTCTACTTCAGGAAGATCGAGTCATCGCAATGTGGTCACGCGCACTCACCCCCGCGAGCATCTGAAGCTTGTATATGTAAGAGCCTCAATTTTCTAATAATACCGCGACCAAGAAGTGTTCCAAGAGACATAGACCACCAACTCCCTGAAGCCGAGTCCTCTAAGATTTTCAGACTCCAGTATATCAGCATGTACGACCTTGTCGTAGTTGGTCATGGCATTGCCGGCCTCGCCGCTGCAGTATCAGCTGCAGAAATCTCGCCCTCGGCGCAGATAGCCGTGCTAGAGCATGCACCAGAGCATGCGAGCGGTGGAAACTCACGCTGGAGCCCTGCCAACATGCGAATGCCATCTGTCAATGAGGTATTACCAGGCTTCGTGGACGACATGGTGGCTGCAAGCGGAAGTGGTGGCGACCGCGCGTATTTCGAAAGGCTGGCTAGCCAGGCCCCTGAAGCCCTCCAATGGCTCGAAAAGCAGGGGGTGCAGTTTCACGCCATGGACTATTTCTTGAAATCTTGGCCTAACAGGATCCAGCCTATTGGCAAAGGTGCTGCCATTGTCGAAGCCCTCAAGCAATCAGCCAAATCGAAGGGTGTCCAACTGGTGTATAATTGCCGTGCCCAGCGACTTCATCTGGGCCGAGGACAGGCCATGATTGAGGCAGCTGATGGGCGACAAATTATTGCCCGGTCTGTTGTGCTTGCCAGTGGTGGGTTTCAAGGCAGTCCAGACATGCTGCGTACTCATCTTGGTCCTGGTGCGGAGACGTTGAGACCGATATCACCTGGGACGGCCTGGAACGCCGGCGACGGCATCCAGATGGCGCTGGCCAACGGAGCCAAGGCCTCTGGCGATTGGAACGGAATGCACAGCGAAGTAATCGACCCACGGAGCAGTCAGCCAGCGCCACTGGTCCTCAATTACCCATACGGGGTTGTGGTGAATCAGGACGGAAAGCGGTTCGTAGATGAAGGTGCTGGACTCGTGCATGACACGTGGGAGCATCTTTCCAGAACCATACATTTTGACACACCGGGCCGCTTGGCCTGGGCAATTTGTGATTCCAGATTTTTTCAATTGGAGGACCATGAGGCAGCTATCCGCTCCGATATGCCGCCGGTGACAGCGGACACGATTTCTGGTCTGGCGGCACAGATGGGGATGCCGGAACAAGCGCTTCTGGACACAATCTCAAACTACAATGCAGCCTGTAACGCAAACATGTCTGGCTTTACGGCGGGCCGGCTTGATAATCTCGCCACTACCTCAGGCTTGCAACCATCGAAATCGAACTGGGCTAGGCCACTCGACGCTCCGCCGTATACCGCATTCCCCTTAGCCGCGGCCATTGTCTATACTTTCGGCGGCATTGCGACTGATGTGGAAGCGCGCGTTCTTGGCCAGAGAGGCATTATTCCTAATCTATATGCTGCAGGTGAGATTACTGGCCATTTCTACGAGAAGGCTCCAAATGCAGTAGCTGTTATGCGGGCACTTGTCTTTGGACGTATTGCTGGCCTTAATGCTATAAGCTCTTATTAAATAGAGAGAAGTATATTATTAAATTAGTAGGGTTAGTAAAGTTAAAGAATTAAGTATTAGCAATTTAAGCTATTTTATTTATTATTAAATTTTAAATTTATTTAATTTTAAAAGCTAATTTAGCTACTTTATAGCTATAATTAATATAATAAAACTTACTGCATTAACCTTATTATTTAGCAGCCTTAATAACTTTTTATATATATATATAAAGTTACTATAAGACCTGCTTAATAACTTCTTTTACTTTTATTTTTCCTTTAATATACCTAAAGAAATTCTATTTAATTAACCTTTAAGTCTTTAAATAATATACTAAGCTTTTACTTATTAATTAACCTGCCTAGCTTTCTATATAATTTAATTTTTCTTACTAACTTTAATTATAGCTATATTATTATAATACCTATTTAAAATAGCCTGCAGTTATATAATAAGATATACTACTATATTACTTATAATATTATTTCTTATATTAAAAGGATTTTTAATAATTATATTATATAAAGGAAATTAAATAAAGAGGCTAAAGCTATTTATATAGGCTTTAGTATATAAATTAATTTAAATATAGCTAGAATAGCTACTTTTAGCTGCCTCTTGCTTATATAATATAATATTAGGCATAATAAAAAATATTAGTAATAGCTAGAGTAAGAGCTAGAGTAGCTAAAAAAGCTAAAAAGGGACCTTAAGGCAAATAAAAGTTTATTAGACCTTAATATTGCTTTTTTTAAGGAAATTAAGGCATTATAGTTAGATAGGATATACCTATATAAGAAATAGCTGC